>CAUYUJ010008163.1:10000-23998 GCA_963575745.1 Prorocentrum cordatum | reverse complement strand
TTTCGAAGTTTTTGGCTTTCTCGCCTTTTCGGCTTCCCGACGTTCCAAGACGGCCCAAGAGGCTCCCAAGACCGCCGCAACACGGTCCAAGAGGCCCCCTACACAGCCCCAACACGGCCCAAGCGGGCACCGAGACGACCCAAGAAGCGCCCAAGAGGGCAACAAGGCCCCGATAAAGCCTCAAAAAAGGCCCCAGCAGGCGACCAAACATCCCAAGATCTAGCTTTCCGGTCCACGAGAGCCCCAAGAAGGCCTAAGAAAACCCCAAGAGGCGCCCCAACACACCCCCACGCGGCTCCGAGAGGCTCCAATCGGCCCCCAGGAGCCCCAAAAAGACCCCATGAGGCTTCAAATCGACTCCGAAGAGGCTTCACACCAGCTTCCCAGAAAAGCCCGAGAGGCGTACCACGCGATCCCCACAGGCCCCCAAAAGGCTCCCAAGAGATACGCCACACGGCCATGGAAGTCGTCCAAAAAAGCCAATGGAACTTCCAAAGGGCCGAAAGCTTCAGAAGTCCCCTCAAATCCCACAGTTCCGAGGACGGCCCAACAGGGCCCCAAAACAATCCAAAAGAGCTCCAAGAGGGCCCAGAATCTTTGAATCCCAGTTTCGCGACATTCCCGTGAGGCACGTGCGTCGCGAAACCTGCATTATGTCGATTTCGGTGTCCCACGTGCGTATTTCTTACAGCTGAGCCCGTGTTCTTTTACCTCCACGCTCGTTGTGTACATGCATCCGTAGCCTTCGGCTTTAATTTTTTCCCGTACCGACACTCGCATACCACCTCGAGCATGTCGGTATTCACCTGTTTCGATTGTGGTAACTGTCTTCCTTCAAACGCTTACTCCCCTACCCAACTGCTGCAATCCAATCGAGCCTGCATATCGTGTGCCCGCCTACGGGAAACGCAATCCAGAGCAACGCCCAAACAAGAGACCTTTCAATGCGCTCGCTGCGGGGAGCTTCGAGACCGCACGCTCTTTAGCAAGACTATGCTGGAAAAGCCCGTTCACGCCCGTGTTTGCGGCATCTGTACCTCATCAGCGCAGGGTCGCGGCGAACGCCCCAAGCAAGAGCTCCTCTCTTGCTCACGCTGCGGGGAACTCCAAGATACAACTCACTACACGCCCAGCCAGCTCAAAGCGCCCAGCCGTGCGCGGGCGTGCTCGTCCTGCATCAAGCCCGCCCATGTATGCCGCGCGCCTGCGGCCCTTCAATCCATAACATTGGGGCCTCGGGATTGCATTTGCGCTCGCTGTGGCGTCGCCCGATTCTCTGGGGAATACGCGGGCTTCTGCTGTCAGTTTGGCAAGCACGCAATCGATTTCACGAGATACTTCGCGGCGCCTGGGCCTGCGCTGCTGCAAACATACCGCTGCGACGGATTCAGCGCACACTCTCGGGCATACAACAACCTCTTCGGGCTCGCCGTGCACGACATCCAGTCCAGCACCACAGAGCGGGAAACCAGTTTTACGCCCAACAAGCCTTCCTTCATGCGCATCCACGGGACAATGTACAGGAAAACATGGACGCCGGAGGGAGCCAACGCCGTGCAGTACATTGTCGTCGACCCCCAACTTCGGTCGCAAACGGCGGAACGTTTGCAGTTGAAACCCAACATTGTCCGTGCCCTCGAGCGCCACGTCCTCCACGGGAACCCGTACATGGCGGCCATCCACAAGTTGAGCACCACTACGTCACGCTGCCCCGACGCTGCTCTGCGGCTTGAGTGGGACGAAGGCATTCAAGAGGTTGCTGCTATACTCGATTCTGCGGGCGGCGCTCGTACGTCGCCTCGCTCCGTCTACTTCCGTCTGCACAAAACCGACCAGTACGATTACATCCCGCCACTCAGCGAGCTGTACGAACCGCTTTCCTACCCCCTGTGGTATCCTCGCGGCGGCAGAGGCTGGGCTCCAGACCTGAACGCGCCTGACCACAACAAGATCACACAAATGTGGTGGTACCGTCAGCAGGCGCTCCGACTACCGCACATGCATATGTCTGGCCGGCTTTTCAACGAGTGGGTCATCAACATGTTCTGCCGGATGGAAGACGAGCGCTTGCAACATGTCAAGGCTCTGCAGCGAACGTCTTTAGCGAAACGCTCGCAGCTTTGCGAAATGCTGGCCAACGCGCCTCCCGATCCTTCGGGTGGGCCCATGGCGGCGCAGCGGCATTATTTGCCATCTACCGTGCAAGGGTCGCCCCGCCATCTGCGCCGGCTGCGGATTGACGCGCTGGAGACCGCCCGCCGCCTGGGCGCCCCGACTTGGTTCATCGCACTCACATGCAACCCCCATTGGCCGGAGATTGAACGGGAACTCGAGGGCGGCCAGACCCACGCAGACAGACCAGACATAGTGGTCCGAGGGTTTCACGCCCGACTGCACCTCATAGTCAAATTCCTCCAGCACGAGTTCTGCGGGACAACCCAGTACTTCATGCGAGTCATCGAGTACCAGAAGAGAGGCCTCCCCCACGCGCACATCGTCATTGGGTCGGCCAGCCCCCCCGCCAGCGCCGAGGAAGTGGACGCCTTCATCTCGTGCGAGCTGCCTCGTGCCAGCGGCCGGCTCCGTGACCTCGTCCTCCGACACATGGTGCACAAGTGCAATCGCGGTTGCCACCCGCACGACCCTGCCGACCCCTGCAACAAGGGCTGCCCCTGGCCCTTCCGACCCATGACCGAGTTTGACGGGCGCGGGTACCCTTTACACAAACGGAAGGATTGCGGCGGCCACTGTCCCAATTGCAGCTTTGGTCGCGCAGCATTCGGGGGGCACGCTCTCTGCTGCAACCAACTCATCGTGGAGTACAACGGCGCACTTCTGCTCCTGTGGGACGGGCGCGCAAACATGAAATTCGCGGGGCACGTGAACCTCTTCGAGTACCTCTACAAGTACATTTTCAAGGGGCCCGATTACACAATGTACGACATGCCCCCCCCGGATCGTTCAGACGACGAGATTGCAGACTGGCTCCGAGGCAGATGCCTATGCGCGACCGAATGCATGTGGCGCATATTCGGCTACGACACGTACACGCGGACTCGCACTGTCGTGTGCCTACCCGTCCATCTCCCCGGAGAAGATTGGGTATCCTACACGGACGGCTCGGAGCAACGTGCACTCGACGCCGCTTTCTCCGCCCTCAGGCGGTACTTCGCTCGCCCGGCAGGACCCGTTTTCGACGGCTTGCTGTACGCGGAGTACTTCGAGCAGTTCCAGACGGCCAAGACTCGACCTGCTTCCCTGAACGACCCGTCTCTGCACCCTGCCGACGGGGACCCTCACCTCGACGGAGGCGTCTGGACCGATCTTGCCCCCATCGACCAACGGCATTTCGTCTATCGACGCATGCGCGGCCAGCCGCCGCTCTGCCGATTGGAGATGAAGTTCCCCCAGCAGAAAGAGGTGTTCTACCTCCGCCACATGCTGTTGCACTACCCGAAACGGTCTTTCCAATATTGCCGCACAACCGATGACGTTTCGTGCGGGAGCTGGTTCGCATGCGTTCGGTGCGTATCCACGCATAAGACATTCACCCATCCACCCACCAGTGCGTTCCACTTTCGTCGTCGACCTCCGCCCCCTCATCGTTCTTCTGCTCCTCCTCTTACTCCTTCTCTCCTCGTATTCGTCCTCCGCGTCCCTCTCGCGTGCGCCAACATACGCACGCGGCGCTGGGCAAAAGCAGCGACCATGATGCAGCCACCGTCTCCATTGTTTCTATATTTTCTCCCATCTGGGGGTCGGCTGGAATCCCCGAGGTCCTCTTTCACCCATTTTCAGCCTCTGGGGGCCATCTTCAGTTCCCCGGATCCACCCGCAGTTCCGTTTACCCATTTGCACGCCTTTAGGGTAGCCCGGCGCCCCGTCCAAAATCCGAACAGAGCAAAGGGCACGTGCGTGCCCAGGTTCACGCAACATCGTTCATTGCCCTGTTCTGCGAGTTGTTTGTGAGTTTCGTAGATGTCCTGTGGATGGTGTGCGTTCTGTGCGTGGTGTACTGTGTGTGTGTGTGTCTGTGTGATGCGTGTGTGTGTGTGTGTGTGTGTATGTGTGTGTGTGCCTCCGGCACTCGCATCTGCGATATGGTGCGCTCCCTGAGGAAACGTGTGTGTGTGTGTGTGTGTGTGTGCGTTTGCGATGTTTGTTTGTGTGTGTGTGTGTACGTGTGTGTACGTGTGTGTGTGTGTGTGAGTGTTTTATACGTGTGTGTGTGTCTGCCGCGTCCAGGGGGCCCTGGAGGCCCAAGGAGTTTCTTTGAGGCCGCAGAACCCCCCCGGAGGCTTTAGGACACCCCAGGGCCCAAGGCCCCCACGGGCCCGAAAACCCAAAACGGCCCAGAAGGCCACAGAACGCCCCAGGAGACCCCCCGGAAGCCCCAGGAGGCTTTGAAGCAGGGCCTCGACACAGAGCAAGAAGGTCTGGGTTACCAAAAAGTACCAGGGGATACCTCGGGGCTCCATTTTGGGAAGATGGTTCACGCAGAAACGACATTCTCCGACGATCGGTATCCAAAAGATGGACTTCGCAATGTGTTCTTACACGTGTCATGTTCACACTTATAAATACTATGTGGTGTTTGACCTGTCTCGCAAGATCTGCGAAAAGGATTGCATTCGATTGGCATATTTGGGAGGATGTTTTTATCGAAACGGCCGGACAACTCAATGACGGACGCATTCATTCCCTCTGAGCTCTACTTATTCGTGGAGGTGCGTGTGATGATGCACATATGTGCACCTTTCCCCCAACATAACAGACAGCTTCAATTTCCGTAGCCATTTTGGCTCAAACACCATTGCGCCTTCAAGGGTGAAGTCGCGGTGGCCATGAGGGACTCTTTTTGGGTTTCGTTCTGGCTCGTTCGCTGCGTTCGGCAGATGGTTCGCGACAGCCTGCTCAAGAAAACGCTGCGCACCGCAGATCTGCCAAGCAGCTGGCGCGCCCTGCCTCCCAGCGCGGAGCTGGTGCCAGCCATGGACGTGCACGTGGAAACTCCCACTGCCGCGGAGCTCAAGGACCCGTGTGGGCATTACATTCAACCACCCCGGTGTCGCTCAACTGGGCCCCCCCCCATCCACCCCACAATTATCGACATGCACGTTCGGTTCCCTTCGGGGGGCGCGGCCTGTGCAACACCCAGGGCGACAGTGACGCCAGGGTGGTTCGCAATGTGAGTCCACGCCCACATCTGTGAGGCCCTCCTTCCGGCGTTGTCGACGTGGCGCGACGCGTACGTGCCCACCAGCGAGTGGAGCGCGTACAACCACACGGGGTCAACCAGCACGGCTCCTTTGTACGTGAGGAGCATCGAGGGCGAGAAAATATGTTTGGAGTGCGCTGACAAAACGGGCCGGGCTCAGACACACATGCTGAATCAGTGCCCGCAGCACGCTCGAGATAGCACGGCGCTGTTGCTCGAGTTCTTGCACTCCGCTTGCGCATTGCGCACAATTGCCGATCATGTGAACACCATCGCCGGAGCCAAGGGAGTGGTGGCAAAGCTCAACGTGGTCCTCCAGCAACACCCCGGGCACCCAGCCGACCTGATTGGCGACAGTTTCAATCCTTGGAAGCTACAGAAGAATAGACTCGCCAAGCTCCGCGCAGCGAAAGCCGCGCGAGAGTTCAGAAGAATTGCCGCCAACAGCAGATGCTTCCTGAGCGCGCTCACGGAGCTCGGCCACAAAGGCGGCATGGTACCAGCCCTGTTCGCGGCGTCCGCCGAAGAGATGGAAGGGGTGCTCGCGGCGTCTCCTGGGTGGAGAAGCTTCAGAGTGAAGAATGCGTTGCGCATTCGACAGCCCTCGTCGCGGTGCCCGGATCACGGGCGGCACAAGAAAACTCCCGCGGTCGTGCTCGCAGGCAGCGGGCCGCGCCGCGTGGTGTCCCAGCGATTGGGCACCACGGTGTGGGCAACCGGGAAACGCGGACGACCGGTTCGCAAGGTTGCCGTGCTTCACGCCCAGAACGCCGCCGCCATCCAGCTGTGGACCGTCCTGATCCGGCAAGCTGGAGCCACGCGCGTGAAGGCTTTCCAGGAGCACAAAGCCGCGACTCTTGCTAAGTTCAACCACGACGTGTTGCGGCGGGTGTACTCATTCTGTGAGCAGGCCACCCTCGCGGATTACGGCGCGCAGTTCGCCTTTTGCGAAGAGTCGCAATTGCTGGCTCGGCTCGGGGGCGCTGCAGCAGAAGAGGACTCAGAGGCCGGGAGTGACTGGGAGACTGTGGCAGCCGGCGACGAGCGCGAGGTCGACGAGGCCGCTGCTGCTGGCGGCGCCTGACGGCCGACAACTTCATTCGGAACGCAAGCGCGCTGGGGCGGAAACAGACTTCCTCCCCCTGACACCTCCTGCTGCTGGCCTCAGACTCGATTCCCGGCAACGAGAGACAGCACACATGTGTGCGTCGCAACAATATTCGGGAAATCCGTTGTGAACTTGGGATTCGGTGCACTTCCCGAGAAGATCGCGCGTCGACGTTTGAGGCTCGAGGTTCGCAGGGCAAGAGTCGAGAGAGAAAGGCGCAGATCACGGTTCGCAGCTCGACACTTCAGGTTTTCCTGTGATTTTCTATTCTTTCGGGGCCTCCGCTCTCTCGCCGCCGCGTTGCAGGGGCCGCTTCAAAATTCAGTTCCAAACGCAATCCTAAATGAGCTTGCCGCACTTCAAGGCCCACATGGATGAGGCGAACAGGTATTTATGCTCGATTCGAAGGACCAAGGTGCATGGCGCGAAGCGCCAATGCAGTCTTGTATATATATATATATATACGCATATACGCTTAGATATACACAACTTTTCATTTTCTCCCAACATCCGCATGTAGGGGGACATGCCCGACCTAACGCGAGGGCTGGGGGAGCAGCGGGAGTGGCGCCGACTCGGGCCCCGACTCGGGCACGGGCCCCCGGGGGCCTCGGGATGCGCATGACGGGGCCGAGGACGCCTACAGAAGCCCTGGATCTTCGCCCGCTCCTCGATCGCCGCTACTCGATCGCTGCCCCGCCCGCGGCATCAGGATATCGAGGCATCGGGTCCGCCTGGCCCACGCTGGGGCGACGTGGGCAGTGCAAATTATCTGCCCGCCATGGCTCTCGATCGCTGCTTCTATGGCATCCTCCGTCCCAAGGCTGTCGAACTGCTTGCCAGGGTGGACCCGAAGCAGTAAGTTCTTGCACCGTGGATGTGTAAATTTTGTGGTGCAAGCTACGTGTTGCAAACTGTGTGGTTCGATACAAGTGAGGTGTGGGCTATGTCGTGCATTTGCTGCAAGCTATATGGGGTGAGCAATGCCGTTCAGGATTGGTATATGCGGTGCACGCTATTTGGTCTAAGCTGGTGTAAGTTGTGCGGTGCGATCCACGTGGTGTAAGCTCTGATGTGACCTCTGTGGTGCAAGCTGCGTGGTAAAAACCACGCGGTGCAAGCTGTGCGGCCGCCTGGCGTTTTGGAGGTCTCCACAAGGCGCCCGCGGGCACGCGCGGGCGGGCACCAGGCGACACTTCGGCCGACCCGTCCAGCGCACCAGGCGCCCACCAGGAACCCACCAGGCGGGGACTTCGGGCGAAACCTCGGCCGACCCACCAGACGTACCAGGCGCCCACCAGGCGCCAACGTGTGCCCACGGGCGTGCGGCAGGCGAATTCTCGATCGACCCACCCAGCGCACGAGGCGCCCACGAGGCGCCCACGAGGTGCCCACGAGAGGCGCCCCACGGGCGCCCACGGGCTGGCACCGGGCGAAGCCTCGACCGACCCAACCATTTCCCTTGCGCAGCCGAAGGGGGACCCCGAAGTGCTGGCACCACCCGGGGAGACATGTGTACAGTCCCAGTGTCGTGTGCGTATGGCTGAGAAGGAAAGGGGGGAGGCCCTCCCAGACCCACGAGCGCCCATCCCCTCGATCCTCGATCCGCCGATCGTCCCGCCGCCGACCCTGGCCCTCGGCGGCAGAGGGCGGCCAGCCACGCGCGGCCGACTCGGCGCCGACTTCTGCGCGCCCGCAGGCCCTCCCCCAGAGGCCGATCGGGCCGGCGAGGGAGGCGGGCGGGCGGCCCCCGCGCGGCCGCGCGGCGGCCGCGGGCGGCCACATGGGCGCCCTGCCGGCGCCGGCCGCGGCCGCGGCCGAGCGGCGGCGGCAGCCGCAGGGCGGGCGCAGGCGAGCGGCAGGGTCATCGTCGTCATTCGTCGTCGTCGTCGGGAGGAGGAGGAGGAGGAGGAGGATGGAGGAGGAGGAGGGAGGAGGAGGAGGAGAGGAGCGAGGAGGAGGAGGAGGAGGAGGAGGAGGAGGAGGAGGAGGAGGAGAGGAGGAGGAGGAGGAGGAGCGAGGAGGAGGAGGAGGAGGAGGAGGAGGAGGAGGAAGAGGAGGAGAAAGAGGAGGAGGAGGAGGAGGAGGAGGAGGAGGAGGACCAGCACGCATCCTGAAAGGGGGTTCTGCCGTCGTGGCTGCAAACGCGCGGCGGCGCGGAGGCGCGGGGCGCGCCTGGAAGATCGGGTTGGCGAGATCGGGCCGCGCGCAGGGGAGTCTCTCTCCCTCCCTCGCACGTTCCCCGCTCCAGTCCTACCTGTCCTCCTCCCTTTCATGCTCCTGATGCTCCTGGGCTAGATTTGCCAGGAGTTGGGCCAGGGGGAAAAATGGGGCGAAGCTGCACCCTGGGCTACTTGGGGTGCTTTTCTTGGGGGGTACGGGGAGGGGGGAGGAGGAGGAGGAGGAGGAGGCGGAGGAGGAGGAGGAGGAGGAGGAGGAGGAGGAGGAGGAGGAGGAGGAGGAGGCGGAGGAGGAGGAGGAGGAGGAGGAGGAGGAGGAGGAGGAGGAAAAAGGGCAGCGTCAGGATGACACACTTGCTACTGGATCCCAGCTCCCAGGTGTAGGAGGTGGACGAGAAACAGGTGGGAGCGGAAGAGCAGGAAGAGCGAAAACAGCAGGATGAGCAGGAGGAGCAGCGGGAGCAGCAGGAGGACGAGGAGGAAGAGGAAGAGGAACTGGAGGGGGGAGCACGAGGATGATGAGGGGGACGACGACGATCTTCGCTTAAGATCCATCCCTGGACCCCTTCTAGAAGCCACCCTGGCAAGTGTGTCAGGCTGGGTTCGGCCGTGCCCGCGAGGCCCCCCCAGGAGGCCCCTCCAGGAGGCCCGTCGGCGACGGCGGCCACGACGGCGGCGACCACTGCGGCGGCGACGACGGCGCCGACGGCTGGCGAGGAGGACGAGGACGGCGGCGGCGACGGTCACGGCGGCGGCGACTAGGACGACCTCAGCGACAGCGCTGACGGCGACGACGGCAACGGCGGCGGGCGGCAACGGCGGCGGCGGCGGCAAGGACGTTCGCCGCGGCGGCCAGCGGCGGCGGCGGTGGGTAGGCGCCGAGCGCTGCTCGCCGGGGCCCTCGCCGTGGGCCTCGGCGCGGCCTGCTGCTTCAGCGCACCCGCGCCGCCGGAGCGGCGGCCGCCCAGCCGCGGGGCCGCAGGCCCTCGCGGCGTCGCCGCCGCCGCTGCCGCTGCCGTCCCAGAGCCCCTCGAATCATGGAACAAAATCACGACGTGAGCCTCCTCCTCTTCTTCCTCACCCTCATCCTCATCCTCATCCTCCTTCCTCATCCGCAGGTTCTGCGCGTTTGCCTTCGTCGCGAGGCAGTCGCCTCAAGGTCACATCCGGGCGGCAAGGCTGGCGATCTTGCACACGCAATTCTCCCTGGTTCTCGCACCTCGTTTCCTGTGGGCGCTGCCTGGCGGCGACGCCAATTTGCGTGCATCAGCTGAGGCTGCACGCCTGCCCCCGTCGCGAGGCGGACGCCTCAAGGACGTTGCCCAGCGGCAAGGCCGGCGGTCCTGCACCCTTTCACGTCGGACCGTTACCAAGGTTCGTCCTCTTTGAGACGCTGGCTGGCGGCAGTGCGAGCCATCGTGCGCCCGCAGACTATGCACGTCAACCCCCGTCGCGAGGCTGTTGCCTCAAGGACGTTGCCCGGCGGCAAGGCTGGTGGTCCTGCGCATTTGTAATTAACGTGGCGCCGATTAACAAGATCACGAGCTGTTTTCATTTGATTCGTGTCGGAAGTTTTCAACCTCCGGGACATAGGAGGAGCAGGAGGAGGAGGAGGAGGAGGAGGAGGAGGGGGGCCAGGGCGAGGGGGCCCCAGATGACGATGGGGGACCTTATTGAAAGGGCTCCGCCTCCTTGAATACCACAACGCAGCATTGCGATTCAGAGTTGCCCAGAGGGGGCCGTCACGCAGCGGCGCACTGGGCGATGGTTCGTGCGTTGGGTTCAAGCCCTGCCCGTGGGCGTCGCCGTTGCCACTGCGATTTTCTGGTCGTCCTCCACAGGGTCTCCCCCAGCGGGGCAGATGACTATAAGTTGTTCGCGTCGTCTCCTCGAAGCGCTTTTAAATTCTCAGTCGTCACCGTACATTGCGGTCGAAGCCTTCTAAGGAGCGAGGCGCTTTATTAGAGACTGTCCGTGTTCTGCACCGTATAGATCCGTTCGCGTCGTGAATGCGCGGATCGTCGACAGACGCGCGGCAAGTCGTGAACCCGGTGATTGCTTGGCCAGGCAGCAACGGCGTGTTGCTGGAATGCGGGTCATCCATTTGACCGGCCCCCTTGGGTACATGCATGTGCCGCCATAGTTGAGGTGTGGATGCGAAGTGGCCCTATGTATTACTACGTCAAATCTGCATCAATGGATTCGGAGAGTTTTGAGCGTGGATTCATGAACGTGAGATCATCCGCGGGATATCTGCGTTGGCGAGTTTATACCGGTATACCATGTCGGGCGAAACACATATTTCCACTTGCGATCTTGGTAATCGAATTCGGCATGCCACTCCTGACGGAATGCATCGAAATACCAAATCGCAGTCTTGGGTTGATTTGTGAATGTTAGCTACAGTTGCTGCATAGCTGTTGTCAGGTCTGTATTTTTGTTTTTTCCTTGTTCCTGCTCCCATTCCTCCTGGGCATCCTGGCCTCCTATAACCCGCCGATTCACCAACAACTTTCCAAAACTTTTTGATAACCCAGGAGGAGAGGCGCAGAGAAAGAGCAGGAGGAGGACGAGGAGGAGGAGGAGGAGGAGAAGGCCGAGAAGGAGAAGGCCGAGGAGGAGTCGAGCAACGGTGTACTGGCCGAGCTCCCCATTCGTTCCAGAGCCCACCCTCAGGCTCCGGGTCTCCAGCCCGCCGCCTCCTGCCCTTCAGCTCCTCCTCCTCTGCCTGCCCCCCGCCCCTCGCCCCCCCTTCTCTCCGCCCGTGGCCCACAGTGGAGCCACCTCGCCGCGTGCCCCTCTCTTCTCTCTCTCTTGCCTCTCTCTTGCCTGCCTGCCTCTGCCGCGCCCTCGCCCCTTGTGTCGTTCGCGCCGTCCCAGGGCTCCCTGCCGCAGCTGCTCCTCCCCGTCCCCCGACGCCCGCCCGACCTGCCCGCCTTCTCCCGCCCCCTGCCCCCCTGCCGTGGCACGGCAAATTTCTCGTTGAATTTGGGGCTCGATGCTGCACGCCCTCGCCGCAGCGTGCGGCCGGGCCGAGGTGCAAGATCGAGGTCGGCTCCGGGGGGTGCACCCTGGTATTCGTCGGGCTTGTTGGGTGTACTTGTGCGGCCCTGGGAGGGTACCCATTGGATGTCCGGCCTGTCTTGGCCCGGCGGAGGGCCTCCTGTTTTTAAAGGGAGGCTCTTGATGGGTCTGATGGGGCTGCTTTCCACCACCATCACCATAAGTTGGAAGGGGGAAGGAGGAGGACGACGAGGAGGAGGAGGAGGAGGAGGAGGCCCCCCCTCCAACTGGAGGTGGTGGTGGTGGAAAACAGGCCCATCAGGGTTGGCACCCTCGAGAAGATGGTCATGTACATGCCCCGTCATTGACGACATCCCCTCCTCTCGCCCTGTCTTGTCCACAGTTCCACCGCTGCGCCCGTCCACTGTCGCGCTCGTTCCCGCTGTCCGACCGCCTGCCCGCTCTGCCTTCTTTCTCGCCCCAGCCCTTCACTAAAGCCACCAGCGCACTCAATACCACTCCCCGTTACCCCACTTGTTTGCCAGAACCGCAAGCGCGTTTGGATTCCATTTTGTTTTGTTGCGCCCCACTGGGAAGGTGAGCTCGTTTTCCCCCACTTGGCACCCGCACTCACAGGCTGGACGCCCTCACTCTACTTGCTCATCGGAACCGCACTCGCGTCCCCGCTGAAGCGCAGTGAGGCACCCCTGTTATTTCAGATTAACGGATTCGTGGACTTTCAAATTCGTATATCTGTGTATATATATGTGTATACGTACACATAAATGGACACATATATATATATATATATATATATATATATATATCATAACTATAGATAGATGTGCTTCCTGATTGCAGGGTTTATTGCATATCCTTCTTCTCCTCCGTTCCTCCTCTTCGGTTATTGCTCCTTTCTTTTTTCCCACCCACTCTGTTCCCTTTCTCCTCGCTCCTCCTCCATATCCTCCTCCTATCCGCCCCGTTTCGTGCCTTCCTCTCTGTCCCTAAGGGAGGAAGGGGTATAGGTGGGAGGAGCAGGCGGATGAAGTACGACGAGGAGGAGGGAGGACGTGAACGGGAGGAGGGAGGACAAGAGGGAGACGGGGAGCACCTGTGGGGAGGAGGGCAGACGAGGAGGAGGGAAATCGAGGAGGAGCAGGGGAGGAAACACGAGCGAGGGGGATGACGAGGAGAATGAGGAGGAGGAGGAGGAGGAGGAGGAGGAGGAGGGGGGAATTCGAGGAGCAGGGTCAGGAGGAGGAGGAGGAGAACATCCTCGTCGCCCTCCCTCTCCTCCATGATCCTCCGCCGTCCTTATCCTAGAAGCGAGGGTGACGCCACTGAGCTGGTGCCCTCCGGGCAGGTGGCTGGCGGGCTCCCCTGCGGCCACACGATGGTACATCTCGGAGGCGGCCCATCGCCGGCGTAATCGTCGTCGTGGTCGTCGTCGTCGTCGTCGTCGTCGTGATCGTCGTGATCGTCGTCGCCGGCGTCTTTCTCCTCCTCTTCCCTTCTCCGCCACCTTCTTCGTCATCATCTACGCGCTGTCGCCGTCGTCGTCCTGGTCGCTTTCGCCGTCATCGCAGGTCACAGGCGTCGCAGAGCTCTTCCGTGTCCTCCACCTCCCCCCCTCCGGCGGTGAAGACAGCCGGAGTTTGGAGGCATTCTCTCCAGGCTGCGCACACGTGGGAACGGGAAGACGATGAGCAAGTCCGCCTGAGCGTCTTCAAAGCTGCGCACGCGTGGCTCCGTCCGGAGCCGGGAAGTCGATGAGACGGTGCACGCGGGAGCGCACGCGTGGGAGAGCACACGCGTGCGCTCTCGGGCGACGCGTGGGCGACCATCCCCTCCCCCGACAGTCAGAGCGCGAGTGTGTTAGCGTTGCTGTATGCTACACCTCACGACGCTCGGGAATCTCCATCGATTAGCCCTGAAGATCAGAGGAGGAAAAGGTCGGGTGCGGCCAAGAGGGGGGTGATGACTGAGTAGGGGGGGGGATATCATGGCCAGGGCCATGATATCTCCCCAGATTCCATGGCGCCTCCTCTTACTTCGATGCGTTCCCTGGCACTCCCCCTGGTCCGCGCACACGCCTCGGGCCATGATCTGGGCCCCCCCCCCTCGTGGACGCGTCCCCCTCGTGGACGCTCCCGAGAGGTACCGGGTGCTGCTGCTCGTCTTGGAAAGCCTCGGCCGCCCGGCTGGATCCTCCAGGAAGTTCTCGTCGGGCTGCACCCCTGGAAAAGTCTGGGGAGCAGCGGAATCGTTGTCGCTACCTCCTGCTTCTCCTCCTCCTCCTCCTCCTCCTCCTCCTCCTCCTCCTCCTCCTCCTCCTCCGCTACCTGCTTGTCCGCCAGAAGTGCCGTGCGGGCCGATGCGTTGCCGACGTCGGCGATGCATCGCCGATGCATCGGCGGCTCCATGGCTACGCTGGCGCGATCCTCCGACCCTCGCTGAAGTGCAGTGTGGAGGTCGACCAGACCAGT
>CAUYUJ010008163.1:0-5000 GCA_963575745.1 Prorocentrum cordatum | reverse complement strand
GTGGCCCCATTTCGGCACACCCCTCAAACAATTCTCAACCGAAGGCCCGAGCGGTTGTGACCACATTCGCCCCCGCCACCCATGTCGGCACACCACTGACACGTTCGAGGCCCCATAGGGAGTTCCTTTGAAGGCCCCAGTGGCTGTGACCACATGCGCCCCCGTCACCAATTGGTATCCGGGAGCCTCCCCCCCCTCCCCCCGCTCTCCCGCGATACCGCCGGCTTGGTACCCCGCCGGCTTGGTACCCTTCCGCCGCCCCCCCCCTACCAGGCCATCACCCGGCGTACACTTTGTAAGAAGCTCCACCGAAGGCCGCAGTGGCTGTGACCACATGCGTCCCCGCCACCCATGCCAGCACGCCCCGCACACGCTTCGTGGCCCCGTAGGGAGCTCCAGCGAAAGCCCCAGCTGCTGTGATCACATGCGTCCCCGCCATCAATTTCGGCACACCCCTCACACTCTCCGTGGCCCCATAGGGAGAGCTCCACCGAAAGCTGCAGTGGCTGTGATCACATGCGCCCCCGCCAACAATTTCGGCGCACCCCTCACACGGCTCGTGGCCCCATCCACCGAAGGCCACAGTGGTTGTGATCACATGCGTCCCCGCCACCCATGTCGACAAAATTTTCACACGGTTCGTGGCCCCATAGGGAGTTCCACCGAAGGCCCCTGTGGTTGCGACCACATGCGTCTCGGCCACCGACTTCGGCACACACCTCACATGTTTCGTGACCCCATAAGATGGCGCCACCGAAAGCCCCAGAAGTTGTGACCACATACGCCCCCACCACCCATGTCGGCGCACCCCTCACACGCTTCGTGGCCCCACGGGGGGCTCCACCGAAGGCCCCAGTGGTTGTGGCCACATGCGTCCCCGCCGCCAATGTCGGCGGACCCTTCGCACGCTTCGTGGCCCCCACCGAAGAGGATACGCATCACTGCGGTATTCACATCTGCATATTGTCCAGTCCTACGCCATGATAGTTTGCTTGTGCAAGGGATGGTTGGGCCAGTCGATATCAGACTGGCTTGGATGGTATGACCCCCAGTTGAAAGTGAACGAGGAGGCAGAACCTCATGTACATTTCAATTGAAGAAGGCGACAAGATCATCTGGGAGGGAGCTCCTATCTCTAGTTTAGATAGAGTGGAGAGTCAACGTGGTGCAATCTATGTGATGCGAGCTGCATGGTGCATCCTGTGTGGTGCAACCTGTGTGGTGGAGATTGTGCTGTGCAACCTGTGTGTTGCAACATCTGTGGGCTAGGCTATGTGGAGCATATACACTGTGGTGCAATCCATGTTGAGCAATCCGTGTGGTTCAGCTCTGTGATGCAGTTCATGTGGTGCTGTAGGCTATGTGGGCGGCGGCGACGGGCGGCAATGGGCCACCACAGTCCGGCCGGACCTGTGTGTTGGCCCAGACGGGCGGCGGCCACGGGCGGCGACGGGCCACCACAAGCGGACCGGATCCGCGCACAGGCCCCGGCGGGCGGCGGCGACGTGGGCGACGGGCTACCACACGCCAGCCAGACTAAAACGACGCGAAGATCGGGACAAAATCGGATCGGGATAACTCGAAATCTCTGAGACTCGGCGGGTTTGGAGGATGTATTGGGCGCCGCGGCCGCTCCAGAGCGTTCCGGAACGCTCTGAGAGCGCTCCAAAACGCTCTGGAGCGATTTATCCCGATCCTAGCCCTGTTTTACTTACAAACCCGCGCACAGGCCCAGGTCTTTCATAAGACAAGTGAGAACCCCCACGTGCAAAGATTGTTTCGGGTGCAGGGGGAGGATGAGGAGGATGAGGATTGATGTTGGCAGTGATGATGACTCTGACTGTGACTACGACGACAACGATGGTGGTGATGATAGTGATCATGATCATGACGATGGTGATGGTGATGATAATGCTGATGATGATGCTGATGCTGATGATGATGATGATGATGATGATGATGATGATGATGATGATGATGATGATGATGATGATGATGACCGTAGGTTGACATCGATTGTTAGGGGGGCTGTGCCTATCAGTATGATCTTCGTAGGACGAGGGTCCACGACTGATAGGGATGTAGGGACAGGACGTGGAGAGAGAAGGCAACCGTGGTGACGACTGTCATCGTCAGTCGTCGTCATCAGCTACCATGTCCATTATCGTCCTCATCCGCACGGTCTGCTATGGTGATGCCACGGTGAACACAGATAGTTGGAAGTTTCTGCGCAAGTGCCCATGTAAATGTCATGCGGCCGGTGCGTTGGCCAGAACCTCACCGTTCTCGACAGTATCATCAATGTCATCATCTCCGTCGTTGCTCGAAGCCGCTAGCTCGAGGCTTGGCGAAACTTTCCCTGGGCCCACCCGCCTAGTTCCGTCATAAGATGTTCTCGAGTCTCGCGCGGCGTAGCGCGACGCACGGGCCGGTATCCCATGACACATTCCGGATACCTACGGCTCTGGGGTTCTTTGCCCCGACGCGGTGCCACCGTTCGAGGAAGGCCGCCGCAGTAGGCAACATGATGCCTCCTCATGCTGCAGGCCCTCAGCGACAGCAGCCTTCATGAGGACTCCCGCATCACAGGTTAGATGCGGGTGTTCCCTCGTGCCCTTGCATCATCCCGGGTGCACGGGGGGGAAGCGTCCCTGCGCAGGTCCTGCACGTGACCTGCGCTTATTGGGGACTTGTCCTCGTCCTCGCTGCCCAGGCCGCATTCGGGGCTGGCCGCGTGGCTCCATGGTCCACAATCCCTGAGGGTCCTTCCTCTTCTGCTACAGTGGGGGCCCATGCCATGAAACACCCTGTTTGCCTCCAGGGTGCCCTTGGTTTCTTGGGTTTGGATGGTTTTGCCATGGAAAGCGTGACGTTCCAACACCAAAGATCCATGGATGTCCTGGGGTCTCAGGGTTGGGTTTTTTGTGGAAGGTTTCTTGCGGACTGGCCTCCACTGTACGTCCCACAGCCACTGTCCGTTCCCAGCGTCTCCCCCACCTCGGCCTCCCGTCCCGGCCCCTGGTTTGTAAGGCCAGGGAATGAGCGAGGCCGATGTTTGCAGTGACCCCATCTGGCCCCCGCGAAGATGATGATGATGATGATGATGATGATGATGATGATGATGATGATGATGATGATGGTGGTGATGATGACGATACTGATGATATCGATGATACTGATGATGGCGGTGGTGATGATGATGATGATGATGATGACGATGATGATGATGATGATGATGCTGATGCTGATGCTGATGCTGGTGATGATGATGACGATGATGCGGAGAAGGAGGAGGGTGGTGGTGGTGGTGTCGATGATGATGGGGATGGCGATGATGGTGACGATGGTGACGATGATAGCGATGATGGCGATGATGACGATGATGCTGATGATGATGTTGATTATGCTGCTGATGATGATGATGATGATGATGATGGTGATGATGGTGATGATGATGATGATGATGAGGAGGAGGAGGATGATGATGAGGATGATGATGAGGATGATGATGATGCTGATGATGATGAGGATGACGATGATAACGCTTAGGACGATGATGATGCTGATGGTGATGGTCGTTGTGCTGATGATTGTCTTGCTGCTCGCCACGATGATGATGGTGTTCGTGAGGATGATGAGGAGGAGGGAGGCTGATGAAGAGGATTCAAGTCGTGGTGTTTGAGGAAATGCTAGTTCTAAGTCGCTTTGCACGGGGGATGGCCAGGTGGTTATGTCTCCTCCTTCTCCTCCTCTTTTTCCTCCTTCGTCGTCCCCCTCGACCTCGCCTCCCTCCCTCTCCTCTGCTCCTCGCCCAATCCCCGCTCTCCCGATCCTTGTCTTCCCCCCTCCTCCTTCTTCTCCTTCTCCTTTTCGTCCTCCTCCTCCTCCTCCTCCCCCTCGTCTCCCCCTGGCCCTCGTGTTGGTCCTCCTCCTGGTCCTCCTTTGGGTCCTCCTGCGCCCGCGCTGGCGTCGCTGCCCGCGTGTCGAGTCCCCTCCCCGACCCTCCTCCCCGATCCTCCTCTCCCCGAGCGGGGAGGATGAGGCCCCTCTCCCCTTCTCTCTCGAAGCCCCAGGCGGGGTCGGTCAACCTTCCGAAGTATCGGTACGTGGCGCGCCGGGGGGGGCGTGCCGCGCAGGGCTCACTTCGACTCCTCCGATTCGATTCGGTTCGATTTCGATGGCCTCCGATTCCGATTCGGTTCGGCTTGGGAGTCCGATTTGGGCTCCGATGCCTCATTGAAGGCACACTTGCCTGCCGATGTCCGCCGATTCGACTTCCCCCAACTTGGCAGCCGATTTCCGCCGATCGGATTCACTTCGGTCGATGGCCGATCCGACTTGTCGATTCGATTCTGGGCTCTCGGGGGGGGGGGGGGGGGCCCGGTCGCGGTGGGCGGGCGCAAGCAGGACCGAAGAGGAGAAGGGGGAGGAGGAGTAGGAAGGAGGAGGAGTAGGAGTAAGGAGAGGAGGAGGAGGCGGAGGAGGAGGAGGAGGAAAGGAGGCGGAGGCGGAGGCGGAGGCGAAAGCGGAGGAGGAGGAGGAGGAGGAGGAGGAGAAACAGATGAAAGAGAGAGGAGGAGGAGGAGGAGGAGGAGGAGGAGGAGGATGAGGAGGAGGAAGGAGGAGGAAGGGGAGGAGCAAGCAGAAAGAGGAGGAGAGGAGGAGGAAGAGGAGGAGGAGGAGGAGGAGGAAGAGGACGACGACGAGGACGAGGAGGAGGAGGACCTTCTGGACCCTTTGGCAAGCACAGAGTGCGAAAAAAAGAGGAGAAGGGAAAACGGAGGAAAAGGGAGGCCAAGCACCGGCGCCCCTGGTGGCCACTCAATAGCAGCCACCCCCGACTCCCCTCCCTCCCCGCAAGGGGAGGTTGGAGAGTGGGTGGGTGCAGGGCTTGCCCCTCTGGCACGCTGTGCTGCATCCCTGGCGGCGCACGCAGCCACCACCCTCTCGTGCGAAATGAGGAGGAGGAGGAGGAGGAGGAGGAGGAGGAGGAGGAGGAG
>CAUYUJ010008162.1:30000-41971 GCA_963575745.1 Prorocentrum cordatum | reverse complement strand
CCTCCCTCCCTCTCTCCTCCCTCCCTCCTCCCTCCTCCGTCTTCCGGGCCCCGTGGGCCAGGACGCGCTAGACTGAGGTCGGGCCTGCCCCCCTACAGGCCGATGTTGGAGGGAAAGGTAAGGATAGGCAAAGCATATCCCCCGGACCTTTCAGGTTGCCCAGGGAGACCTTGGAGAGCACATGGAATGACACGAGCTGCTCCGAGCCGACCGCAGGAACCTCTTGGAGAAGGAGCAAGCGAGCAGAATTATAGCGGGGCGCAGTCGGCCTGGGCGGACAGGCTGACGCGCATACGGCGGCTCCTCCGGCGCCAGTGCGTCTTCTAGGCCCCGTGGGCATGGACGCGCTAGACCGAGGTCGGGCCTGCCCCCCTACAGGCCGATGTTGGAGGGAGAGGTAAAGATAAAGCATATCCCAAACTTGTCAGGACAATACCCGCCGGGCTTCTCCAGCGCCAGTGCGTCTTCCGGGCCCCGTGGGCAAGGACGCTGATGATGACGATGACGGCGATGATGATGGCGACAAAGATGGTCCAAGTTGCCTTCAAGTTCGCCGAAGAGGCCACCAAGACTGCCCAAGATGGCTCCAAGATGCCTCCGAGTCCGCCCAAGAGGCCTCCAAGATGGCCCAAGACAGCCCAAGAGGCTGCTAGACTGAGGTCGGGCCTGCCCCCCTACAGGCCGATTTTGGAGGAAAGAGTAAAGATAGGTAAAGCATAGTCAAAACTTGTCAAAACAATACCCCCAAAATGGTCCCCAGACTTTCTTACCATTTTTGAGTTTTCCTTCTGTAGAGGGACAGGCCCGACTGAACGCTAGACTAAGACATCCAACATCCCTCGAAACCAATTCTCCCAGACGGCGGCACGAAGCAAAAACTGCACTGCACCACTCCTGTAATCAAACTAGGACAGGGGCCCGAAAGGCATGCAGAACATCCCCAGGCCCGGACAAGAACCCGGATTCTGCAGCGCAGCAGAAGAGAACTGCACTGGACGACCAATCCGGCTTTGCAGGAAACGGCGTCCTTTTCCCCGACTCGTCATTGCCCTGGTGGGGCTTCTGAGACATCCCGCCGCCTTCCGAGAAGGCCTCCTCCTTCTCGCTTCTCCCCCTCGCTCGCCTCCGAGAACCGACAGACGACGGGCGGGCGCGGCGGGAGGGAGACCAGAACAGACGACGGACGACGGACGACGGACGGCTGGCCCAGCCTCGTGGCTGGCCGCCCGAGGCGGGCCCCCCACCGCGGCCAACTGGTGGCCACCAGCCAGCCGCCTAGCTTCCGCTCGAGCCGCCAGACCCTGAGATCCGACGCCTCGCACAAATGGCAGCATCGCGGGACGTCAGGACCGGAGCCCCGGAGACCCGGGAGGGAGGAGGGAGGAGGAGGGAGGAGGAGGGAGGAGGGGGAGGGGGAGGAGGAGGAGGAGGAGGAGGAGGAGGAGGAGGAGGAGGAGGAGGAGGAGGAGGAAAGCATGCGTACGCTCCCGACCCAACCGACGTGGCGCCCACCACGGACATGGCGCCCACACACCACTCCTGGGACGAAGCGAGGACGAGCGGCGACAACGACAACGACAACGACAACGATGACGACGACGATCTCGTCATCGCTATCGTTGTCGCTGTGAGCCCCAGACCCAGACCCCCGACGTCATGATTTTTTCATGACGCGACCCCCAGAGGTCCAGACCCATTCCCCGGGACCGGTTTTTCATCCCGAGTCGTTTTTTGACGGTCCGGTAAGGGCCCTCAGAGGCCGAAAATAGCGAAAAACCTCCCGTCGTGATTTTTTCACGACTCGAGGAGGTCTGGGGAGGCCCCGTCTGCGGCACTCCTCGGCCCGGACCGAGCCCGCGGCGTGAGGGCTCCCCCCCCCCCCCCCCCCGACAGGCGGGGCGAGCTCGCCCGGCGTGAGGGCACTGCGCCGCCCGGGCGACTCGTGAGGGCATGCCCGGCGGGGCCCGCGTGCGCGGAGCTAAGTCGGGCACGCCCCCCCTACCGGAGGATTTGGGACGACAAACAACACGTACATGCCCAGAAACTCGTTTCAATATGTCAAAACAATGGCAGAAACTCGTCCCCCTACCGGAGGATTTGGGACGACAAACAACACGTATATGCCCAGAAACTCGTTTCAATATGTCAAAACAATGGCAGACAATCGTCCCCCTACCGGAGGATTTGGGACGACAAATAACACGTATATGCCCAGAAACTCGTTTCAATCTGTCAAAACAATGGCAGAACATCGTCCCCCTACTATGTATTTCAGCTACTTGTGAATGTTCCTTCTGCAGAGGGACACGCCCGACTTAAGCGCAGAGCCGGGGGTCCCGCCCCCCCAGGGTCCTCTATGTGCTGCAGGGCCTCGTTGATGACGCTGCAGAGGCTGCAGGCTGGCGGGGCCGCGGGGGGCGGGGGTGGCCGCGCAGGAAGGAAGGGCGGCGGCGCGGACGGATGCCATCCTCCTCCCGCTCCTGCTCCTGCTCCCGCTCCCGCTCCTGCTCCTGCTCCTCCTCCTCCTCCTCGTCCCCTCCACTATTCCCCTCTCTCCCCCTCCCCCTCCTCCTCCTCCTCTCCCTCCTTCAATCCTGCCCCTCCGTCCCTCCTCCCCCTCCTCCCTCTTGCTCCTCCGCCTCCCCTCCTCCCCCATGGCCCTCCTCCCCCTCCGCCGCCCCTGGGCGCCGGCTCCCTCCCCTCTGCTCAAAATGGAGCTGCTGCGGCCGAGGAGGCCGCGCCGTGCTCGCCCGACAGGGCAGCGGAACAAAGAAACCGCAGCGCCCCGCGGCCTCGCACGACTCGGGGGCCCAGACCTTCGACGCACGGACAAAAATCAAGGCGGAGGGTTTTCCAGACGTTCGGCCTCTGGCGGCCCTCGCCGGGCCCCGGGGCCGTCAAAAACCGACTCAGCATGAAAAGCCGGTCCTGGGGAATGGGTCGAGACTTCCGAGGACCTCGTATTGAAAAGCTCACGACATCGGATCTGCGGGGGCGCGCCCCCCGCGGCCTCGAAAGTACTCAAAACACAGTCGCAGAAGATCGTCCCCAGGCTATGCCTGGAGTATGTTTTGAGCACTCCTCCTGCAGAGGAGGGCGTGCCCGACTTAAAACATCTCTATAGAGGGCCCCTCGTGGAGGAGCCGAGGGGCCCAGAAAAGCGAGGGGCCACCCGGGAAGCCCCCACAGGGGCGGGCGAGAACGAGGCAAGGGCAGCGGCGTCGGTGCCTCCAGGTCGGGCATGTCCCCCTACTCGGGGGCGCGCAGGCATGGATTAGCGATCCGTGGAGTCGGCGCGCGGTCGCCAAGCCCATGGATCGGGGGAGGTGCCCTCCACAGAATGCGACCGGTGCCGCCTCGTACGGCGGAAATGCGCGATTTCCCCATGGAAGCGGGACCCGTCGCTAATCCACGCCCCCTTGATCCATGTTTGCAATCGCCTGACCCAGGGCGCGGCCTCGCATGACCACGGGCTCGTGGTTGGCGGCGCGCACAAGGGGGTAGGGGGAGGGGGGAAGGCTTCTCAGAAGGAGGCTGCTTCTTAAGAATGCGCCGGCCCTACGTCTATAGATTACACCAAAAAATAACCCCAATCAATGGATGGTTTGATCGATGAAGGAGATCGGCCGGGAACCCGGAACCCACCGAAATCGGCCCGGAACCAATAACCAGGATCCCGGGAATCTGGAACTGGGAACCTGGGAACCCAGCCGGCCACCAAAATTGGCGGGACACTTTCGCCGAATCTTTCAATTCCCGCTGGGACCCCTTCAGTGCAAGCACTGATTGGGGAATAAGACCCGCGCCTCCTGAGGAGCAGGGGTGCTTCTAAGAAGCCTTCCCGCCCCCCCCTGGACCCCCCCCTCTGCGCTTAGTCGACGCGGGCGCTCGTCCCGGCGCTGAGAGGTCTGCGTCAGCAGGAGCGGGGCGCACAGTGCGCTCGAGCGTGGCCAGAAGAAGGCACAACGACACAAACATAAACTTTTGTCGGAGGTCCGCGCGGATCTCTCGGATCCGCGCTGGATCCCCCTGGCGGCGCCTCCAGCTCCGCACCTGGCGCGCTCCGCGTGTCAAGGAGGGGGTCCAGCGCCGATCCAGGAAATCCGCGCGGGCCTCCGGAAGTCCATGCCCATGCAACGTCTTCTTCTTCTTCTTCCGGTGGCGCGACCAGTGGCAAGAGCTGGGGCGCAGCCCAAGCCCCCCAAAGGCTGTACCCGGCGTGCGCAAGCAAGGAGGCGGCCGTGTGACTTGAGCAAGGACCGACGGTCACAGCACTCCTACAGGCCAGGCCTACCACGAAATGCTTGAAGAGCAAAAGCAATGTTCTTATGACATGAAGCCCATGTATGAACACTATAATTGCGAAGAGCCCAACCCTTGTGTATATGCGGCCTCGGAAAATTTGAGGGGGGTGCCGAGATGGAGAGTCACCATGCGGACGCGGCCTCTGCGGCCTTGGGTGGAACTCCCTATGAGGCCACGAACCGTTTGAGGGGTGTGCGGCAGTGGACCCGAGTCACCATGCGGACGCAGCCTCTGCGGCCTTGCGTGGAGCTCCCTATGGTGTCGTCCGATCTACCGAGCGAGCGACCACAGCGGCGGCGACAGCGGCGGCGACGGTGCCCGCACGAATGATCACGTGAACGAGCGACGGCGACTGCGACGCTGACGAGCACGCCAGGATCGGATAAGCCCGTTCTCCCTGGGATCGGTGCGTCGACGGCTCAGACAACACGACCGGTCGGCAGACCGCGGTGGCGGCGGCGCAGAGCGGCCCCGTGACGCAGCGCGACCCCCGTTGGAGGCAGCTGGGGGGTCTGAACTCGAGATGGGCCCCGAGAAAATCGTTCAAGAAAGAGGGATAAGGGCAAATCCGCTCAAAATCCATCCCGGGACCCCTCCCGACCCCCCCCGGAGTCCATCTGGTGGAGTTCTTCACGCTGGATCCGTTTTTGACGGTACCGTGTCCCGAAAACGTCGGGGATGGTCTAGTAAAACGTGGTCTAATGAAAACGACCTCGGGCCCAAACCTGGCGGGCGCAAGCCTGGAACATGACGGCCGCGGCGCCCTCTCGAGAACCGAAAACGGACCATTCACTAATCGACGCGTCAGGGGGGAGGTTTCTGTCCACCCCCGACCGAAGTAGAGGGAAGGGAAGCGAGCTCCGGCGCCAGCGCCGCGGTAGGTCGGCGACGGAGGGGGCCGCTCGGAGCTCGAGTCTCCGAGTGGAGGGTGCGGGGTGCGCTGGCCATCGAGCCACCGATCTCGCATGGATAGAGGCCTCCTGGATGGGGTCCAAGTAGACAGCGTCGAAGGATCGCGCCGCATCGCCCATGCATTGCCGATGCATCGGCGATGCATCGGCGACGTCGGGGGGTTCTGCCCACCCCCCGAGAACGGCCCCGGAGGCCGCAAGACAGCCCCGCCCCCCCCTCCTGCCTGCTTGAAGTGGCCCTGGGACACGCAAATAGATATACACACACAGATAAAAGGATCCCCTATACATTTCTCAACATTTTTTGGATTTTCGTCTCTCCCCCCCCACTTCCCATATTCTGAGCATTTCCTTAGGGTGGAGGGCTCAGGGTGAAATGCATATGGGCTTTCGCACCTCGACTACTAATCCGTCTTGTGATTCCCCTCTTGCAAATTCAAGCCGCGAAAACCCGTCGAAACTGCATTTCAGATTTCACCCTTTGCCCTCCACCCAAAAGAAGTACTCAAATGTTTTCCCATATCTTTTGGGACATCGACGACTCGTTGTGTCTGTGTGCTTTTCCCCCTCCTGCCTGCTGCCCGGGCTGGGCCCGTGCAGGCCCCCGGCGGGCTCTCGAAGGCCCCCGGAGGCGCAGAGCTCGGGGGCGTCAAGAGGAGGGGGGCGCCCAAGAGGGGGGAGCGCAGATCATGGCCGGCGGCATGTGCGCGGCCCGGAGGAGGAGGAGGGGGGGGGGGGAGGAGGCGGGAGGAGGCGGGAGGAGGAGGAGGAGGAGGAGGAGGAGGAAGAGGAGGAAGAGGAGGAGATAGGCAGCCATGTCGCATGCCTTCAGACCCCGATTCCGATTCCGAGGACGAGGGGGAGGAGGAGGAGGAGGTGGAGGAGGCGGGAGGAGGAGATCCCCCCCCCTCTGGGCCCCCCCCCCCTCGTGGCCAACCCGGAGGAGCGCAGACGCAGAGCTCGAGTAGGGGATCGGCGACAGGATAGACCTACCCCAGAGCTGAGTCTCCCGCCGAGTCGTACGTAGAGGGCTCGTAGATCTCCGAACCCAGACCCCCGATGTCATGACTTTTTCATGACGTCGACCCCCAGAGGTCTCGACCCCTTCCCTGGGACCGGTTTTTTATCCTGAGTCGTTCTTTGACGATCCGGGGGGCCGGTAGGGGCAACCGGAGGCAGAAAATAGCGAAGAACTCCCCGTCGCAATTTTTTCATAATTCGAGGGGGCCTGGGAACCTTCTACGCAACTCTCCTGGGCTCGACGAACATGTCGATCTTGGGGCAAAACCGGTTCTGTGGTCGGTGTCCCCCACGAACAACACGACGACGACGACGACGAGGACGACGACGACGACGGCGGCGGCGACGACGACGAGGACGACGAGGACAATGACGACGAGGACGACAAGGACGACGATGACGACAACTCGATCTTGGGGCATCGCAGGGGGGCGGGGCCGCGGGCCCACGCAGAGCACGAAGAAGCCGACGCAGAACATGACCTCGCGGGCGCCGCGGGCGCCGGGCGGGCGCAGGGCGCGGCTGGCGCCGTGCTGCTCCCGTCGCACTCATACAAGGGCCGCATTCCAGCAAGCGCGTCGAGCACCCAGCGAAGTGTCGAACCAGCGCGTCGAGCGAGCATCGCCCCCCAGGGCCCGACGCGCGAGGGCACCCCTCCAGCCTCGGCGCTTTTTCTCGGTGCTCGGAAGTCTTTCGGGTGGCCAGGGCGAAAGTATAGGGTTGGAACACCATGGAGCGAGAGGTCCTCCGCCTCCTCCTCCTCCTCCTCCTCCTCCTCCTCCTCCTCCTCCTCCTCCTCTTCCTCCTCCTCCTCCTCCGCTTCTTCCTCCTCCTCCTCCTGCTCCTCCTCGTCCTTGAGCACGCAGCGTGGGGCAGGGCTCGAGGTGCCGCGCGGGCCGCGGGCGTCGCGGCCGCAGCGGGCCTGGCGACTCCTCGGCCGTCCCTCGGCTCGCGCCGGAGCCGCCGCGCGCTGCTCCAGCTTCCGCCCCCCCGGAGATCTCTGGATCGTGCCCCCGGATTTTTTGTCCAGGCTCTCTCCAGGATCTGCCCAGATTCGAAAGCTGGGCGAGGGCTGCTAAAACCGTGGCTGCTAAAGCGGCCCTCCCGGAAGGAAGAAACGACTTCCCGGAATGAGGCGCGGCACGCGAAACAGTCAACGGGCTTCTTCCCGGAAGGACGAAGACAACTTCCCGGAGGTCGATCTTAGCAGCCACGGATTTCGCAGCCCTTGCCCGGCTTCCGACAGATGTGTCCGCGATCGCTCTGCATCTGACCGGCCTGGCCCCCTCGTCGAAGGGCTCTCGACGACTTCTGCCGTCCCTCGGCTCGCGCTGGAGCGGCCATGCCTTGCTCCAGATTCCCCCCTTCGGCTACACGTAAGAGTGACCCTGGGTAAGAATGACCATTGGTGCGCGGCTTTTTGGGGGCCGCGGGGGGGCCCAACAAAAGCGCGCAACACGCTACTATCGCACCGCACTTGGCGATCGGTGAGCCCCAGTGGGCGCGCTCCAAAGGTCACTCCGGCGAAAGGTCACTCTTGCGTGTAGTCGACCCACGCAAGAGTGCTCCTGGGTACGGTCGGCCTTGATTGGACAGGACGCGCGAGAGGACACAAGACCCTTCTGAGGGCCACGTTGCCACAGGAACGTAGGAAGCATGGGTCGCGAGACACAGCCAGGACACAAGGGTACCCTTGATTTGGCAGGGTCGACCTGCTGATCTGGGCCGGCTGCAATAGTGACCGCTGGGTGCGCGGCTTCCTGGGGCCGCGGGGGGACCAAACGCCAGCGCGCGAGACGCCACCGTCGCACCGCGCTCGGCGATCGGGGGGCCCCCAGCGGGCCCGCACCAGCGGTCACTCCGGCGAAGGGCCACTCGTACACATTACGTGTAGTCGTCACCTGCACTCACCCTGCGTCCCAGAGATCCGACGTCGTGATTTCTTCGCTGCGGGGTCCCCGGAAGTCTCGACCCACTCCCCAGGACCGGGCCTTTCATCCCGTGTTGTTTTTCGACGGTCCCGGGGCCCGGCGAGGGCCGCAGGAGGCCGAAAACGGCGAAAAACCTCCGTCTTGATTTTCTCAATGCGCTGGAGGCCTGGGCCGATTGGCGAAAGACCGTCGCGCTCTCAGGTCTGGACGCCCGAAATGGGTACGGAAAGGCTGGGCACAAGACCCCAACAACAGATCTTGCCCCGAACCGACCTCCTGTCTCAGACGGACACGGGCCGCGGCTGCGCGGACAGCGCGTCCTGCTCAAAATGAACCCGATCCGCTGTTGGGCATTGTACCCATTTCCGGCGAACGAGTCGTCGAGCCGGCCCACGCGCGGGCCGCCCTGGAGCACGGCGGGCAGATCGCGGAGCAACGGCGCGAGAACGCGCGGCGGGCGGCAACCGCGCGCGCCTGCGCCTCGTGGAAGCTTCCCGTATACGGAAGCCAGGGCGGCGTCGGCGCGCATTGTTACTGCAGCTGGGCTCACACCCGCGAGGAGGGCGAGAAAATCAGCAAGGGCGCGACATTTCGGGCCTTCCATGATCGGGGAGGCGGGGGCCGCCCGCGAGGCCCGCGCCGGGTCGCGCCGCCCTGCGCTCTCCGCCCGCGGCGGGGCCCTCCGCCGCCGCAAGCGGCCTCGGGGCGGGCCCTGCCGAAGGTCCCGCGGCGCTGCCATGTCTGCACTCCTGGGCGCCCTGCGCGTCACCCCAGACCTCCAACGCATTGAGAAAATCAGGACGGAGGCTCTTCTCGATTTTCGGCCTTGATATATAGCGGCCCTCGCCGGGCCCCGGGACCGTCAACGAGATCCTGTTTTTTTTTGGATTCAGGCAAGTTTACTTGCATGGCGTTCGCCCCCCCCCCCCCCCCCCCTCGCCCCTCTTCAAGCGAATACTGGCGTGCAAGTGCCTTTCGACTTGCGTGATTTCCGCGCCCCCCCCGACGTGCAAGTCGTTTGCGGCTTGCTTCAGGCTCAGCCCCCCCCCCTCCCCCGTCCATGCAAGTAAACTTGCCAGAGTCTTTAAAAAACAGGCTCCGAACGACTCAGGATGAAAAACCGGTCCCGGGGAATGGACTTCCGGGGACCCCGTATGGAAATAATCACGACAGCGGCCCTCGCCGGGCCCCGCGGGACCGTCGAAGAACGATTCAGGACGAAAAGCCGGTCCTGGGGAGTGGGGTCGAGACTTCCGCGGGGACCCCGTCTGGAAATAATCACGACGTCGGATCTCTGGGATGCAGGGCTCCCCGAGCTCCGACGCGTCGTGCTGCTCTCCCCGCGGGGCCCCCGCAGCCTCGACCCCTTCCTCCGGACGGGCTCGTCGTCCCGGGGTCGTTTTTGTTGGCCGTCCCGAGGAGGCCCAGTGAGGGCCCTTCGAGGCCGACAACGGCGAAAAAAGCCTCCGTCTTGATTTTTTCAAGGCGCTGGCTCTCTGGGAGCATGTTTTTTTATTAGACTCTGGCAAGTTTACTTGCATGGACGGGGGGGGGGCTGAGCCTGAAGCAAGCCGCAAACGACTTGCACGTTCGGGGGGGCGCGGAAATCACGCAAGTCGAAAGGCACTTGCACGCTAGTATTCGCTTGAAGAGGGGCGAGGGGGGGGGGGGGGGGCGAACGCCATGCAAGTAAACTTGCTTGAGCCCAAAAAAACAGGCTCTGGGATCCCCTCCGCTTCCGACCCGCTCCGGCGTCCCCGCGGGTCTCGGCACTCTGCGCGGGGGCCCTGCGGCCCTCGCGCCTCGCTGGCGGCCCGACGCGGCGCCGCGGAGCGCTGCGGCGCAGGGCCCCCAGTCGTGCTTCTGCTTGTGGTGCTGCAGCCTGTTCGCAGTGTCGGGCCTCGGGCCACGCCCCTCCCCGCAGAGCAGGGCGCCCCGCGGGCTGGCGATGCCACGGCTGTGTGCCGAGGCCGAGGGTTGCCCGGGGCCTCCACTGGTGCGCCCCCCTCAATTGCGAATGAGCAAAAACGCATGGAAACGATTTGATTTTGATTTTGGGGATGCATGCGGGGCCCCACTTGTCACTGACAACAAGCGAATCAAAAAGCCTCTGCGGCGGTTTTGGAAGGGCGCCTACGATTTAAGAAACTTGGCCCGTAAGAAAGTGGCAGCCCTGGCGCGCTGAACATGGCCGCGGCATAAGAAATCCACAGGGGCTGAAACGAAAAGCCGACTTTCTTATTGAGCGCCGTGGGTGTACGTCGTCATCTTTTCATGGCGTCGACCCCCAGTGGTCTCGACCAATTCCCCGGGACCGGTTTTTCATCCCGACTCGTTTTCTGACGGCCGGCCCTGAAGGCTGGGAAGGGCCCTGCAGAGGCTGAAGATCGAAAAAAACACACATGCTTTCCCGATGTTCCCATGACGCGAGAGGGTGTGGGGCTGGTGCGCCACTGGGGCGGACACTGCGCTCCAACAGGAGGAGGGAGAGGGAATCTTGCAGCGGGCGGATCGATGGCCCGAATGCGGGCGCCTTCCCTGGCCTCGGCCTGCAAGGCCTCCCGTGCCCCCCTTCTGCCCGACCGTGCCCCTCCCCCCACCCCCCCACCCCCCCTCTGCTCATTCCGACCGGCCCACCGTGCTCCCCCTGCCCGACCGCGGTCCCCCACGCTCCCCTTCTTCCGACCGGCCCACCGTGCCCTCCCCTTGCCCGTCCGTGGCCCCCCGCGTTTCCCCCCCTTCCCTCTGTGCCCGCCCCCTCTGCTCATTCCGACCGACCGACCGTGCCAGCCCCCATGCCCGGCCCGACCGTGGCCCCCCCCCGTGGTCTCCCCTCTGCCTGTTCCGACCGACCGACCGTGCCCCCCTCCTGCCCGAGGGCCCGTCTTCGTGCCACCGTGGCGTCCTAGAAGCCCGCGCGGCACACCCCGGGCCGGCACAAGAGCGCGCACGAGCGGCTGGGGAACCGAGGGCCCGGGCCCGCAAGAACCTCACAAGCCCCCTGCCTCCCAGGGCTGCATGAGCTTTGGGGCACTCCACAACGTGTTGAAGACACGGTGGCGGATCTAGGCTACGCATACCATCGCGCGCCCCCTCTTGGGACCAAGCGTTTCGCTCCATACCAAGGGCCTGTATTGTGAAACGCGCCGTTGCAGCCTCGCAAACCCTCTCCCGTCATATTAAGATTACCTTCGGATCGAACCTGGCGCCGCGTCCACACAACGATGCTGCCCTTCGCCGCTCCCCCGCCACGGTCACTCGCCAGCGTGTCGCAGCACCCGCGTGCTTCACCGAATCTAGCACAAATTGGCGCCATCTACATCTCCCGGTGTCCCGCATCCGTAATTACATGATCCTTGGCACACGTGCCTCTTATTGCGGCTGGTCCCCTTGCCCAATAAACATCCTATTTCTAAATCAAAATGCTTCTCCCGGGGTTCGCTCCCGGCTTTTAACAAGGGGAATGGAGGTGTCACCAAACTGTGGGTTTGGGCCCCATTTGCCTCAACAGCGGCTTCTCCACAAATTATTCCCAAATCGCTCTCTCGCGCAGGACGTCCTCACAACGTATGCAGGAATCGAGCTCTCGTGTGTGACTTCCTTGTAATTTATTCAAACGCCGCGCCCTCGACGCTCAGGGATCACGCTTTCGCTGTGGACTTCCTCACGATTATTTTGGGGGTCACGCTATCGCTCGGGATTTCCTTGCGATTCATGCGTGACGCATTCTTCGGCAACCCGCCTGTTCGACATGGCCGCCCGTGCCCGCTTTCCCGACCCGCCCGTTATCTATCCGCTCGATCT
>CAUYUJ010008162.1:0-25000 GCA_963575745.1 Prorocentrum cordatum | reverse complement strand
CCCGGGTGCCCGACCACAGGGGAGAAAGAGCCTCAGGGCCCGCTCTTCCTCCGGACCCGCCCGCTTCGTGGCGGGACAGGGGGGGTGCCGGTGCCGACGGGCGGGGGGAGTGCTGGGAGGAGCTCGGGCGGCCAAGGGCGACGGTGCCGGAGAACAAGAGTCGCACGCGCGCCCTGGCTCTCGCACGGGGGCGGGGCGAGGAGAGAGGGGGGGGGGAGGTTCTGTCGGGGCCACCCCTGTAGCTTTCTCGTAGCTGTTCTGGCCTCTCGTGCGGCTCTCGTGCGGCTCTCTCGGGGCTACCTCGGGGTCTCTTGGGGTCTGTCGGGGCCGGCATGGAGGGCCTGATGTCAGGGAGGTCCGAGATGGCCAGGGAGGCGGACGACGACGAACGACGACCGACGAGAAGAACGGGCTGCGAGCTGTATGACACAGCAGTACAAGATGAGAAAGAGGTCCAGGGGGGGGAGAAGGGGCAGGCTGGAACCGAGGAGAGGGCAGGGCATGACCAGCCCTGAACGACGACGAGCCACACACCACGGAGGACAGTGGTGGCACACAGGCCTTGGCCCTTGGCAAACACCAGGTCGCGAGGGGGGGCCGGGGCGAAGGCCAGGTGCAGGCAGGGGTAGCGGGACGAACGACGCCCACCACGAACGTAAAGGGCTCCGGGGGCAAATAGGGGACTGAGGCCAGGGCCAGGGGTTCGGCCAGAGGAGGGGGGACGAACGACGACAGAGCACAATTGTCCACGAGAATACAGAGGTCGGAGGGCGCTGGGGGCAGGCCCTGGCCCTGGCCAGAGGGAGGGTGGCGGGGACGGGGGGCAGGTGGGCGTGGCCCTTGGCCAGAGGGGAGAGGGTCACGGCCTGACGGGGGGCAGGCCAGGGCGGGAGCGGGGGTGGGGTGGGGGGGGGGCAGGACCAGGACGAGCGATCACGCACGAGCGAGAAGAAGGGTCGGGGGGAGGGGGCGCGACGAGTGATCGCTCACGAACGCAAAGAAAGGGTCGGGGGGGGCCGCAGGGCAGGGGGGAGTGGCCCTGGCCGAGGGGCGAGAGGGCCACGGCCGGAGGGGTTGGGCACGCCAGCGGCGGAGGGGCGGGGGGCGAGGACGAACAACCCCGACCGAACGGACGAGCGACACTATAGTGGGGACCCACGCCACGAAACACCCTGCTTGCCTCCAGGGTGCCCTGGGTTTCTTGGGTTTCGATGGCTTTGCCATGGGAAGTGTGATGTTCCCACGCCGAAAATTCATGAACGTCATGGGGTCTCAGGCTCAGGTCTGAGTTTCTTGTGGAAGGCTTCTTGTGGTCGAGCCCCTAAACTAAAGGGTCGGGGGCCATGAGGGGGGCAGGCCCTGGGGCAGGGGGGGTGGGGACGGGGGGCAGGGGGGAGAGGGCGGGGGGAGGACGAACGACCATGAACGACCACAAACGAGAACGAAAAGAGCGGGTCAGGGGCCAGGGGCCAGGGGGGGGGGGCATGGTGGTCAAGCGGGCGTGGCCCTGGACCAGGGGGGAGAGGGCCACGGCCTGAGGGGGACAGGCCAGTGGCAGGGAGGGGACCACGAACGAACGAACGAGCGAGCGAATGAATGCAAAAGGTCGGGGAGCACTAGGGGTGGCCCAGGCCTGAGGACGGGGGGGCAAAGGGGCGTGGCCCTGGGGAAGGGTAGATGGGGCGGGTGTGGGGGGAGGGGCGAGGACGAACTACCACCCACGAGCGACGTCGAGCGAGCGAAAAAACAACAGCTGAACGGTCGGGGAGCACTGGGGGCAGGCCTAGGCCAGGGGGATGGGGGTGGAGACGGGGGGCAGGTCGGCGTGGCCCTGGACCAGGGGCGGGAGGGCCACGGCCTGAGGTGGGGGGCGGGCCAGATGGGGCAGAGGGGCGGAGCGAGGACACGCGAGTGAACGACCGAAAGAGCGAAAAACAAATGGTCGGGGGGGGGGGGGGGGGGGGGGCACTGGGGGGGGGGCCCTGGCCGGAGGTCGGGGGGTGGGGACGGGGGGCTCTGGAAGGCGCGGCCCTGGACCGGGTGGGAGAGGGCCGCGGCCTGAGACAGGGGCAGGCCATGGGGCAGAGAGGGCCAGGGAGGTGGGCGAGGACAGACGACCACGAGCGAACGAACGAGCGAGAAAACAAGAAGAGGTCCGAGCTCCAGAACATGGCTGCGCAAAATCGTGAAGTCGTCTGGGCGAGGGGGGAGGGGGGCGTAGGCCAGGCTAGGGTGCCCCATAGGGGAGGGCCGGGGAGGGAGGCCGACGAACCACGGACCGAGCCACTTGGCCGACCAACTCGGCCGATCGACTCGGCCGATCACTTCGGCCGGTCCACTCGCCCGGTCCACTTGGTCGGTGATTTCGCGCGGCCAGCTCGGGGGGGGGGGGTCAACTCGGGCTGTCATCTCGGGCGCGGGCGCCCACGCGCGCCGCGTGTGCCTGGGCGCCTCCGCCCGCGCACGCCGTGGGCGCATGGGTGCGCCCACCCGCGCTCGCGGTGGGTGCCCGGGCCAGGGGGGCAGGGGCCAGGGGGCCCTGGGATGGATAGGGCAAGGGTGGGTGGGTGGGTGGGGGCTTGGGGGCGAGGGGTGTGTGTGTGTGTCTCTATATAGATGTAAAATAAACGTATTTACACATACATCTGTAGACGCATCGGTATAACATTGTATGAATACATACACATGAGATATAGATGTATATGTGTGTGCGTGTGCGTGTGCGTGTGCGTGTGCGTGTGCGTGTGCGTGTGTGTGTGTGTGTGTGTGTGTGTGTGTGTGTGTGTGTGTGTGCGTGCGTGTGTGTGTGCGTGCGTGCGTGCGTGCGTGCGTGCGTGCGTGCGTGCGTGGAGCCAAGTGGAGGACGACGACCCACGAGCCACACCCAGAGGAAGCCTCCAGTGTGTCTTTCAAAGGGAGGGGGAGGGGGAGGCAAAAGAAGGGTCAAGAGGAGGAGGAGGAGGAGGAGGAGGAGGAGGAACAATACTATACTACTTAGAACGGCGACTGATCATCACGATGATACTAACAGTGCACGGCGAACACCATTGTAAAACTGATCGCAATATTGGTACTGTGAATGTCGGCCAGCGTGGACCCCAACCAATGAGGTCTTGCAGTCTATGTGGTGCGATCTGGGTGGTGCAATCAATGTGGTGCAGTCCAGGCGGTGTCATCCATGTGGTGCGCAATCTATATGGCACGGAGCAAGGCAGCGCAAGGCGGTGCGAAAAAGTGCCCCGCAGAGGAATGCAACGCAACGCAACGCAATTCGAAGACATGTCAAGCAATGCAAGGCCACGCGGCGACGGGCGACGACGAGGCTGCGGGCGGCAACGGCGGCAACGACGGCGGCCACGTGGCGGCCAGAGCGGCCCACAGGCCCAGAGGTCCGCAGTAAGAACCCCTAAGCGCAAACACTGCTAGGGAAAAGTCAAAATGCTGTCATAAGGAACCCTAAAAAAGGAACGAAGCCCTTTTTTTCCATAAGTTAAACTTCGATTTCCCATAGAACACCAAAGACAAACTGTAAGACACTAAAGGAGTACTGAACCCCTCTCCGACAACACGAATTCCTTCTTCAACGGCCCGACTGTACGGCAAGTTCGTGTCGTGGCGACCCAAGCGTTGGTTTCCGACACCGCGTCGATCGTCCAACCTTGAACGATCGGCGGCTTTCCGATCGCCCGATCGTTCCATGTAGGCCGATTCTGGGCCACTGGCGGCGTTCAACCTTGAACGCCCGCGGCGGGGTCGCCGCTGGTCGACACGACGCGAAACTACCGTAACAATCATACTAGAACCCAGAATTCAGAGAAGCTGCTGATACAGAGAGGGTGCTTCAGACCCGCTCCAGTCCAGGCAGGAAACTGGTCTCAACATCTGAGAGAGCGCCGCTTTACTGTGGAAAATTGCTAACCTTTTCCTCCGGAACCCGAGGGTCTCCGCCCCCCCCTCCGAAAATCCCCCCCCCCCCCCCCTGCTGGACCCCCCCCCCTCTTTCCCCCCCGGCAAAACCCCCCCCTCCCCTAACCCCTGGGGGGGGGTACTACCGGTTCGAACCCCTCCCCCCCCCCCCTCCGGATCCGGAAAACCGGGGGGGGTCACTACCGGTTGGAACCCCCCCCCCCCTTCCCCCCCCCTCGAAAACCGGAGGGGCGTCACTACCGGTTCGACCCCCCCCCCCCCACGCACCGCCAGCAAACGACTCCCGGTCCCTACCACCGCTCGCATCACATCCCCCACTGTTGTTCCCAGCACCACTGTCCTCACCACCACTGTCCCCACTGGTTCCACCACCGTCCCTATTGTCCCCACCAGTGCCCCCACCACTGTCGCACTGTCCCCACTGTTCCCACCACTGTTCCCACCACGGTTCCACTCTCCCCACTGTCTCCACGGACCCAACCACTGCCTATCCCCACTGTCCCCACTGTCCCACTGACTCCTCCGCTGTCCCACTGAGCTGTCCCACTGTTCCCACCACTGTCCCCACTGTCCCCACCACTGTCCCCACTGTACCTCTGTCCCATTGTCCCACCGCCGTCCTCGCCACCGCCTTTACCACTGTCCCCACCACCATTGTACCCTCCACTATCCCACTGTTTCCACCTCATTCCCACTGTCCTCACCACCACTGTCCCCACCACCACCGTCCCCACCACTGTCCACTGTCCCCCCTGTTCCCACCATTGTCCCCACCACTGTCCCCACCACTACCGTCCCCCACTGTCCCACTGTCCCACTGTCCCCACCACTGTCCCGCTGTCCCCTCACCACTGTCCCCACCAACACCGTCCCCACCACTGTCCGCACCCCCACTCGGTTTTCGAGGGGGGGGGGGTTCGAACCGGTAGTGACCCCCCCCCCTTTTCATGATGAACTGGGGGGGGGGGAGGGGTTCGAACCGGTAGTGACCCCCCCCGGTTTTCCGGAGGGGGGGGGGGAGGGGTTCGAACCGGTAGTGACCCCCCCCGGTTTTCCGCCAGCAGCGGTAGAACACGCTCTTTCAAACATCTAAATACCTGTCTCCTGCCACTTAACTTTCACGCTTGCGGGGTTTGCCGCAAGCGGTTAGATATCAATTCTACAGTGAAGGAATGAAGCGACACTGAGCGTGCGGGCCGAATTACGCTGATGAGATGTGCTACGCGTTGCCTGAGGTGGCTTTCAGCGGATTGGCATGGATCTCTGTTGTTTTGCGGGGCGACCGCTTAGATCATTACTCCCCGGGGTGATCCCTGAGAGTCGTTGAGGTACTCAAGTAGACTCGTTCGCGCAACGCCTCAGAAACTCTCTATGTACACGCACCTCAAGCCTTGATCAGTCCTTCTTCCGCCCTGTGGGGGCACACGCTGGCCAGATGGCCAATCTGCAGACAAGAGTGGCAATGACTGTGGTCGAATGAACATCCGCCACAGTGCCGCTGGGCACGGAGTGGGCGTGTCCTCAGGTCCTTTGCCTCACCCTCTGAGCCTCAATCCTCACTCCTGAGGAATCTCCTAGGGGCCCGGAGACGCAATTCTCAATTCTCGCGGGGCTTGCCGCGTCTTCTCGGGGCTTGTCGCTTGAATTTTTCGGACACAAGAAGGCCCCCAAACGGGCCAAGAGGGCCCCAAGAGGCCCCCAAGACGGTACAAGAGGGCCCCGAGACGCCTAAAGATGGCCCCCCGAGGCCCAAGATGGCTCCAAGACGGTCCAAGAAGCCTCCGAGACGCCCCAAGAAGTGTCCCATTTGCCTTCCCAAGAGGGCCCGGAGAGGCGGACATCATCGATGCTCCATGTGTTTTTCCTTCATCCTTGGGGTCCTCGACCTCTCGAGCTCCCGACGCTCCAAGACGGCCCAGGAGGCCCCCAGGACAGCCCCAGAACGGCCCCAAGAGGCCCCGCGGGAGGGCCCCGCGCGGCCCAAGAGGGCTCCAGGACGGCCTCGGAGGCGCCCACGACGGCCCACGGGGGGGCCCAGAGGAGGGCTCAGGAGGGGCAGAGCACGAGTCGAACATCCGAGCCTTCCGCCTCCAGAGGCCCCCCCAGGAGGCCCCCCCCAGGAGGCCCCGAGAAGGCCCCCAGGGAGGCCCCAAGAGACCCCCAAGCGGCCCCAAAGACGCCGCCCAATCAGCCCCAAAAGCAGCCTCCAAGAGGCCTCAAGACGGCCCCCAAGAGGCCTCCCGCGACACGCCAACAAACGTCCTGGAGCCCTATGACCCACAACCCAGGCACAGTGGCGGGATAGGCCGATGGCCATTCGATAATTGACCCTTGTGGCAAATGCCGTAATTCGCGAACCTGCATATCGCTCGCCCTTCTGGAGTTTCTCGCTGTGGCGTGCGTAGCACATCGTCCAGAGGGTGGCGAACCTTGCGCCGACTGCCTTTTTGTCTTGCAAGATCAGATCTAGTCGAAAGCAAGCCAGCCCACCAAGTGTCAGTGTATGTCTTGAGAGATTCAGCCAGACGCTCGCTCTTTACAACGATATGCTCCGGTGCGAGTGACATCTCGACCAAGGCCAACACAGACACCACATCTTCGATGCAACGGACTCCCCCGATGTCTACAAATACACATGTGAAGCCCTGATGCTCGCGACCACTCGGCCCGACTGGATTCCGGATCGCCGCCGGGACCAAGCCGATGCCGATCAAGTGGCGCAAGTCCATGGAGCCAGCAACTGAAGCACGAGTGTCTTCACCACTGTCAGCTGGCCTGGGTGCGCATGTCAGTGTAGCGAGCAAGGCGGGGGTCGCCAAAAGGTCGACTCGCTCGAAACGGACGCCAGGAAGCTTTGCAGATGCCGTCTTCACACACTCTCTGGAGCAATCCAGCGCCACGACAGAAGAGGCGCGGGCGGCCAACAGCTCTGTGCAGTGCCCCCAGCTGCAACCGATCTCCAAGACTCTGTCGCAAGACAATATTGCTTCGGAAAGACGGCGATACGTGGAGGTGTCGGCGACAATCTGCACCAAATGCTCCCCCAATTTTCGCACACTGATGACCGCTGTCGCAGGGACGAGGACGCGCTCGTAGGGCATCTTAGATCTCGGACAACATTCTTGAATCAGGGCTGCTTGAACCAGCAAGGTGACGGAAGTGTGTTTAAGTTACATGCAAAGTCTTGCGTAGCACAAAACTGTGCGAAGTGGCTTGGTATGCTTTTCAAGGCCATGTAATGGCACTGAATTCATGATTGGAATGCACTGCTTGAAGTGAAGTGGCAAGACAACACTGGCATTCCACATGCAAGACAGAAGGACGGCGCAATGCCACAAGCCTGAGCACGAGGGGCGAATTCACCAGATGTCTCCTGGCTTCCAATGGGTAAACATCGCTTTCAACGAACTTAGGTGGCTTGAAACTGCTTCCTGTGGCTCAGATGGTCGTTTACGGGGTGCCTAGGTGCCCGAGGTGGCAGGAGATGCTTTCGGTGGATGTGCCCTGCATGAGGTGTCTTCAAATTGGGGGCAGATCGCGACGGCCCGCGTTGAGCGCGCATTTGACCGACTAACTGGAATGACACGCTTACGAGCACGCTGGGACAACAACAAACTGGCCTGGCGAAGAACCCAACCCTGTCTAAACAAATGGCAACTCTAAACAAGACGGCTCAATTCACAGGACCAAAATGAAGGATCTGCAAGGTCCCCGACAACCTCGCCACATTCGGTCAGACCGCGAACACAATCCCCAACTCGCGCATGCACTCTCACAGGTCGACTCAAATGGGGAGAACGACGATGAACGCGACGCGGAGCAGGACGTGTGTCTGGTATGATAAGGGTGGCGCCCGTGTTTTAGATTTTCGGTAGTGACGACATTCGAAACATAACCCTGGAACAACGTGCGGCAAATGACGACTGGTGTACGTGAAGACCACGAAACGTGTGAGCGGTGTGCCGAAATGGCCAGGCGACGCTATGCGAACGCGCTCACTGAGGCCCTACGGTGGAGCTCCCCAGGGGGCAGGGAAAGTGTGAGGCGACGGGCGAGGCACTCGGTGGAGCTCCCCTGGTGGGGGGAGGAATTGTACAAGGGCCTCCTCCTCCTCCTCCTCCTCCTCCTCTTCCCCCACTGTCGCCTTGTCCTCGTTCTCCTTCTCCTCTTCCTCCTCCTGCTCCTCATCCTCCTCCTCCTCCTGTGTCCCGAATTCGGACGGGCGACGCCATGCGAAAGCACCCACTGAGGCCCTCGGTCGAGCTCCTGGGGGGCCACGAAACGCGCGGGGGCATTGCCGAAACGAGCAGGGCAACGCTATGCGAACGCATGCCTGCGGGCCCTCGGTGCAGCTCCCTTGGGGGTGGGGGCATGATACGCGTGAGGGATGTGTCGAAATGGGAGGGCGTGGCGACGCTATGCAAACCCACCCGCTCGCTCAGGCCCTCGGTGAGGCTCCCTGGCGGGGCGACGCCATGCGAACGTACCCGTTTGGGCCTTGGGTGAAGCCCCATGTGAGGGTTTAGGGTGGATGGGGGGGGGGGCAGGACATGTGTGAGGAGTGTGCCGACATGGACGGTGCGATGCCATGCGAACGCATCCACTGCGGCCGGAGTTACCTGAAGGGCGTGCCGAAATGGGCATGGCGACGCCATGCGAACGCACCCACTGCGTCCCTTCGTGGAGCTCCCTGGGGGGCAGGACATGTGAGCGATGGGGTTACAGAAATGGGTGGGGTAACGCAATGCGAACGCACCCACGGGGGCCCTCGGTGGAGCTCCCTGGGGGGCGGATGAGAGGGAGGGAGACAAGGAAGAAGGAAGGGAAGAGATGCGCGGCGCTGCGGATTCAACACGAGGACCCAACTCACAAGAGGGCTCGGGAAAAACAAGGTGGGGCGGGCTCCAAAATGGAAATGATCACGGGGCCAAAGATCATAACCTAACATGTCACTAAACGGAAGAGCGAGGACCGACCATACAACTAAGCACGGGGGGCGGACTGCAGCGTTGAATTAATGGCACGGGACAGGCTGGAGTACGATATGGCGAAAACCAGCGCAGAATCAAGCACACGTGCACACATTAGTGTGGAATGAAAGCACGGGTGCGGAAATCCGCTGGCGCATCGGGCAAGATACATGAGGGACCTGGACAGCACGGACTAGGGCACAAGAGTCTTGGGGCCCTCCAGGAGCTGTTATGGGGCGCTGTTGGGCTCTCTTGGGGCCCCGCGGGGTCGAACGAGAGGCCCCAGAGCGCTCAATATAGGCCCAAGAAGGTCCAACACGTCTCCAAGGGAGCTCTAAGACGGGCGAAAGCGTTCAGTCACGCGCGAATGCCCTCGAACACTTACCGATTCGGAGATTCGTGTGCTAGATTTCCCCGTGGGGCCCGCCGTGACTCCTGCTCTGAGGCCTCAATGATGATATAGTGCCGAGTATGTCTGGCCAACTTTCTGGTAAGTGCATCAGAATATGCTGATCCGACCTTTCGCGTACAGTCCCGTGCGCGTGCACCGGTCAAGAGACTGGGGGCCACCTTCCCTGGAAGCTGCTGGACAGACGCCGAGTAACAAGAATTAAGGAGGCGTTGGTTCCTCGATGGTCAGCACAGTTTTGTCCGTGACGCGCATGCACGCGAGACTCTGACGCGCTCGTGCAAACATACTCTGACACGCGCATGTCCTACGCGTCGGCTCATTGAAACTGTCGCTCGGGGCTGCTAGCGCTGCTCTGCCGGCCCCCCATTTTCGGGGGCCACCAGGCCGTGACGAAGGGCTTTCGAGCATGCACGTGTCGGTCCTCAGCTTCTCGCTTCCGGTGCCGGTCATCTGTCCCAAGGTTTTCAGATTTGGGGCCTCCTCCCGATCTGGTGCCTCGCGAACACGCTCACATATCATGGTACAGTCGGGGCGTTGACCTCAGGAACCCTACATGAGGAACGAGGCCCCTTCTTCCCATTAGATAAACGTCCATTTCCCAAGGAGAACCCAAGGAAAACACAGGGCAAACTGTAAAACAATCAAGGAACTTCGAGCCCCTCCCCAACGAGAAGGGTTCCTTCTTCAGCGCCCCGGCTGTAGCTTGCCCAGGGCCACGGCCCCCATGTAGTGCAACACGTGCGCTTTGCCCCCGGATGCTATGGAAACGCAGACCCTCCACGACTTGCTCGGGATCCTGGCCCTGGGTGCGCGGACGCGGCGCGCTTGACTGGGCGTCTTGGCCCCTGGAGAGCGCGGACGCAGCGCAAGTTCACTGCGTGGATCGTGGCCATGGGACCGCGAGGCCAACAACATTGATTACAGTCGGGGCGTTGACCTAAGGAACCCCAAAGAAGGAACGAGGCCCCTTTTGCCATAAGTTAAACTTCGATTTCCGATCGAAAACATAAGGGAAACCTGAGGCAAGCTGTGAAACACTTAAGGAACGCGGAGCCCCTCCCCAACCAAAAAGGTTCCTTCTTCAGGGCCCCGACTGTACGGACCGTGACCTCGGGAGCTCGACCGCACCGCCATTCAGAGGAGATCCTGGCCGTGGGAGTGCGGACGCAGCTCGTGATGCTCTGGGGACTGTGGCCCTCGGAGCGCGGACGTGGTGGGATTCACCAGGGATTCTGGCCCCTGGAGCGCGACTCTAAGTGTACCCTGGAAGATGGATCGTGGCGCTGGCAGCGCGGACCCAGAGCCTCTTGGGGCGCGGATCCAGTGACACATGTGTGGGGAGTCGTGGCCCGGGGAGCACGGAGCTGGCGGAGGAGACTTGCAGAAAAAGGTGACTCGTGGCTCGTCCCCCGGGTGCGCTCCGTGGCACGCCCTCTGGCACTGCTGCGGCTCGTCCGCCGACACGTTCCGTGGCGCATCCCATGGCACGTCCGCTGGCGCGCTCCCTGGCTCGTCCTCTGGCGCGTCCGAAAGCTCGTCCTCTGGCGCTTCCTCTGCCCGTTCGGTGGCGCGTCCCTTGCCGCGTCCCTTGCCATATCCCCGGGCGAGTCCTTCGGGGCGTTCCTGGCATACCGTCCCCTGGCACCCCCCCCAGGCACACAGGCAAAGCAATAGACACAGATCCCCGGATCCCACATAATGATTTTCCAATGTTTGCCTGGAGTTTCCTCTTCCCCACTACCGCCCACGTTTTCCAATCTTTCCCTGGGCATCGACGATTCTTTGTCTCTGTGTCTGTTTTGCCCCCCCTGGTCAACCTGCGACCGCGCGCCGTCGCAACGGGTCGGCGCGACGTCGAGCGGTGCAGAAGCCTCGCCCCTGAGCCCAGCCTTGGGCTGCTCGCCCGCGCGGGCTTGGCGCGCGCGGGTGTCTCGTCGACGCGGAAGCGCCCGCGCGCGGGGCCGCGCGCAGCGCGGGTGCCTTCTCGTGCGTTGCCAGCAGACTGTTGCTCCATTCCGGAGCTCCTGGGGCCCCCCGGAGCTTCGTGATGGGGTGCTCTGGAGGCCGTGTGGGGCATCCTGGGCAATCCCGAGGGGCACCCTGGGCCAGGGGAACTTCCAGCAGCACCCGACCTCATCCTCGTCCTCCACCTCCTCCTTCTCCTCCCGCTTCTCCTCCCCCTCCTCCTCCTCCTCCTCCTCCTCCTCCTCCTCTCCTCCTCCTCCTCTCCTCCTCTCCTCCTCCTCCTCCTCCTCCTCCTCCTCCTCCTCCATCTCCTCCTCCTCCTCCTCCTCCTCCTCCTCCTCCTCCTCCTCCTCCTCCTCCTCCTCCTCCACCACCGGGCGACGTGGCGCGCTCGCGGACCCCGCCGGAAGGCGCGGCGATCCCTCCACGGCGCCGAGCATGCCCCCAGCCGAAAGTCGGGCCTGTGCCCCTACGGAGGGATTTTCGACGAAAAATAAAAAATACCCCCGCATAGCCTCAAAATAATACAAAAATAGCCTGGGGACTATTTTTTAAATTTTTTTGACCCTTTTGCACATTTTTGGGGTATTTCTTATTTGTCGTCGAAAATCCCCCTGTAGGGGACACGCCCGGCTTAACCCTACGTGGCCCTCGCCAGCGTGCGCGGAAACCCGGCGGCGCGCGATACGCAGGGGGCGAGGCGTCGCGCATTCTTCTTTTGTGTGTGTCCCTCGGCGGCGAGCCCAGGGGGGGAAGCGAGAAGCGGCGGGCCGTCTCAGAAGGCTCGGACGCCCCCCGGCCCGCTGAGGAGTTTAAGAGGCCTTCCCAGAAGACAGCAGACGAAACCTTCTCTCAGATGGCGCGGTGGCTTCTGAGAAGCCACGCCGCCTTCCGAGAGAGCCTTCTCCTTCTCGCTTCCCCACCTCGCTCGCCGCCGTGGGTTTTTCACCTCGCTGGGTCGTCGGAGGCGGGGACGTGCGCGCGCGCGCCCCCCCCGCCCTCCAGCCGGGAGGGGCGGCGGGAGTGGGCGGGGCCCTTCCTCCTTCTCCCACCTTCCTCCTTTTATCCCCCGGACGCTGACGCTGCTGGCATCTCAGTCCTCCAGTGATGCTGCCACCTCCTCCCCTCCTCCTCCTCCTCCTCCTCCTCCTCCTCCTCCTCCTCCTCCTCCTCCTCCTCCAGGGATGCTGCCTCCTCCTCCCCCTCCTCGCCCCCTCCTACTCGTCGCCGTCCTCCCTCGACGGCGACGCTGACGCTGACGACGACGACCGCAAATAGGGAAAGCCTCCCCCCATCCCGTGGCGCACCCAGCGGGGCCGCGATGAGGTAGAAGCCGCCCCCCACCAGCACCGTCAGCAGGATGACGGAAGAGCAACACAAAAAGACTGCACAAGCTTTGAGGCGGCCTCGGGTTCTGAACTGGCTGGGACCCCAGAAAATCGGCCAGGAGGTGCAGTGGGATGAAGCCAAATCCGCTCAAAATCGGTTCCCCGACCCCTCCGGGGGCCCATCTGGTGCAATTTTTCACACCGGATCCGTTTTCCACAGTCCCGAAGCCAAATCCGCTCAAAATCGGTTCCCGGACCCCTCCGGGGGCCCGACTGGTGTAATTTCTAACACCAGATCCGTCTTTCACAGTCCCGGGGCCCGAAAACGGCCCCCGGAGGCCGAACAAGGCAAGATACCTTCTCGAACCCAGCGCTGCGAGCGTGCCCGCCCTCCCTGCGGGCCCGAGCCAGAGCGGGGCCACCTCGGACCCCCAGGCGACTCGACTCCAAGCACAGGCATCGACTTTCGGAGGTCCGCGCGGCCTCCTCTCGGCCGCGAGCGAGGGGGGGAAGTGAGAAGGCGAAGGCCTTCTCAGAAGGCTCGGAAGTGCCTCCTGAACATGTTTTCGAAGCCCTCCTCGCGAAGACAAGGCAGCACCGCGGCCTTCTGAGAAGGCCTTCTCCTCCTCACTGCCCCCCCTGGCCATCGCTTGGACGTCCATTCCCAGTGCATGTTTCGATTCCGCGTTTTTTTTTTTTTTTTTTTTTTTTTTTTTTTTTTTTTGTTTTTTTGTTTTTTTTTTGGGGGGGTTCTCGATGACCCTAAGTGCTCCTCGATGGTCCCCGCCGAGGAACAACGCACGCGTCCGAGCGATGCTACGCTTAGGTCGGGCGTGCCCCCCTACAGGTGGATTTGGGACGAAAACTAAAACGTACCCCCAACATGCACCCAACATATGCAGCAATGGTACAGGACAATAGTCCCCAGACGCACGTTTGACGATTTGTGAACATGGAGGAGGAGGAGGAGGAGGAGGAGGAGGAGGAGGAGGAGGAGGAGGAGGATGAGGAGGATGAGGAGGAAGAGGAGTTTTTTAAACCCGCGTGTTCCCGCCCGTGAGTGGGTGCCCCTGGTCTCGTCACTCCGCGCAGGCTGAACGGCCCGAGGCGGGGTGGGCCAGCGGCCTCATCTCACGGCGTCTTACTGCCGCCACTCTGTGACTCATGGAGTCGCCCCGTGAGCAGCGGCAGTCTGAAGAATGCTGCCGCCGCCCACTCAGAGCTTGAGGAGCAGCCTGATGGACGGCCGCAGCCGCTCCTCCGCTCTGCGCTCTTCCAGGGACCGCCCTGGCTGCTGGTCCCTGGACTCATGGGCCTTCTCGACCGCCCTGCCTGGCGCAGAGCTGTGGCCTAACCCCTCGCCACGCTGGGGCGCGTTGCGGCCTAACCCCTCGCCGCGCAGGGGTCCGCCGTGGCCTAACCCCTCGCCACGCTGGGGGTCGGTGCGGTCTAACCCCTCACCGCGCTGGGGAAACTCGTGGCCTAACCCCTCGCCACGCTGGGGGCTGCTGCGGTTAAACCCCTCACCGCGCTGGGGTGCTCCGTGGCCTAACCCCTCGCCACGCAGGGGCCTGTTGCGGTCTAACCCCTCACCGCGCTGGGGTGCTCCGTGGTGGCCTAACCCTTCGCCACGCTGGGGTCTGTTGCGGTCTAACCCCTCACCGCGCTGGGGCCCATCGTGGCTTGACCCCTCGCCACGCTGGGGGTCAATGCGGTCTAACCCCTCACCGCGCTGGGGAATATCGTGGCCTAACCCCTCGCCACGCTGGGGGCTGCTGCGGTCTAACCCCTCACCGCGCCGGGGTGCATCGTGGCCTAACCCCTCGCCGCGCAGGGGCCTGTTGCGGTCTAACCCCTCACCGCGCTGGGGTCCCTTGTGGCCTAACCCCTCGCCACGCGGGGGCCTGCTGCTGTCTGACCCCTCTCCACTATGGGGTCCTCCGTGGCCTAACCCCTCGCCACGCTGGGGACCGTTGCGGTCTAACCCCTCACCGCGCTGGGGTACTCCGTGGCCTAACCCCTCGCCACGCTGGGGCCTGCTGCGGTCTAACCCCTCACCGCGCGGGGGTACGCCGCGTCTCGCACTGTCCCCCTCCTCGGTGCTGCTGCCCCCTGGCTCGGGCGGGGTCCCACGACTTTGCCACTCGCTGTGTTCGCGGTTCACGTGGTATCCGCGGGCCGTGCCCTCCCCCTCGCGTTCAGTCTGTCGGTTTCCCAGGGTTTGGGTCCGCTCTGTTAGTTGCGAGGTCATGTCTACCACACTGTTGGTCAAGACGTCCGCGTTTTGCTCACTGGGCACGTCATAGGCTTCCGCCTCAAGCCGCTGCTTGCCTTTGGTCCTTCGGTCTACCCCCTCACCGCGCAGGGGATTTCCGTAGCCTAACCTCTCGCCACGCAGGGGTGCCTTGCGGTCTACCCCCTCACCGCGCTGGGGAGGGTCGCCGACGATCTTATTCAAGTCCCGCTGCAGGTCTGTGTCGTCGTAGTCTGCCGCCTTCTCAGGCTGCGCTGTTTTGTGGCCTAACCCCTCGCCACGCTGGGGAGCGCCGAGTCTCGCACTGTCCCCATCCTCGGTGCTGCTGCCCACTGGCTCAGGCGAGGTCCCCCGACTATGCCACTCGCTGTGTTCGCGGTTCACGTGGTATCCGCGGGCCAAGCCCTCCCCCTCGCGTTCAGTCTGTCGGTTTCCCAGGGTATGGGTCCGCTCTGTTAGTTGCGAGGTCCTGTCTACCACACTGTTGGTCAAGACGTCCGCGTCATGCTCACTGGGCTCGTCAGGGACCTCCGCCTCGATCCTCTGCTTGTCTTTGGATCTGCGGTCTAACCCCTCACCGCGCTGGGGTCCTCCGTGGCCTAACCCCTCGCCACGCTGGGGTCCTCTGAGGTCTGCCAGGTGGTACCCTATGCTGTGCTGTACATCTGGGAACTGCTGGTGGTTGTCATCGCTGCTTTGCTTGTCTGCGGCCTGCTGGGGGCTATCCTCTCTGTTCTCCTCTTCAGGGAAGTGGTCGAGGTCTGCCATGTCCTTGGTGCTGCGTCCTGCTGGTGGGGGACGGGCACCCCTCTGCATCCCGTCTGGCGCAGGGCTGTGGCCTAACCCCTCGCCACGCTGGGGTCCTCCTCGGCCTAACCCCTCGCCGCGCAGGGGTCCATGGTGGCCTGTCCCCTCTCCGCACAGGGGCCTCCTCGGCTGTCTGGCTGGAGCCCTGCTTGGTACTCGCCCTGCTGCTTGCGGTCGCGGGCTGCGGCTCCTCACCTCTGGCTCAGTCACGCCCAGGATCTGCTCAGCCGTTGCTCTGCGCCGCTCTGCCTCCTTCGGGTCCTGCTGCTGGATCTGTTTGCGCTCCTCTCCGCTGTTGAGCCATGCCAGGCGGCAGATCTCCTCCGCCGCTCGGCGCTGGCTGCGCTGGCGGCTCGTCCCTGACACGTGGCTGAAAAGCCTCTGATAGACGCCAGTCTGCAGCGCCCTCAGCACATGGGGCACGCACGCGGCCTGCCACGATGGCCAGCCCAGCTCGCCCTCTTTCTGGCTCCAACAGCCTGCCAGCGACTGCATGAGCTGCTCGAGCCTGTTCCTCTCGAGCCACGCCACCTCCTGCTCGGGGTCCTGGTCAGCTTCTCCTTTGTTGTGTCGTAGCCTTGGGTGGAGCAAGCCGGCCTCGTCAGCTTCGCTCACGAACTTCTTCAGGTCGGGCCCCACTGGCTTGGTCAGCGTTACTGCCACCTGCACTGCCGTCTGCATCAGGCTGTTGGCGTCGTGCCTCTGATCAGGTCCCGCCATGGTCTCCATCTCCTGGCTGCTCGGCTCACCCTCCTGCTCTGGGGCTTCACTGTCTGGGGTCGAGTCATCATCGTCCAGGTTCTCTGGTGACCACTCTCGGCTGGCCTCCGCTGTTCTCGGCAGCGGCCTGCGCTCACTGCTGGGGATGCTGTGCGCTATGATGTTGTTCCTTCTGTTGTGGAAGGCGTCCATGTGCACTCTAGCTGCCTGCTGCCTTGTGCCATACGGGAGGGTAAGCATCCTGGTCATGAGCCTCCGTCGCGTGCGGTGCGTGTTGCGCCAGACTTCCTCGCAGAAGTCCTTTATCTGCTGGGTCTCCTGCACGGTGACGGCCCTGGTCTGCTCTTGCGTGTCCGTTCTGCCACCCACATTGGTGATGGCCAGGAGGTACGGTACGCAGTGCTCCATCCAGTCGTCCATATCGTCCCAGACCTCTTGGTCGACCATGTTCATCCACAGCTCTGCGTAGCCCTCCATGTGGTCGACGAGCCTCAAGCTGGCGTGGACGACAGAGTACGGATGGCTGGGTGGCTGCTGCGGAGCTGGCTGCGGGTCCCCTGCCACTGAGCTGTCCCCGTCCAGGTCGATCACCTCGTGGTTACTCAGGCCGAGCTTGAAGTCACCTGGCATGGTGATCTCGTCGAGACCCTCATCAGCTGGGTCTGCTGCTGGCTTAGCTCCTCTAGGCAGCTTGCCCCTCTGCATGTCCTCCAAGACTCGCCGCCCTGCTGCTGTTGGGGGCTGACATGGCCTTGCCAGCTTCCTTGCCACTCCTGCCACGATCCTGCTCTTGTGGTCCCCAAGGTAGCTGGTGCCGCCACATTTCTCGCACCAGAGCCAGCCATGGGTGTACTGCGTCTTGTGGGAGCCGTGCACCACCTGCGTGCCGATCTGCACCGCCTTGAAGTCGAGCCTGACGTTGCCGTGCTGGTCCTGATGGCCGCCGTACTTCCCGAGGCATTTTCCCGTCTCTGCCAACCAGTCTCTGATGCTTTGTCCTTTGGCTGGGCCACTGCGACACGTTGCACACCACCATCGCGGATGTAGTTTTCGCAGGTCGTGTCCCTGCTGGGCTGCCCTGTCCCTCGCCGTCTGCGGCTTTCGCCGCTTGGCCTTTGGACGCTGAGGGGCCTTGTTGGGGTCCTCCACCGTCACCGCCATGTTGATGGCCAGCAGCCGGTTCTGCACCGCCATGGTGATCTGGTCTCTGATCTGCTGCTGCACGATGATAGCTGGATCCAGTGCTCCGTGCTCCGCCCCCCAGCCTGCGTACTTATCTGCCATCTCGTTACCTATGACCCACCAGGTGGGACCATTCCACCTCTCCAGCTCGGTTGGGTGCTCGATCAGGTGGCTCGGGATGTGGTGGCCCATGATGGTGTCCGTGCTGTTCTGCAGCTGCTGCTTCGTCTGGAGCCAGAGGTCGTAGTTCGTGCTCCTGTAGTCCAGATCCTCAGGGTCCTGGATCTGCTTGAGTGCGTCCAGGGCGTATTTGCAATCGCTGACTATGTTGAGCCCCCTGGCTGTCGCCGCCGTGGTGTACCCGATGGCTTTGCTCATGGCTGTGAGCTCTGCCCGTGGCACCGTGTGCGGTGCCCTGATTGTGCCATGCCAGGCAGCCACTTCCTGCGGACGCCCTTGTTCGTCGAACCTGAATGCCACCACTGCCCAGCCGCAGCGTCTGAGGCGGGGGTCCCTGGCCGTTTCCCCTGCACCACCTGAGCCGTCCGTAAAAAAAAAACATAGTCTGCTCGCACCTTGTGCCCTGCCTGGGCTGCAGCTTGTGCCTCTTCGCTGGTGCAGAAGATCTGCGCCGCCTTCGCCGCGTCCTCGTCTGGGTCGACCTTGGCTGCCCAGGCCGCTGGCGGGATGCCTCGGAGCCAGAAATGCAGGTCCTGCCGCTGGTCCAGCGCGTCCTTCGCCTTCTTCGCCAGGTCGGTGTCATTGCTGTGCCCTATTTCTGCGTTGGCAGGGCATGCATAGTAGCGGTGTTCCTCTGTCTCTATCGCCTCGCCGCATCTCGCGCAGGTGTCATCGCCTTCTTGGTTGAGGTTGGCCGCCCTGCGACGCTCCCTGGTCCAGATGCCCGCCACCGCTATGGTCTCCAGCATGGCTGCCTCTGCATGCTGTCCTTTTCGCCTCCTTCTTCTCAGGTGGCGCTGCAGCTGATAGAGGTCGCCTCCCGCCCTAAGTCCTTCTCCACTGCGATGGCCAGCTGCCTGCTGCCAGAGCTGCTGCTGCGCGCTCTGCTGGACCTCATGCAGGAGCGCGCCGAAGTGGGGAATGTCATCTGGCTTGTAGGCCCACTCGTCACCTGCTGGGCTGATCCAGCTGTCCAGGCGTCGCGGTATCCAGCCTAACCCAAGCAACTGCACAATGACCCCTGCCATAGGCCCCTTGACCTGCTGCCACCTGCGGTTGGGTTCCAGGGCGCCCAGCTTTGCGTAGAGCAGGAGCCAGCCCCTCTGGTACCTATTGAGCTCCATCGGGTGGTCGACTACGGTGAGCCAGAACTGCTTGATCTGGTCGCCGATGGCTCGGGTTACTGCCTCTTGCATACCCCTCTGGATCAGGAGGATGGTGGACGTGCAGCGTCCAGCCTTGTGTCCGCCTGTGAGGAGCGCTGCCTCCGTTGCCCTGACCAACTTCGCCTCCGTGGGCGTGATGCCGTGCGCTGGTAAGTCCCAAGCCTGCTGGCAGTAGGCACCTGCTGCATAGACCTTTGCCGCGCCTCTGGCGTCCGTCTTCGCCAGGTCCCTGAGCTTGGCCACCCTCTGCTTGGCCTTGGCCTGGCGCGCGGCATGGGTGGGTCGCCGCAGTTGCTTCCCAAGGCTGGTGTCCACGCCGAGGTCGCGCACTACCCCTGGTTGCTTGTTGGGGGTGCCCAGGCTGTCCAGGATGCTGGCGACTTCTGCCTGGAGGTCCTTGTCCGAGGCCACCACTGCCGTCTTGACTGAGATGGGGATCGCGAGCTGCTTGAAACCATCGTGCACCAGCGCCGCCACGTGCTTGATCTGGTCAATGACCTGCCGCCGCGCGCCCTCTACCTGCAGGGCCAAGTCGTCCAGGTACTGCTGCATGACGACGAAGATGTGGTGCCTGTGCGCTGCATCCAGGATTCCATACAGGAGCGGTCTGGTGAGGTCTACCGCTTGGCCACAGCCTGCTACCATGCTGTTGGCAGGCTCAAAGATGTCCGAGAAGAGGCTGTGGGCCATGATAGCCCTGGGCGCAAGGTACATCTGCACGGCCATTGCCAGCGGCAGCAATGGGTACTGGAGGGCACTGGCCTTCTCGATCAGCTGGTCGAGGCCTATGTTGTCGTAGAAGTTTGCCGCGTCGTAGAACACTCCTGCTGCATGAAAGCCCATCTCCGTGGCAGCTTCTGCCCTCATAAGTCTGTGCATTGCCACTCGTAGCGCTGAGGAGCCAGCTACTGCCGTATCCCAGAAGCCCGCCGCTGCCTTGCTCCAGGTGGCTACTATGGGCCTCCTGGCTGCGCTCCAGATGCGGTACGGCATGGGCATGAGGCCGATGGGCCGCTCTCCCCCGATTCCTGGCTTCTTACCCAGCAGCAACTCCAGCACCAGGTAGAATTGCCACGGCCAGGCTGCCCGTTGCTCACACCTGGTCAGGCACTGCACGAAATCTTCCAGCCCCTGGGCGCCCATGGCCTTGAGCTCTGGAGCCCTCCACCAGTCCGCTCCGTGGCCTGCATTGCTCTTCAGGTGCTGGATGATGGAGCCTATGATGTCCTTGCTGATGGGCTCGAGGGCATTCTCTTGGGCCAGGGCAGCCTGCCTCAGCTTGGCCAGCGCCTCTTGGATCCTCTCGGCCTTCTGCGCACCTCGTGTCCACCTGCGTTGCCATGCTTCTTTGCGCAAGTCCACCAGCTGCTGCGGGTGGTTGATGACCTGGCCCTCGTGCTCTAGGATGTCCTCCAGATGGCTGCGCTCCGCTGCTTTGGTGTAGGCGTGGGCCATCTTCGCACTGCCTGCCGTGGCGTCGTGCACCCAGTGGATGTACGCCTTCTTCACCGCCTTTGTGAGTAGCTTGGCCATGCTCTTTACCTCCTCTGCTACCCTGCTGATCGTCCCTGGGTCCACGAGGGCGCCCTCTGCTATCGCGTGCAGGTCTGCGAGGAGGGCCTGCTGCTGGTCCTTGGCTGCACCTTCGTCGTTCAGCCTGCCTGGGTCAGGCTGGTTGAGCTGCTGCGCAAGCTGCTGTCTTGTGTTGATCTGCTGCTGCGTCTGGCGGCCACTGTGGGTGCGGACCTGCTGCTCTCGGCGGCTACTCTGGCCACTGCCTGTACCTGGAGCATCATGTAGTTGTCTTCGCGCTGCTCCTTCTGGTGCTCTTTCGCCTATAACTTCTCGCATGAACCTCCGCAGGTTTGCGAGCTCCCTCCTCCCATGCATCATTTCCAATTCGTGCCTCCTCGTCGGCACCTCTCGCGCAAGTCCTTGGAGAAAGCCTCGGCGTCGTGGTTCTGCATGTCTCCATGCTCGCTCGCAGAGGTCCCTGATGATGTGGCTGAGGCCGGCCTGCTGGCACCTACGCCTGAGCAGTCTCACCATGCCATTGTTGCCTCCGCCTCCCAGGATGGTCTCCAGGAACGGCACACAGATCTGCATCCAGTTGCTGTTGTCCGTGGGGAGCTGCACCAAGTTATCCATCCAGATGGCCGCCCAGTACTCCAGGTCGTCTCTCATGGCCACGTAGTCTTCCCGCTCCCGCTGGTGTTGGTCGTCATTCCAGGGGTCTGAAGGGGGCAGGCCCATATCTCGTTGCTCGTCTGCCTCTGGGCTTGGCGGCGCTTGGTTCTGACTCCTCAGGTGATCGGTACCCTCTGCCTCCAGAGTGCCAGCTGGCTGAGGAGGTGAGCAGTGCGTGTCACCTGGGGCGGTTTCACCAGATCCAGCTGCCTGACGACGTGCGGTCTGGCCGTAGCTGTTGCCGTCCTGCTGCCCCTCGATGCGCTGGTGGTACCCATCGCGGTCCTCCTGGTCTGCGGTCTCCTGGCGGTTCTGGAAGCGGTCCTCCTCTTCCTCGAAGGGGTCGTGGTCTTGGACGTCCATGTTGCAGCGTCCTGCTGGTGGGTGAGAATCAGGTCCATCGGCTCGACGGCGAGCGGTCTGGCTGGACTCGAGGCTGGCCTGCTGCCCCTCGATGTGCTGGTGGTACCCATCGCTGTTTTCCTGGTCTGCGATCTCCTGGCGGTACTCCAAGTAATCCTCCTCGTCCTCGAAGGGGTCGTGATCTTGGATGTCCATGGTGTTGCGTCCTGCTGGTGGGGGAAGGGCACCCCTCTGCATCCCTTCTGGGCAGCTGTCTGCGGTGCTGTGGGTTTGCCCCACGTGGAGGTCTGGGACGCCTCCTGCTGCGCCTCCACTGCCTGCGCTCCGCTGCTGCAGCTCGGGGGGGCCCTTGCCCCGCTCGGTGGGGGAGCGTTCCACCGAGCTTCCTCCCGAGCTCTTCGATGGGCTCAGGGCTGGTGCAGGGTCGCCTTCTTCATGGCCTTCTTGGCTGCCCGACATGACGGGGCCAAGCTCCGACTCCATCGGGCCCTGTCCTCCTCCCGAGTCCTCATCGGGAAGTGCATGGGTCTTGCCCTGTCGTCTTGCCGCTGCCTCCTGCGCTCGGGCATCGTGGTGCGAGAGCTGCCGCACCAAGGAGGAGATCTCCGCCCACCACGCATGGATCTTCCTTTCAACCCCTGCCCATGGCGTAGAGGTGACGGTGTCCTTGATGCTCGCGCTCTTGTAGCTCGGGGACCTGCTGTGCCCGAGATGACGTCCTCGCTCTTCCTCTGGGATGCCGATGCTCTCGCACAGGCTGAGCTCGAGTGTGCTAGCGAAGTGGTCGTACTGTTGCCCCAGATCCAGCATGTCCCGCTCCATCATCTTGCCGACGACAGTGTGCTGCAAGTGCTGGGGCAACTCGTCGTAGACACGCAAGCTGACCCTCTCGGAGGTGGCCTGCCACAGCTCGTCAGGGATGACGTGCTGGGCCTCCTTGTCGTAGTGCAGCTGCGGCACTGGCTCCACGTCGTTTTCTTCCTGGTCGCATCCTGCCTCTGCCAACGCTTGCTGACGTCGACGCATGGCCTCCTGGCCTCCTCGCGCCGCTCGCCTGCAAGCGGCTCTGGGCTTCGGCATTCTCTCAACTGCGACTGGTGGCTTTATGGCTGCTGGCCTGCGAAGTACCCTGCCCTTGAGCTTTAGAGGCCGCCCTCTCAGCTTCAAGCGGATGCCAATGTGCGGCTTCCACGGCACGGTCCTGAGCAGCTCTAGCTGGTCAAAATACGGCGCCAGGCCCTGCGAGATCAGCGCGAAATCGATGCACCTGGCTTCGCCTCCTGCTGGGAAGCACGCGGGGGGCGCCATCCTCCGCCGCTGCTACTTGAGCATTCAGCACCCCTGGGCCAGATGCTGTTGTTGAGCTCCGACGGCGTCATGTTGAAGTCCCCAAGCGCTGCCCATGGCCCTCCCCAGACGGCCATCTTTTCCCGCAGGTCGCAGAGGATGTCGACGTTCCTCTCTCCAAAGCCCGTCCCACACTCAAGGTAGACGAAGGCCACTGCGAAGCGGACCTTGTGCAGGTTGGAGATCACCACCGTGACGTCGCTGCCGTCCTCGTGCAGGTAGTGCTCGTCGAAGCCCGCGATCCTGTCCTGGACGTCCAAGGATCCTCGCGTAATGGCACACGTTCCTCCTCGAGTGCCTTCTCCTTCTCCTGGCCGTGCCTTGGTCCAGTAGCTGTGCATGCCATTCCTCCTGAGCGCCGCTCTTGCCTTGCCTATCTGCGCAGGCTGGCGGAGGTGGTGCTCCGCGATGCCGATGATGTCCCTGTCCTTGGTGTCGTTGATCTCCATGAGGTAGCCCTGTGCCTGGGGGCCCCAGGTCGTGACATTGAAGAAGTCGATGTGGTAAGGGCGGCGAGCCTTCTTCGCGCTCGCCTTGGGGCGGCTACCCTGCTGAGTGGTCACCTTGCCCTTCTGCGTCGACGGCTGTCTCGGCGCGCCTGGCCTGCGAGACCTTCTCTCGCGCCTCCTGGATGTGGGCCTCCACTCTGGCTCGGCGTTCCTCTGCTTTGTCATGTTCTGCTGCACCTGCTTCTGGTTGGGCAGCTGCTGCGGCGCCGTCAGGCGCAGCCGCGGCAGCTGACCCTGCTGCCTCAGCGCCTGTGGTGGCACCTCGCTGAGGGGCTGGGCTGGCAGCGCAGACACGCTTGCCTGGTTGGGGCTTCTGCTGCTTCTGGGTATTGCTCTCCGCTCTTTGACAGGCGCTTGGTGCGGGCCTGCTCGAGCTGGCGCAGCTGCTCCTGGTGCCTGGCCGTCTCTTCCTCCAGAAGTCGCAGGTGCTTCGCCGTCTCCTCCTCGTGCTCCTTGACCGTCTGGGCCATGCGCTCGCCCTTGGCCTTTGCAGCTCGCCAGACCTCCTTGTCGGGCTCGGACCACTTGTGGAAGTCGTCAGGCTCGTGCTCGAACTGCTCCAGGAGGGCTGCCAGCGTTGGCTTCTCGGCTGCGGGTTCGGCTGGTGCCTCTTGCTTGCCGACTGTGGCCTTGAGCTTGTCGAACTCATCTTCTGCTGCAATGGAGGCTTCCATAGCTTCACGAAGCTTGCGTTCACTCTCAGCCAAGTACTGCTGGGCACTCTCCACTTGCTCCCCTGCCGATCGTACCTTCTTCTGGAGTTTGTCCAAGCGCCGAGCTGCTGCCTCCACTGCCTTGAATCCAACGACTGGTTGATCTGCTGGTGGCTTGGCTGCGGCGAGCTCCGGCCAGAGGGCCTCGTAGTGCTGCCTGAGCGGGTCGTCCTTGCTGAGCTTGCTGTATGCTGCTGCGGCTGCGGCCTTGAGATCGGCGGTCTTGTCGTGAGGTGGTGGCTGGCGTTGGCCTCCTTGCCCTTTCCCGCCTGCACCACCTCCTGGCTGCCAACCATCTGCCCAGCTGATCCTGGGCGAGGTTCCTCCTTGGGGCTGTGCTGCCACCCACCCACCATCCTCGTCACGGAAAACGTGTCCGTCAGGGACGAGGCAGGCGAGATTCTTGCCGCAGATGCAGAGGTCGCCCCTGCTGGTGATATTCTTGCAGTAGCGCCATCTGCTGCACCCGTCACACACCACGTAGCTGCTGCGAGGAGGGCGACTGCCACTGCTGCTCCTCTTCCACGGGGGCACTCTCTGGCGATTCGGGGTCCCCGACCAGGCGCTGCCCGCCCCGCGTCCGCCGCCGCCACTCCCCATGGCTGCAGCAGTGCCGCGCGCGCGCCCGACGCCCGTCTGGGAACTGTCCTCGGTCCAGAGGTCTCCCTTCGGCCTGGAGGCTGGACAGCCCCCCAGGTCGCCATCTTGAGCCAAAATGGCTACGGATGAGGAGGAGGAGGAGGAGGAGGAGGAGGAGGAGGAGGAGGAGGAGGAGGAAAAGGAGGAGGAGGAGGCGGAGGCGGAGGAGGAGTGCCCCCTGCAGAGGGACAGGCCCGCCTTGCTGCGGCGCCCCTCGCTCGCCGCCGCTCCTCGGGGGGGGGGCGGCCGGCACGCGGCGCGCCTCTCCGAGCGCCGCCCGCCCCCCCCCCCCGGTGCCGCGCTCGGGGGCGCCCCCCAGCGGGGGGGGGGG
>CAUYUJ010008161.1:25000-41978 GCA_963575745.1 Prorocentrum cordatum | reverse complement strand
CAGTGGTGAGTACAGACATGATGGCGTCTTGAACATCGGGACACACGTTTTTGGATTATGTTCGGGCCATGGGAGCCCCCGTCGGAGCCTGGGACCATCAAAAACGGGTCCGGATGAAACACTTGTCCCGGGGAAAGTTGTGATTTCTGGGGACGCCGCACTGAAATTACGCTACCGAGGAACCCCACATACTTAATTTAGATCTGATGTGCTTGCTTCAGTTTATCATATATGCGCAATTCTGCGTTCTCAGCCCTCGTCGCGAATGTTGCCCTATGTGTCATCCAACGCCATATTGCTTGAACCTCCTCCCTCTTCCTACCCTTCTATCCTCCATCGACGACAGATTCGAGCCAGCCAGCGGCCGCGGTGAGGGACCACCCCCTGCCTGCGCACCCTCTATGGTGTCGAGAAAGTGCCACGCCTGCTATGCCCTGGACGACCGTCGTGTATGGCGGCCGCGGTGAGGGACCACCCCCTGCGCAGCATTTATGGTGTCGAGAAAATGCCGCGCCTGCTATGCCCTGGACGACCGTCGTGCATAGCGGCCGCGCTGAGGGACCACCCCGGTGAGAGACAACCCCCTGCGCACCCCCTCTGGAGTCGAGAAAGTGCCACGCCTGCTAAGCCCTGTGACATTGGCGCGTATAGAGACCGCGGTGAGAGACCACCCCCGTGCGCACCCCCTCTGGTGTCGAGAAAGTGCCACGCCTGCTGGGCCCTGCGACATTGGCGCGTATAGGGGCCGCGGTGAGAGACCACCCCCTTGCGCACCCCCTTTGGTGTCGAGAAAGCGCCACGCTTGCTAGGCCCTGCGACATCGGCGCGAATAGGGGCCGTGGTGAGAGACCACCCCCCGCGCACCCCCTGCTGCGTCGAGAAAGTGCCATGTCTGATAGGCCCTGCGACATTGGCGCGTATAGGGACCGCGGTGAGAGAAACACCCAGGTCCCCAGGTCTGGTGTCGAGAATGTTCCACGCCTGCTAGGCCCTGCGACATTGGCGCGTATAGGGGCCGCGGTGAGAGACCACCCCCTGCGAACCCCAGGCCCTGCGACATTGGCGCGTATAGGGGCCGCGGTGAGAGACCACACCCCCCGCACCCCCCCCGGTGTCGAGAAAGTGCCACGCCTGCTAGGTAGCCTGGACATTGGCGCGTTATAGGGACGCGGTGAGAGACCACCCCCTGCGCACCCCCTCCGTGTCGAGAAGGTGCCACGCCTGCTAGGCCTGCGACATTGGGCGCGTATAGGGACCGGGTTGAGAGACCACCCCTGCGCACCCCTTCCTGTTGTCGAGAAAGTGCCACGCCTGCTAGGCCCTGCGACACTGGCGCGTATAGAGACCGCGGTGAGAGACCACCCCCTGCGCACCCCCTCCGGTGTCGAGAAAGTGCCACGCTTGCTAGGCCCTGCGACATTGGCGCGTATAGAGACCGCGGTGAGAAACCACCCCCGGCGCACCCCCTGTGGTGCCGAGTAAATTCCACGCCTGCTAGGCCCTGCGACATTGGCGCGTATAGGGCTGCGGTGAGAGACCACCCCCTGCGCAGCCTTTATGGTGTCGAGAATGTGCCACGCCTGCTAGGCCCTGCGACATTGGCGCGTATAGATACCGCGGTGAGAGACCACCCCCTGCGCACCCCCCTCCGGTGTCGAGAAAGTGCCACGCCTGCTCCTTTTACTATGCCCTGCGACCATTGCGCGATATCAGAGACCGACGGGGAGAGACCACCCCCCGCCGCCACCCCTCTGGTGTCGAGAAACTGGCAACGCCGGCTAGGCCCTGGACATGGCGCGTAGAGGGGCCGCGGTGGGAGACCACCCCTGCGCAAACCCTCACAACATTTTGTCGAAAAGTGCCACGCCTGCTAGGCCCTGCGACACTGGCGCGTATAGGGACCGCGGTGAGAGACCACCCCCTGCGCACCCCTTCTGGTGTCGAGAAAGTGCCACGCCTGCTAGGCCCTGCGACATTGGCGCGTATAGGGGCCGCGGTGAGAGACCACCCCCTGCGCACCCCCTGCGGTGTCGAGAAAGTGCCACGCCTTCTAGGCCCTGCGACATTGGCGCGTATAGAGACCGCGGTGAGAGACCACCCCCTGCGCACCCCCTCCGGTGTCGAGAAAGTGCCACGCCTGCTGGGCCCTGCGACATTGGCGCGTATAGAGACCGCGGTGAGAGACCACCCCCTGCGCATCCCCTGTGGTGTCGAGAAAGTGCCACGCCTGCTAGGCCCTGCGACATTGGCGCGTATAGGGACCGCGGTGAGAGACCACCCCCTGCGCACCCCCTCCGGTGTCGAGAAACTGCCACGCCTGCTAGGCCCTGCGACATTGACGCGTATAGAGACCGCGGTGAGAGACCACCCCCTGCGCACCCTCTCTGGTGTCGAGAAAGTGCCACTCCTGTGCTGTGCCGAGCTGAGCTGTGCTGAGCAGCGCTGTGTTGTGCTGTGCTGCGCTGTGTTGTGAAGTGTGCTACGCGTGTCTCACGTGCGCGCCTGCCGTGCGTGCGTGCTGTGATGTGCGTGAGGTGAGAAAGAAGGAAAAGGAGAGGGAGGAAAAGGAGAAAGAGGAGACGCGGGTGAGACGCGGAAGGGAAGAAAACCAGAACCCCACGAAGCATGTGGGGGAAAAACAGGACGTCGCATGTCTGAGAGGCGTCCTGTTTTGCCTATAGGCCCACCAAAGAATATTTCAAGGACTTTCTGTGGTCTGCCAGACATGCTGGTCCTAGCATTTCTGGCTGAGGTCTTTTTGTCTTAGCGCATCGGGCTTATGTTCTAACAGCATTCCTGTTTGGATTAGTCGAACTTTCTGTTGTTCTGAGGCATCGCGGTCGGCTAATTGGAATGACGGGACGGTCCGCCCCCTCTCAATCATGAGCGGCGAACCTATCCCCAGACATGCGACATCCTGATTTGTGTTCAGGACGGCGTCCCCGGAAGTCCCGACCCTTCCCCCGGGGCCGGCTTTTCATCCTGCGTCATTTTTTGAAGACCCCAGGACCCGGCGAGGGCCCCCAGGGGCCGAAAATAGCGAAAAACCTCCCGTCCTGATTTTCTCACGACGCGATCATGTCTGGGTCCGTGTGCGCGCCCTCGCGGTCTGGATTCTGGAGCGCGAGCTCGCGGGCACGCGGCCGCACGGACACCTCCCGCGCATCCGCGGCACCGCGGCCCAGGCGCCCGGCCTGCGAGGCCGCGGCTACGGAGATGCATCGGAGCGTCGCGGCGCATCGCCGGCGCATCGGCGAGGGGGCTCGACGTGGAGCCAGAGCCAGGCCCCCGAGCAACAAGGGCTCCCTCGAGGGCGCGAAGTTATTCGCGCTTCGCGCTTCGCGGTCCTCGTTCCTTCTCCCCCTCCTCCTCGTCCTCCTATTCTCCCTTTGGGAGGGCGGCGCGAGAGCGCGAAGTTATTCGCGCTTCGCGCTTCGCGCAGCGCGAAGCGCGAAGTTGGGAGCCCTAGAGCAATGAAACAATCACGACAGGAGGTGTTCCACAGTCTTCCCCCCCTTCTCCGCCTCCCTCCTCCTCCAGGGTAGAGGTGACGTCTACCCAGCCGGCCTCTTGAAGGCGCGTTCGCTGGCGAGTTCAGGCTTATATCCAATGGGTGCGGTGATAGTCCCCATGAGGGTCAGCGGATATGTATGGTGCTTGCTGGGCGTTGGACGGGCATCGTGTGCTGTGGTTCTGATGTCGAGTTCTTTTGCGGGTTAATTTTTTTGTTTAAAAGAGGTTTTCCACAATCTTCGTCCTCTGGGGGCCCTGACCAGGCCTCAGGGCCGTCGAAAAAGGGCTCAGGATGAAGAACAGGCCCCGGGGAAAGGGTCGTGACTTCCGGAGACGCCGCCCCAGGGCTCGTTTCGATTCCGTCGATTCGATTCGACTGGATTTCGATGGCTTCCGATTGCGATTCGAGTCGATGTCGGATTCCGATTTGGGTTCAGATTTCTTATTGGAGGCTTGTTATCCTGCCGATTTCCGCCGATTCGACTTCTCCCGACTCGGCTGCCGATTTCCGCCGATCCGATTCATTTCGACCGCCGATCCGACTTGTCGATTCGATTCTGGGCTCTCCTGCCGTCCTGCAGAAAATCAGGACGTCGCATGTCTGGGGAATTTCTCCGCGCCGATGGCTCCGAGGCATCGCCAATGCGGCGGGATCCTCCGACCACATCTATTCCACATCCCTTGTTAAACGGCCCACCCTAAAATACCGGCCCCCCCCTTCTTCGGCACGCTAATACTCTGACCCCCCCTCCACGGGAGGCGCCTTGATTTTCCAGACCCCCTCTCTGGGAAAGTTGAGCATTTTAGTTAAGCTGGTGGACCTGATGAGGCTGTAGTTACACAGTGGTTTGCGACGTCGACAACGATTATGATCAATACGATGAACACCATGATCGTGCATGTGATGCTGTGGTGCAGGCGCCATATCTATTCATATATACGCCACACACACGCACATATAGTTATATATATATATATATATATATATATATATATATAGATCCCTGGGGTCTCATGCCCAGGGCCCACAAACAGCTGCCCCGACCCCTGGGCGGCCAGGGAGGTCCAAAATAGTCCAGGAGGGCCTCCAGAGGCTCCCCAGACGGCCCAAGCGGGCCCCGAGTCGCCGAAAGAGCGCTCCCGGACGCCCAAGATAGGCCCAAAACGGCCCGACCCCCCCCCCCAAGGCACTCCACGACGCTTCAAGACGCTTCTCCCGAGCGCTTCAAGAGACCAGCATCGTCAATTGTATGCAGGTTTTGGGAAAAATTTGGCCTTCCAGCCTTTTCGGCTGTCCGACGTTCTAGGCCGGCTCCATAGGCCACCAAGAGCGCCCCAAGACGGCGGAAGAGGGCCCCCAGACGGCCCCAGAGGCGCCCCAGAGAGCCCCAATGCGGCCCCAAGATGCGCCCAAGAGGGGGACCACGACTCCAAAATTCGACCCTCCCGCTTGAAGAGTGCCCCAGGAGGCCCCAAGGAGCCCCCCAGAGGCCCCAGGAGGCCCACGAGAGGCCCCCAGGATACCCAAACAAGGCCTCAAGAGGCCACAAAACAGCCCCGAGGAGGTCCCACAACGGTCTCAAAATGGCTACCGAGAAGCTGCGAAACTGCCTTCACGACGTCCCCGACAGGCCAACCACGAGATCCGAGCCAACACCCATGAGGCATCTGACCCACCACCTAGGGCACCTGCCGCCCGTCCGCCGTCCGCGTAGCACGCACCACTCTGTACTCAACAGCTTCAGTCTCCAAGACAACACCCTGTAGTCAACAGCCCCCGTCTTCAAGGCAACACCCTGTACTCAACATGCTCCCGCTGCAAGAGAGCACCCTTAAAGAATTCATTCAAATCCCGACCCGCCCGCCCGCCCGCCCGCCACCCGCCCGCCCGCCGCCCGCCGGGCCGCTCGCCCGCCTTCCGCGTAGCACGCGCCACCTTGCACTCAACAGCCTCCGCCTCCAAGACAACACCTAGCATTCAACAGCCCCCAGGGCTCCTGGGACTGCCCGGGCCCGCTCCCAAACTGGCCACGACACGCCAAGAGGGCCCTAAAGGTTACCAAGACAGCCCCAAGAGGCCCTGGACACGCCGAAGACGGCCTCAGGACGGCCGACGACGCCGTTAAAACGCCCCAAGAGCGCCTCCAGAGGCCCCTCCAAAGGGCCCCGCATTTGTGCGCTCTCGCATGTTCCGCCTACCCACGGTCCCGGATGGCGTCAGAGGCCCTGCAGATCGCTCCCAGACGGCCGAAGAGGCTCCCAAGGAAAGACCAGAGACGGCCCAGGAGGCTCCCCAGATAATTCAAGAGGGCCTCAAGAGCGCCCCAAGAGAGCCCCAAGAGCGACCCAAGAGGGCCCGAAGAGCGCGACATTTCAAGGTCTCCGGCCTTAGAGGCTCCTAGGACGCCCCCGGAGGCCATCAGGAGGCTCCCAAGAAGCCCCGTGAGGCTCCCAAGAGGCCCCCCAGAAGCCCGAATAAGCCCCCAAGGGCCCCCCAGGGAAGCCCCCTGCGGGCCCCCAAGAGACCTCGGTAAATCGTATTTCCCACAGCTTTCCGGGAACATGATTTCTTGGGCTTCCGCCCACCGCCCCAATCATGTTTCCAATAGGCTTGCCGACAAGGCCAAAAAGGGCCCCTCGGTAAGCCCCCAGAGCCCCCCCTCTTAAGAGAGCTGAACAAATCATGCTCCCGGAAAGCTTCCCGGGAACATGATTATCGGGTTGCCGCCCTCTCCCCAAACCATGATTATAAACGCTTGCCAGGATAAAAAAAAACAGAGTCCCAAGCAGCGCTACCTGTCGCCACGCTCGGAAACGCGTCAGGCCCCGAAGCCTCCGGAGGCGCCCAACGACACCCCAACAAATCATGTTCCCAGGAAGTCTTACGGCCAGTACCGCCGACGTTGAAGGAGGACGGTCCAGGACACCCAGAAATCTTCCAAACAGGCTTCCAAGTGGGTGCCGAGACAGCCCAGGGCCGCCCCCAGACGGCCCAAGAAAGCCCCAACACAGACGAAGGGGGCCGCGAGAGGCCCCCAAGAGGCCCCGAAATGATGACATATCGTTCGAACACGCCCAAGATGGCCTCTGGACGGCCCACAAGGCTTCCAACACGGACCAAAGGGACACCAAAATCATTGATTGTCCTTAGGTTTTTGATGGATTTCAGACACCCAATGTCGCCCCACCAGGCCCCCACGAGGGCGCCGAGACGGCCCAGGGACGCCCTGCCGCGGGCACGAGGCGGGGCCCGGGACGGGGCTCTCGCACTGGGGGGCCCGGGGGCCTTGCCGTGGCGCTGGGGGCCTCTGTAAAGTCGCCTGAAGACGGCCCTGGCGTTTCCAGACAACGAAAACGACCAATGTCCGCCCGAGATCACCCCAGAATTGGTCCTTGACTGTCCGAGAGGCCTCCAAGACGCCCCAAGAGGTCTCCAAGATGGCTCCCAAGGAGCCCCAGGAGGCACAACTAATTTGTTTTGCTTTGGTTGTTGATCGATATTCTCGCCTTTCGAGTTTCCTGACGCTCCACGACGGCCCAAGAGGCTTTAGTTTCCGCTCCAAGGCATCCCCAGAGGCCTCGAAGACGGTCACAAGACAGCTTACGGGCGTCCCAAGACGGCGCCAGAGGCTCTCAAGGCGGCCCGAGAGGGCCCCAGGACGGCCCCAAGATGGAGCCAAGAGGGTTGACACGAACCGAAAATCCGAGTCTTCCACCCCGAGAGGCTCTCAGGAGGCCCCCAGAAGCCCCTAACAGGCTCCAAGAGGCCCCAAGAAGCCCCCCAGGGGGCCGAAGAGTATCCAAGAGGCCTCCCACGAAGGCCCCAAGAGGCAAGAATCCATGTCTTGCCATAGGTTTTTGATTGATGTTCGAGTTTTCAGCCTTTGGCGTCCTGACGCTCCAAGACGGCCCAAAAGGCCTCCAAGACCAATCCAAGATAGCCCAAGAGGCCTCCAACAGGGCCGAAGACAGCCCGAGAGGGCACCAATACGGCCCCAAGGGGGAATCCGAGCCTTCCACCCCGAGAGGCTCTCAGGAAGCCCCAGAGGCCCCCAAATGGGACCCAAGAGGCCTTCAAGAAGCTCCTCAGAAGGCCGAAGAGGTTCCAAGAAGCATTGTTTTCCCATCGGCTTTTGATGGATTTTAGAGTTCCCAGCTTTTTGGCATCCCGACGCTCCAAGACGGCCCAAGTGGCCCCCACGGCCGCTCCAAGATAGCCGAAGAGGCCTCCACGAGGGCCCCAAGACGGCCCACGAGGGCCCCAAGACGGTGCCCGAGGCGCCCAAGACGGCCCGAGAGGGCCCCAAGAGGGCCCTAAGAGAGCCCCAAGAAGGGGAACGCGAACCAACAGCAGAGCGTTCCGCCCTAAGAGGCCCACAGGAGGCCCCAAGAGTCCCCAACTGGTCCGACGAGGCCCCCCAAAGCCCCCCACCAGGCCCCAAAAGGCTCACAGGAGACGTACACGGGGCCCCAAGATAGCCGAACAGTGCTCTCGATGCATCAAAATTGTTTCAGGGAGGCCCCGGGAGGCTTCGGGATTGCCCCAATGTGGCCTCAAGCTGGGCCTCCACGCAGCCAAGACAGCCAATTGATTGCTTCAGACTGCAGAACATCACTTTCCGACTGCCCGGAGAACGCTGACGATGCCCCCAAGGGACCCCAAGAAGCCCCAAGATGCCCCCCCGAGAAGCACCCAAGAGGTGCCTCCAACAGCCAATTGAGGAAGCACGGAGAACCCCCCCAGAAGCCATTCAGACGCCCCCACGAAGACCCAAGAGGTTCCCACGAGGTCCTCAGGAGGCACGACTATGTCACTCGCCTGTGCTTGATAGCGCTGTCCAAGAGCTTCTAGCGCGCCCCCAGCCTGGGCTAGAACCTGAGCGCGCGCGAAGCGCGCGCGATGGTTCTAGTCCGTGTATATATATATATATATATATAGATGTGTTATGGCTGTGATTGTGGTCAGTTTCAAACCTCTTGCCCAAAATGGCCATTCAAAAAACGCCATAATTCTCCGGCCCTTTGCTTCGGTCACGCGAAACCGCCTTGATATTCCGGCTTCCCCCCTTTTGGAAAAAGGTGCCTCAATATACGGGCCCCGGGGGCCGCTTAATAAAGGATGTAAAGTATTCTCGGACGGGACTTGGACGAGGATGAGTCCGTTTTCCAAAGCGTTCTGGCACGCTCTCAGACCGTTCCGGAACGCAATTGAAAAAGCCGCGGCGCCCATGACATTTTCCAGAGCCACGGGATCTCAGAGATTTTCGATTTACCCCCACCCGAATTTACCCTCGTCCTGTCTTCGCATTATACTGGGGGAGCCAAAAGGTACTGATGCCGCTACTCCCCAGACCTCTCACGGGGTGCGTTCTGACCAGAATTCCGAGGCGAATCCAGCGGTAGCGACGAGGGCCTCCCATGCGGCCAAACAAGGGGAAAGCGAGGGAAGGGTAGCAGTATGGGTACCTGTTCTTTCTCCGATATACTCGGACCCCATCTAGGATGCCTCTGCGGCCAGGTTCCCCGACTTCTTCTCCTCCTGCCTGATGGAGTCGGGGTCGCCGCCCGTGGTGCTGAGCGAGGACCGCGGAGGCTGCAGATCGGAGGAGGAAGCGCTTGGGGAGCGTTCGGGCTTCGAGGTTCGAGTCTCGACGAAGTCCCGAAGGTGGGGGTTCTCCGAGGAGGAGAAGGCACCCATGCCTCTACCCTTCGCCCAGTTTCCCGTTTTCGGGCTTCTTGGGCGGCCCTCGTTGCCACCGCTGGACTCGCCTCGAAATCTTGGTCAGAACGCACCCTGGGAGAGGTCCAGGGGGTAGCGGTATCGGTACCGCTTGGCCTCCCCAGACGAAGTCCCGAGGTGGCGGGTTCAAGGTTTAAGTCGGGCCTGTCCCTCTACAGGGAGAATATTCAAAAATTGTAAAAATTGTCCAGGGACAATAGTTTGTTGCCCCAAATCCCCCTGTAGGGGGGCACGCCCGACTTAATTCAAGGTGTTCGGGCGTGTTCGTCGGGCGTCCGCGGTTTGCCAGCCTCGGAGTGCCTCCCAGCGGCCGCGCCTCGCCGGGAGCTTGCCGGGGGCGCCCGGATCGTCCCGAACGGCCGCCGGGGACCCGAGTCTTGACCCGAAGAAGCTGGGGAGGGAGCCCCTCCTTCAGATAGCGATAGCGATAGCGAGGCTGGGGAATGGTCAGGGGAGGGCCGAACACCCGAGTCTTGACCCGAAAAAACAGGGCGAGGGAGCCCCTCCTGCAGATGGCGACAGCGATAGCGAGGCTGGGGAATGGTCAGGGGAGGGCCAGTCGAGACACCGGCCGGTGGGCCTCGGGGGCCCCCTCGCTGCCGCGGCGGGGCGCAGCTCGGCAAATCGGTGCGCCTGGGCTCGAAGCTGAGCTTGCACTGCCGCTCGGCGGCTGCACCCTCGATGGGGTCACGCCGAATGGTTCGCGGTCGGCGCCACTGAGGCCTCGGGGTCATACCACGCTGCGCCCAAAGGCCTGATGAGCCCTCGTCGGGGCACGGCAGAGAACTCTGTCGAGGTCCTCGCCCGCCCCCCCCGCCCCCAAGCTCGGCCACGCGCGGAGGGGGGGGAGGCAGAGGGGGGGAGGCTTCTTAGAAGCACCCCTGCTTCTCAGAAGGCGCCGGCCCTCTCTGTAGATCGGCCGTTCGAAAACCATGTGGACTGATTCAATAGACCAGTCTGCGGTGCACGCTGAGATGCGCACGTGCGATGTAGCGCCGGCCTGCACGACGGGGGGAAGGGTGAGGGAGGAGGGGGAGGAGGAAGAGGGGGAGGAAGAGGAGGAGGAGGAGGAGGGAGGAAGAATGAACATCGCATTCTATATTCAGCACTTCCCACGCGTGGTGTTTAGCGGTCCGCAGCAATCCTAACCTGCATGCTCCTTCTATCTGTCCTGTGCACGCAGGCGCTGTGGTGTACACCACCGCTGCGTTGAACGCGATGCCGTGGTATACACAGGCGCTGTAGTGTGCACAGGAGCTGCGGTGCACGTAAACAGTGTGGTGTACACAGGCGCTATGTTGCACATGATTGTTGCGGTGTACACATTCGCTGTGGTGTACACAGGCATTGTTATGCACGCAAGCACTGGTGTACACAGGCGCTGCGTTGCACACGGCTGTTGCGGTGTGCACAGGCGCTGTGGTGCACACGCGCGCTGTGGTGCACGCGAGCCTTGTGGTGCACACAGGCGCGATGGTGCAGATCGACACCTACATGCTGCTTCGAGTTGCATTCGGCCATCCCTGGGCATTCGTGGACGCCGCCGGCGCGGAACGTGACGTCATCTGGGGGGTGGGGGGGGGCGGCGGGGCCAGCGATGGCCGCTATCTCAGAAAATAGAACAGCAGGCTCCACGGTGGCACCTGTCCCCCCCTGAAAGGTGGAGACTTGCAACTGGGCTGCTGTGGAGAAGGACGGGCGGGAAGGGGAGGCATCGAAAGATCGGTGGAGAAGGGACGAGTGAAGAAGCACTACCGAGGTCAGCGTAAGAAAGGCTGGCGCTGTAAAAGGCCGGCCTGCGCTCTTGGCGAGGTGATTGTGCCCTCTGCTGGGGTCACGCCTGTGAGTGTATAACAGCGGGGCCAATCCCCTTGGCATCGCTCGGACGTGTGCATTTTTTCTCGGCGAGGAGCATGGAGGAGCATCCGTGATGACTTAGCGAAAAAAGCACGCACGAAATCGAAAAATACACGAGGAATGGACGTCCGAACGATGGCGAGTCTGTAAGCCAGGGGCCCCCGAAATGAGGAGTGAGCTTCGGATGTCCTTCGCACCTCCTTCTACCTTCAAGTCGGGCCTGTCCCTCTACAGGGGGAATATTCGAAAATAGTCAAAAAATAGTATGGGGACTGTTTTTTTAGTTGTCGTTGACCATTTTGGGGCATTGTTGGGGTAAATTTTTCGTCGACAATCCCCCTGTAGAGGGACACACCCGACTTCATTCTACCTACCCCCCAACCAAGTCCCAATCCATCCCCATCAAGCACAGACTGTCGGGCCGGCGCTGCCTGGCCCTGGAACGTAGGAGAGGTAAAATGAGCAGAGTCAGATCTTGAAATCTGTAACCAAGCTGAGGCTGGGTAGTCGAAGGCCAGACTGGCAGATTGGATTGGGCTCCTGGGGCCAATCTGGCTTGACCAGGTTTGGGGGGTTTTGCTGTTCGCCAGGCTGGATTCGCGTTGGCTCCCTTGCCAGATTGCCACCGTTTGCCAGATTGGGCCCGCCTGATTGGCGCCAGATTGGCTTCGACTACCCAGAAATATGTAACTAAGCTGAGGGAAGAGACTGTGCGTGCTATGGTCTGCGTTCCATAGACAGGCGCGGTAGCTGTGTGTAGGCTGGCTCAGGCTGTGCTAGCTGGCCTGTGGCGGCAAAAAGTAGCGCGAATGTAAGCAGAGCGCTGGCGGCTGTGAGTAGGCTGTGCTAGAGCCGTTGAGGTGTGAGGTGGAGGTGTTGAAGCACGGCCATCAGTGGGGCAGAGCCCATCCGCAGAAGGCCAAAATGGCCAGAAGTCGGGCCCCCAAATCCCCCCACCCCGTCCCCAAAAGTACCAAACGCCCCCCCTGTACGGCCGGTGATAGCGATGGCTGCCTAGTCGGTATGTCTAGAGCTGGTGTTTCAATTTTGCTGACAGGCCAAATATGTGGCAGGCACGTCGATAAGAGCAGATGAGGAGCGCTGATCGAGGGAACGTGAGAGGTGAGGGTCTGAAAGATGTAGGTGTCAAGCGCAAACGCAACTGGAGATAAAAGTGTACCTGTCGCGGCTCTATAGCAGGCAGCAGCGACGGGGAAGAAGAGGGGGAGAGCAGGGGGGTGACACAACGAAGGAGGCACGTGTCGAAGTCCTATGCCTCCGCACGCGGACGTACAGGGCCTCGGCCTTCACCAACAATCAGGAAGGCACTGCTCCTGGGGGGGGAGGAGTAGCCCACAACGCCTGATTGATTAGGAAGGACGAGCGACGGGACGATATCAGGAAAAGCCTTGGTACCATAATACTAGGGGGATAGAAGAGGTGGGCAGGGGGAGCCAGTAGAAATCTTCGTGCTGCGGTAATTGAAGTATCGGCGGTTGCTGTGGTGGATGCAGCGAGGTGGTAGATTCTGCAGTCCCTGCCGTAGCACTGTCTAATCTTTGGTAACCAGCCCTCGTCCTCCTCCTCCTCCTGCCCCTCCTCCCCCTCCTCCCCCCTCCACCTCCTCCTCCTCCTCCTCTCCCCCTCCACCTCCTTCTCCTCCTCCTGTTGTGGTGGTAGGCCCATGGGAATGCCGGGACGGTCCGCCCCAGGTCAAAGACACACACACACACACATTCACACACACACACACGCACACACACACACACACCCAAACACACACACACAAACACACACATACACACACACGCCCCCCCCCCCCGCACACACGCACACACACACACACACACACACGCACACAAACGCACACAAACACACAAACACACACACACACATACACACACACACGCACAGACACACACGCACACACACGCACACACACACACGCCCTCCCCACATACACACACACACACACACACACGCACACACGCACCCACGCACACACGCACACACACACACAACACGCACACTCACACGCACACGCACACACACACACGCACACAAACGCACAAACACACACAGACACACAAACACACAAGCACACACAACACGCACACGCACACGCACACGCACACACACACACACACACGCACACACACGCACTCGCACACGCACACACACACACGCACACACACAACACGCACACGCACACGCACACGCACACCACACGCACACGCACACGCACACACACACACCACACACAAACACACACACACACACGCGCACTCACGCACGCACGCACGCACGCACGCACGCACGCACACACACACACACACACGCACACACACACACACGCACACACACACACGCACACACACACGCACACACACACGCACACACACGCACACAAACGCACACACACAAACACATAAACACACAAACACACAAGCACACAAACACACGCACCCACACGCACATTCACACACACTCGCACGCACGCACGCACACACACACACACACACACGCGCAAAAACAAAGCCCCACACAAACGCAAACACACAACATGGAGAGCGCATCCAGACCTCCGCGCAGATGTCTTGGATCGGTGTTGGGCCCTGACACCCGCGCGGAGCTCCGGAGTTTTTTGCGTGTTGACATGGTTCTTCTATACCGCTCGACGGGGCAGTTTGTGGCGGTGTGGTGCGCGACCTCGGTTTCGCCACAGGAGGAGTAGGGGGAGGACGTCGTCCTCGTTCGCCATCCTCCTCTGCCTCCCCTCCTCCTCCTCCTCCTCCTCCTCCTCCTCCTCCTCCTCCGCCTTGTCCTCCTCGTCCTCCTCGTCCTCGTCAACCTCCGCGCTACCTCCCTCGGAACGTCATGATTTTTTCATGGCGTGCACCCCCAGAGGTTTGGACCCTTCCTGGGCAGTAGCTTGTCATCGTGAGTCGTTTGTTGACGGCCCCGAGGTCCTGCAAGGCCCCATCGGAGGCCCAACGTATTGAACAACAGTCATTCGTGATTTTTTCACGACCCCGTCCTCGTCCTGAGCCCCTTGACCTGTGCATCCCGGCGCATCCGCGTCAGCACCAGCCATTCCCGGCGTATCCGTTTCAATTTCAATTCTTCGTTTGTAGTTCGATTGGTTTGCTTGATGGCCGCATGCAACCAGTGAAAAGCTGTGGATCCTCAGAGGGCGTGCGCATGCATGAAGTCTTCGGCTGCAAGCCGGTCCTACAGCGTCCTATCTGCCCAGACATCGAACGGCAGTCCAAGTGGTTGACGTCAAAGTTTCGAGTCAATTTCGGTCAGACTAACCGCATGCCGATGATAATAAAGGGACCCCCCCCCTTCAGTGTTTAGAGTTGATTATCGTCGCCCTATACAAAATTCAAATTTGGCGGCGAGCGCTGAGGCCGAACTTCATTATCACCTCGAAACGCTATGTTGAGATAGCAACATCAAGCGATGTTGATATAGCAACATCAAGCGAAGCGATCACACTTTTCAGGATGTGTCAAGAGAAACCAATAATTTTGGGAGGCAGACTCAAACGAAACGAGCAATGTTCTTATTATTCTTCTACTTTCCTCTTCTTCTTTTATATTTCTATCTGTCCTCACGCTCGCCTGAACTTTTTTATCCCTGGGGTTGATTATCCATGGAAAATGAAGCACATGAGCTACCCTACACGAGCACTTAAAACATCAATTTTCATAAAGCGTTTGTAAATTAAAATTGATAGATTTGGAACTTTGGATTTTTCCTTTCTTCGTCCTCTTCTTATTCTCCTCTTCTTCTTCTTTCTTATTATTCTTCTACTGTATTCTTCTTCTTTTATATTTCTCTCTGTCCCCACGCTCGCCTGAACTTTTTTATCTCTGGGGTTGATTATCCATGGAAATTGAGGCACATGAGCTACCCTACACGAGCACTTACAAAAAACAATTTTCATGAGAGATAAGCCATTGTTGAGGATATTTCTATGAAAACTAAACGCCAAGGATGTCTCAAAACGTGCTCGGCTTGGTCTCCTCTTGATCATCTCTTACTTCGAGATTATGCTGAGGTCTGCTGGGCTACTTTTATTATCTCTCCCTGAACCCCGAACTTTATTATCCCCTAGTGTTTATTCTCACGGGCATGAGGTTATCTTTGCCCTCGCCCCGACATTGAAGGGGCGGCGTGTCGGCATTGATGGGCGCGCCGAAACCGAAATGACGTGCCAGCAACTGTTGAGGTGAATTTTGACGAGGGTAGTAGGAATGAGGGGGACGGAAGGCGGTGGGGCTGCGGGGCCACTCGGAGGAGGCTGCCACGGTGCCTTGCCTGGCCTCCTCCCCCCGTCCGCACGCCTGCAGGGGTCCGTGTCGATCCGATCGTTCCGATTCCATGTCGATCTCGGCGGGCCCCTTGACATCGCTCGGATGTGTGCATTTTTTTTCCTTCGGCGAGGACCATCGAGGAGCAGCCTTGATCATTTGGCGAAAAAGCCACGCACGAAACCGACAAAAAACACAGAGAATGAACGTCCGAGCGGTGGCAGGTGTCGATCTCGGCTGGCCCGAGCCGCTTCGATGCGGATGCTCCGACGATCCGAGGCGGCGCCAGGTGCTTGTGCATGGTGTTTCTGAAGCTTGGCGCGGCAAAGCCTGGTTCGGTTCTCCGGTCTCGTGCCCGAGGCAGCCCAATGCGACGCGCAAGGCGATGCGATCCGATTTTCCCGATGCGGTGCTGACAGGTACAGTCGGGGCGCTGAGGAAGGAACCCTTTTCGGTGGGGAGGGGCTCCGCGTTCCTTAGGTGTTTCGCAGCTTGCCTCCGGTGTTCCTTCTGTTTTCGATCGGAAATCGAAGGTTAACTTATGGAAAAAGGGGCGTCGTTCCTTATTTTGGGTTCCTTAGGACAAGGCCCCGACTGTACTGCCCCTGCCCGCGCGCGGCCACACCGCCTCGCCCGGAGGACGGGTCCGGCCAGGCCGCGGCGGAGTGGCGGCGGGTCTACCGGCTGCGCAGCGGCGAGCAGGTCGTCCCGGCCTGCCTGTGCGAGGCACCCTCTCTGGAGATAGAAGAGGGACTGGGTACCGAAGTTCGAGGTTCGAGGTGCCAAGGTTCGTGGTTCGATGTTCGAGGCTTTCGGGCGTCTTCGCCAGTTCGCATCCTGAGAGACAAATCGTGCAGCGACAGGGTTCGGTTGCCCTCTTCGGCCTCTCCGGGGGCCACGCCGTGCCCCAGGACCGGCCACGATCGAGCGCTCATTTCTAATTCGCGGGCACAACGCTGCCGACCCCATCCAGTCGGCACCTCTCGTTGCTGACTCCTGGCCGGAATCGGACAGGACCGGAAGCAGTAATTAATGAGTGCCCTGTGCGGAAGCGAGCCAGGCGCGCCCTGCTGCGGGACTCCGCCGCACGTCCCGAGCCGTGCCAGAGGTCACACGGGGCCCGGCCCGGGGAGCACGGGGCGCAGCGGCCACAGCAGACTGCTCTGGCCGGGCTCCCGCCGGCGGACGCCCGCCGCCGCGCCGCGTGCCGAAGCCCTGTACACGCGCCGCCACGCCGGCTCCCGGGCAGGCTGCGCAGCCCGGCGGACGGGGGCTCTCCACCCAGAGCCCCTCGAGTCGTGAACAAAGACCACGGCGGGAGGTGTTCCTGTATCTTCCGCCTCGGGGGCGCCCTCGCCGGCCCTCGGGACCGTCGAAAAACAGCTCAGGATGAAAGACCGGTCCCGGCGAGTAGGTCCGGACCTCTGTCAGGAGGGTCAAAAACACACAGACACACTTAATCGTCGATTCCCAGGAGAATATGGGAACGTATGGGAAGTGGGGGGGAAGACAAAAGCCCAGAAAATATAGGAAAATATAGGGAATCTGT
>CAUYUJ010008161.1:0-22500 GCA_963575745.1 Prorocentrum cordatum | reverse complement strand
TGCTTAATTAGATCGAGCGCTATTGTGTTCCATCTCTCTCTCATTTTTTGGGGGGGCGGGGTCTTTCTCTCTCTCTCTCTTTTTATTTTTTCCTTGCTGTATATACAAAGAGACCGCGAAAGAGATCCCCCCTCCTGCCCCAGAAGGCCTTAGAGCCCTCTCATCCCCTGCAGTGGGATTCAAGGGGATTGGGTTGGCTCAAGGGCCCAAGTACGGACGATGATACCACAGGAGACCACATGAGGTCGCAGGAGGAGATTGAAGATAAGGATGATAATGATCAGAAGAAGGAGCAGCAGGAGGAGAAGGGAAGAGGCGAATACACTGATGAGGTCACGGGGCGCCTTCATTCCACGATGGTTTATCGTATGTGCTGACGTCCATCGACCAAACTTACGAGTGACCCGGCGCGCCAGAGAATGCCAAACCCGCGCCTGCTCCTTTTCCCGCTCGCGCCCAGCTTCCGCCCTCTGCGACCGCTGTGTCTGAATGCGCAACCGGCGCAGCCGCGGGCGCCGCCGGGCGCCGACACCGCCCTTGCCGACGAGAGCCTGCAGACGCCTCCGATCCGGAGCGCAGCCCGATCTCCGTGTTGGGGCGCCCTCGAGGGCACGCAGTTATTCGCTCGCTTCGCGGTTCGGCTCCTCCTCCTCTTCCTCTTCCTCCTCCTCCTCCTCCTCCTCCTCCTCCTCCTCCTCCTCCTCCTCCTCCTCCTCCTCCTCCTCCTCCTCCTCCTCTCCCCTGGGGGGCAGCGCGAGAGCGCGGAGTGGGGCGCCCCTGCACCAAACAGCATGCCGATCAAGCGTCAGGTTTCTTATTCCTTGTTTGGCCGCTCGGCGCGGGCCCTCGCACCCCCCTCCCACCGCCCCTGGAGTAGATCTGGGCTGTTTGGGGTCGCCTGCTTCGAGCAGGCGGAGGCTCCCCCATACAGTCGGGGCCCTGAAGAAGGAACGCTTTTCGTTGGGGAGGGGCTCCGCGTTCCTTAAGTGTTTCACAGCTTGCCTCAGGTTTTCCTTATGTTTCCGATAGGAAATCGGAGTTCAACTTATGGAAAATAGGGGCCTCGTCCCACCGCCCCTGGACCTGGCATCGCTTGGACGTGTGCATTTTTCCTTCGGCGAGGACCATCGAGGTGCATCCTTGATCCTTTGGCGAAAAAGCCACGCACGACACCGAAAAAAACACGGGGAATGGACGTCCGAGCGATGGCCAGTGGAGTAGATCTGGGCCGTTTGGGGTCGCCTGTTTCGAGCAGGCGGAGGCTCCCCCGCAGGACGCACTGGTGCAAACGGTCGCACTGAGCGGAGGGCCGGAGCCACACCCCCTCCCCCCCCTTTGGCGCCCAATGTCGAAGCGCCGAAGAAGAAAACGCTCACATGTTGGAATGTGTACCGATCCACCACCCGGGGAGCCAAGCTTGGTGGTCCTCGGGAGGCGGCGGGGGTGGACCGGGTCCCCTCGGGCCTGCCCTTGTTTGTGGATGCGCTAGCAAGTTGCGCGTTCGACCAGCATTCGAAACTATGTTGCAGCAGACCCTGCGCTCTGATGGCAGATTCGACCCCGAGACTTGCATGCTTCGAGAACAAATGTCACGAACATAAGCTTTAGAAGAAGGAAACAACTGCCATGAACATAATCTTTAGAAGAAGGAAAAACGCCATAAGCATAAACTTATGGTGCTCCGCGCGGATTTCTTGGATCCGCGCTGGGACCCCCGAGCGGCGCCTCTGGCGCCGCTCCTGGCGCGCTCTGCGCGCCAGGGAGGGTGGTTCGGCTCGGATCCAAGAAATCGTCGCGGACCGTCAGAAGTTTACGTTTGTGGCATTTTTTGCCCATCTAGTGTTGGCCACTCACGAAGCCATGCTCATGACCCACGCCGACACGACAGCCTGCAAAAAGGTTTGAGGGGGCACAGAGGCGTGTGAGCCCACGCCTCGCACGCTCTCCCTCCCCGGGCTCTTGGGGTTCCTTCGAGCTGTCGCTGTGCCCTGTGCGCGGAGAGGTGCTCGACGCGGAAGCAGTTTCGCCATCCGGTCCTGGACTCCTCTGCTCGCTGCCGCATGACGCACAGGCCAGCGCCAGAGTGCCGCACATCTGCAGTGGCGGGAGGGTCCGTCGAGGTGCGCACGCAGACGAGCCCGCCTCCCCGTTCGGCACGCGGACGTTGTGTCCAAGCGTGTGCCGGCGACTGAAGACCGAATAGGCACGGCAAATGAGGTTGGAGCTCTGGCTGCATTTGGGTCATGTTGGACGTGGTTCCTCCTCCTCCTCCTCCTCCGCCTCCTCCGCCTCTTTCTCCTCCGCCTCCTCCTCCGCCTCCTCCTCCGCCTCACCCCTTTTAGTGCTGGGGCGTAGGGAGGAGAGAGGGATGGAAGACGAGATGAAGATGGAGTGATGGAGAGGCATGGGAAGGAGGAGGAGGAGGAGGAGGAGGATCATGGCGGTTCACTCGTCAAATCAACAGAAACAACCACCGACCTTCTTGGCTGTGCTCCCCCAGGCAAGACTGCTGACAGCAGTGTCACGGAGGAGTGCGCTTTCAGTCCGTCTCGTTTGGGGGCACGGCCCCTCGTGGACGCAGGACAACGGCAAGAAAGAGAAGGGGAAAGACGGTTTTGGGAGGAGGAGGAGGAGGAGGAGGAGGAGGAGGAGGAGGAGGATGGGGACGTGGAGGCAAAGGGATGGGGGGGAGCAAGGTGGGGAGGAGCGTTCTGGGATTGCCCTTGCTTGCGCAAGGGGTCCATCGGCTAATGGGGCCCTGGTGGCAGGCCGCGAAACCTGCGCACGGCCTGTCCGATTTTTCCTCGCCGTCGTCCTCCTCTCGCTCGGAGGTGGGGGAGGGAGGATCAGGGGGGAGAGGCGAAGAGGACGAGGGGGAACAGGAGGATGGGGAACAGGAGGAGGAGGAGGAGGAGGAGGAGGAGGAGGAGGAGGAGGAGAGGAGGAGGATTAGGAAGGGGACGGGCGAGGGGGATGATGATGATGTGATGATGATGATGATGATGATGCTGATGATGATGATGCTGATGATGATGATGATGATGATGATGATGATGATGATGATGATGAGGAGGAGGGAGGAGGAGGAGGAGGGAGGAGGAGGAGGAGATAGAGGATGAGGAGGAGGAGGAGGAGGAGGAGGAGGAGGAGGACGAGGAGGAGGAGGGGGAGGAGGCGGACTGACGTGAGTGGGACAGTGAGGAGTAGTACGGAGGAGGAGGCCCGGAAGAGGGGGGGGGGCGGAGAGGAGCAGCGGCGGATGGCGGCACGGGGCGCGCCGAGGACAACGCCCACTTCTGCGCGCGGTGCGACGCGAAGCACCACACCGAGAACGCTTTCTTCGCCAGGCGGCGGCGGCGGCGGCGACGGCGAAGGCGACTGCGAAAGACGACGACGACGACGACGACGACGACGACGAGCGATGACGACGACGACGACGAGCGATGGCGACGACGAGCGATGACGAAGGACGACGAGCGGCGACGTCGAGCGGCGACGTCGAGCGGCGACGACGGGCGGCGACGGCGACGAGCGGCACGCGCGGGGGGAGGCGGCGTCTTTCTTCCGACCCGCCGCCGCTCTTGCCTTGTGGTCGGGGGCGCCTTTGTGCGAATCTTCTGCACCGTAGCACTGGTCAGTCGCAGGCGATGTTCTCCCCCACCCCCTCGGCTTTTTGACTATACATTGGGCCGCTCAGACAAGGAGGGGAAACCTGGGATACACCCCCAGGGAGCCAGTCGGACGCACCCCTTATCGAGGATGGGCGCAAGACCATCGCATATCGCAGGGTTGGGCCCCAAAGTTTTGGTCTATTCGAAAGCCTCCCAAAGCCTTGGATTGGGGTCGACATACAGTCAAACCGCATGGTAAGGATGGGCAACCGTCCCAAGGGTACCCTTGCATCCTCGCCTTCTCGGTCCATCCTTGGCCACTTTCGTTGGCCGCGCCCCGCTTGGGAAGCTCCGAAACGGCCTCCCAAAGCCCTTGCATCCTTATCGCGCATCCTTGCGCATCCTTATGCTACGGGTCGATTGTCCCCTCTGTTAGCCACAGGGGAACGAGGAATGACATACACATAACAACTCGGAGGTCCGCGCGGATTCTCCGCGCGCCAAGGAGGGGCGTCCAGCGCCGATCCGAGAAGTCTGCGCGGATTTCCGAGTTTTTTTTTTTTTTTGTTAGTTTCCCCCCGAGTCAGGACATCGGCCGATTGAGATCAGGCGACATGCTGCGGTCGGCGCCTCGGGAAGCGCGCCGAGGTCGGCCAAGGTCTGGGGCCCAGGAGGGCCCCGACAACCCTCGGGTGATCCCCGCCCCCGCCGCTGCCAGTGGCGGCCGACGGCGAGGGTTGAGATGCCACGCGCGGAGTTAAGGAGGAGGAGGAGGAGGAGGAGGAGGAGGAGGAGGGGCGAGGAGGAGGAGGAGCGAGGAGGAGGAGGAGGAGAAGCAGGAGGAGCAGGAGGAGGAGTTGCAGGAGGAGGAGGAGGAGGAGGAGGAGGAGGAGGAGGAGGAGGAGCAAGTGCGCCCATCGCCTCCCGAGGTGCCAGCGCGGATCTGCACCCACCCTGGCTGGGCCGATCGTGGGCCCAGGATATCGGTGCGCAGGTCCGCGTGGCCAAGCCAGGATGGCGTGCAGCAAGCCCGCAGAGTAAGAATGGGCAGCCTTCCCAAGGATACCCTTGCATCCTTGCCTCCTCCTCCTCCACCGCCTCCTCCTCCTCAATTCCTTTTCCATATAAACAGCTTTTCTCTGTCGCACCCCGGTGCGTTTCGCCTGAGACTTCCTCACCACTTATGACCCTGCAGCTTAAACATTAACAACATTTGTACATATGGAGGGCGGATGGTTTTCGACATGTGGCTCTCGCCTTAGCGCCGCGCATGTTCGTTTTAAAACGTTGCAAGAGTTTCGCGGATTGAGGGTCACCCGGTTTCACAAAGTTGTTCTCGCCTCAGCGCCGCGCACATTCGTTCTTAAAGCTTGCAGGAGCTTCACGGATTGAGGGCGGTTCTTTTTCAACACGTGTCTTTATAATAGTACTAGTAGTAATAATAATATAAATAATCATAATAATGATAATAATAATAGTATGAATAGTAATCATACTAATCCTACTAATGCAAGAGTTTCACGGATTCCCATGACCAGAGTACCAGAAATTGCGTTCTGGAAGGATTCAGGATTGTAAGGATGCAACAATTACGTTGATTCGTGGCGTTGAAGTCCCCGTAAGGGCATTATGGTACGAGTCTTGAGTGTCAAGACGCAGCAATCAGGTCTATCCGTGGCGTTAGAAAACAGAGAAAACATGTTTTGGTATGCTTCAGGTCTTAGGCAGTTTCCTTCTGTGGAAATAAACCGTTGTAGGGGCCTATGAAGAGGAAGCTTGGAGAGATTGTTTATTCCAATATCGTTGATGACTCTTGGGTTTACGCTGGTCCTCCTCCTCCTCCTCCTCGCTCCTCCTCCTCGTCGCTCCTCCTCTTCCTCCTCGCTCCTCCTCCTCCTCCTGTTCATCCTGAGGTGGTGAGATCGCCTGCTCGCTCATCGCCGATGGCGGCCCGGGGCTCCCTTGGCAGCATCGCTGAACCGATCCCTACAGTCGACCCGCGTAGTCAGGATGGGCAACCTTCCCAAGGACATCCTTGCATCCTTGCCTCCTCGGTCCAGCATTCGCCACTTTCGTCGGCCGCGCCCCGCTTGAAGCGCTCCGAGGTGAACGTCCAAGGCCCTGGCATCCTGAGGCGCATCCTTATGATAGGGGCCGGCTGTGCAGTCGGGGCGCTGAAGAAGGAACCCGTTTCGTTGGGGAGGGGCTTGGTGTTCCTTGAGCGTTTGAAAGTCAAGTTTGCCTCGGGTCTTCCTCAGGTTTTCCATGGGACGTTGAGGTGGAACTCACAGGAAAAAGGGGCCTCGTTCCTTATTTTTTAGGGCTCCTTAGGCCAATGCTCCGGCTGTATGCGCTGACGCTGGGCGCAGGCAGGGCCCAGCCAGCAGCGGCGTGCGTGCACTGAAGGCGGTGCCCATTCCGCGCCGGCGGAGCCGGCGGGCGGCATGCCGCAGCAGGCCGCAGCTCGCGAGGCCGGCAGCGGGCGGAGCCTGCGCGTGGCGGGCCGCAGGCGGCAGGCGGCGTCCTTCGAGGCCGTGTTCCTGGCATCGCTCGGACGTGTGCATGTTTCCCGGAAAGGGCCTGAGCCCAGGGTTCTCTTTTAGTTGGTTTCCCCCTGGTTTTGACGGCTGTAGGGCCGGCGAATTTCTTTTGCGATAAATAACGAGGTCGCGTAGGGCCGGCGAATTAAATGTTGAGGATGTCTCGAGCGAAACGCTTGTTTTTCAGAATTGGTTGAGGATGGGCGAGGACCATCGAGGAGCATCCTTGATCACTTGGCGAAAAGACCACGCACGAGGCCGAACAAAGACACAGGGAATGGACGTCCGAGCGATGGCCAGTGTTCCACCGAGCACACACATTCAGGAGGAAAAGAAGCACACAGACACAATTCATCGTCGATTCCCCAGAAAATATGCGAGACTATGGGAAGTGGGGGGGAAGACAAAAACCCAGAAAATATACGAAAATATGGGGAATCCTGTCATTTGTGTATGTATTGAATCGCTTCGCTCATTCCGCCGGCCCATAATGTCCTACCGTGGTCGCCTGTCCGAGTGGTCGTTTGCAGTGTGGAGCTGCGGCGTCGGAAGCTGTGTGTAGTGTTGGGGGCGTTCTTGGGGCCCTCTTGGGCCGTCCTGGAGGCCTCTGGGGCCGTCTTGGAGCCGTCTTGGGCCGTCTTGGGGCCCTTTTGGGGGCCTCTTGGGCCCTCTTGGGGCGATCTTGGAGGCCTCTTGAGCCGTTTAGGGGCGTCGGCGAACCGAAAAGGTTAAAACGCCCAAATCTGTCCAACACCAAAGGAAAAGCACAGGTTTGTGCCTCTTGGGGCCCTCTTGGGAGTTCTCTTGGAGGCCTCTTGGGGCATCTTGGAGGCTTCTTGGCCCATCTTGGAGACGTCTTGGGCCGTCCGGAGGCCATCTTGGGCGTCGTGGAGCGATCCTCGGGCGTCTCGGACCTCTATTGGACCGTGTTGGGGGCGTTCTTCTTGGGGGCCTCTTGGGCCCTCTTGGGGCGATCTTGGAGGCCTCTTGAGCCGTTTAGGGGCGTCGGGGAACCGAAAAGGTTGAAACGCCCAAACCAAAGGAAAAGCACAGGTTTGTGCCTCTTGGGGCCCTCTTGGGAGTTCTCTTGGAGGCCTCTTGGGGCATCTTGGAGGCTTCTTGGGCCATCTTGGAGACGTCTTGGGCCGTCCGGAGGCCATCTTGGGCGTCGTGGAGCGATCCTCGGGCGTCTCGGACCTCTATTGGACCGTGTTGGGGGCGTTCTTGGGGCCCTCTTGGGCCGTCCTGGAGGCCTCTGGGGCCGTCTTGGAGCCGTCTTGGGCCGTCTTGGGGCCCTTTTGAGGGCCTCTTGGGCCCTCTTGGGGCGATCTTGGAGGCCTCTTGAGCCGTTTAGGGGCGTCGGGGAACCGAAAAGGTTGAAACGCCCAAATCTGTCCAAAACCTAAGAAAAAGCATTAATGTTTGCCTCTTGGGGCCCTCTTGGGAGTGCTCCTGGAGGTCTCTTGGGGCATCTTGGAGGCTTGTTGGGTCATCTTGGAGACATCTTGGGCCGTCTGGAGGCCATCTTGGGCGCCGTGGAGCGATCTTCGGGCGTCTCGGACCTCTATTGGACCGTGTTGGGGGCGTTCTTGGGGCCCTCTTGGGGCGATCCTGGAGGATCTGGGGGAGAGTACCGGGCTCCGCCCGGGCTCCGCCCGGGTTTTTTTTGATCCAGGGGCCCCCAGGGGCCGCCCCGCGCGCGCGAACTAGAAATACTGTTTACCAGTTACCGGAGATCTTAGCACGCCTCTGGCCCGTTGGGCCGGCGAATTTGTGTGTCCCAGGGCCCTTTCATGTCCGTCGGCGGCGGGGCAGGATTGCTGCACCAGCGGTCGGGCTACTCTACACGGGGCCACCGGAGAGCGACTTGGCCAGCGTGCACGAGGAGGGACTGAGACAGACAGGGCGGCCGCGGACTTCGCTCCTTTGCTAATCTCGCGTGCCCCAGGAATCTTGGTCCAGGGGCATCGGCTTGAGTCCTTTGCCCCAGGCTGTGAGTAGCGGCACCGTGGTTGCTCATCGCCTGCGCCCTCAAGGGGCGCTAAAACTCTGTAGCGGTGCCCAGGGCAAAGATCTCTGGAGGAGGGGCCCTCGAGGGCCGGCACAACCTCGCGCGCGGAGGAGGAGGAGGAGGAGGAGGAGGAGGAGGAGGAGGAGGAGGAGGAGGAGAGGAGGAGGGAGGAGGAGGAGGAGGGAGGGAGGAGGAGGGAGGGAGGAGGAGGGAGGAGGAGGGAGAGGAGGGAGGGGAGGCACCCAGAGGCGCAAGGCTTCCATCCCGAGTGCGGAGGCGCGGCCAGCCTCGGCAGGGGACCCTGGCAGCTGCCGGGCCGCGGCGCCGGTGCATCCACGGGCTCTCCTCCTCCTCCTCTCCTCCTCCTCCTCCTCCTCTCCTCCTCCCCTCCTCCTCCTCCTCTCCCCCTCCTCTTCCCCTCTCCGACGAGGCCCAGGACGTGGAACGCATGGGTACCTGCAGCAGAGCCGTCCAGGTGTGGGCCGCCCTGACTCCAGATCCGCCCTACTTTGGCTTTTTTCCCCAACTTAAAACTCGGAGATCTACCTGTAAGAGGCGGAAAAAGTAGGGCGGAAATTGCTGCACCCAGCATGAAGTAGGGCGGAAACCCACGGAAGTAGGGCGGAAACAGCAGCAGAAAAGTAGGGCGGAAATTGGCATCAGCGGGGTTTGAAAAGTAAGGCGGAAATTCCAAGCCCTACTTACGAATTTCCCCAAAGTAGGGCGGATCCGGAGTCAGGGCGACTCGGTAGTGTAAGGGAAAGCGCAGCGAAGCCGCCCAGGTGTGGGCCAGCCAGGTGTTCCACAGAGCGCACAAGCCGGTGTTGTTACTGAGCTCCGTGTTCCGCAAATATCACGGGCCGGTTTAGCAATCGTCGCGCGGGACAGTGTCGTTGAGGAGCGCCGTGTCCCACATCACCCCGGGCAGTCTCGTTGGTGAGCGCGGTAGTCAACCGAGCACACGGCCATCATTGCCGACGTGTGCTACGTCTCACCAACCAGCCTGTCCAGCCAGCAAATCGCACAGATCGACGTTGCTGAGAGCTGTGGTCCACGGAGCACACGGCCATCATTGCCGATGGGCGCCATGTCTCACCAACCAGCCTGTCTAGCCAGCAAATCGCACAGATCGATATTGACGACGCAGTGCGTGTCCAGCAAACCACACTGGCCGATATCGCCAGCGAGCGCTGTGCCAAACAGACCACACTGGGCGGTCGTGCGGGTGAATGCCGTGTTTGCACCGTGCTGGCATCGCCGATACAGCCGCGCCAAACATGTTTCATTGGCAGTTCGTTTCCTTCGCATCCTCTTCCTGTTCATCGTATCCTTCCGTCCTTTCTCCCTCCTCAGGCGACGATGCGACTTGACCTCGCCCTAATGGATGTCACCGCCGCCTTGCCTTTAGGCATCAGCGCTTCGACATGAAGCACTCGCCGTTCCTGTACGGGTTCTTGGCTTAATGGGCTTCGCTCCGTCGATCATCGAGGGACATCGAGCGGCATTAACGTAGCCTTTTTTTACGTGAGATCCGCGAATTTCTTGGATCGACGTTTGGGCCCCTCTGGCGGCTCCTCCCGCGCCGCCCTTGCAGGGCGCGCTCCGCAGGCCGGGGATGGGGGTGGGGGGCAGCGCAGATCCAAGCAATCCGCGCGGACTTCCGAAAGTATATGTGGATGGACTTGTTGCTGGTCCTCTATGCCAGGGCTCGAGTTGAACGGTGTATGTCGATTTCGTGGACCGTTTTCGTGCTGGTCTCGGTTTGCAGCAAGGGCGGAACGATCGCGTAACGATTGGGCACGCAAACAACACGAAAACACGATGCATTCATGTTCGAACCCTGCTCTGTGCTGTACCGCCAAGGCGCTGAAATAATGGCCACTTGGGGCTCATGGGGGGGCTCGGGTTGTGGTGCCGCTCCTTGGATCTGGGAGGAGGAGGAGGGGGAGGAGGACGAGGACGAGGACGAGGAGGATGAGGAGGACGAGGACGAGGACGAGGAGGAGGGAGGAGGGAGGAAGAGAGGGAGGGAGGAGGAGGAGGAGGGGAGGAGGAGGAGGGAGAGAGGGAGGAGGAGGAGGAGGAGGGGTCGTCGAACCCGCTTGTGGCCGAGGCCCGCCGTGGACGGGAACAAGCCCCCTCCGCTCCCCGTGCGCAGCGCCCCCCTCTGGTAGCAGCACGAGGACTGCAGCTCGAGCCCCGGTTCCCGCTCGTGGCCGAGGCTAGCCGTGGCCATGGAATCGAGTAAGAAAACAAGGCCCTCTTCCTCCTCCTTCTCCTCCATCATCCTCAGCCCTCCTCCTCCTCCTCCTCCTCCCTCCTCCTCCTCCTCCTCCTACTCCTCTCCCTCCTCCTGCCCCTCCTCCTCCTCCTTCTCCTCCATCATCCTCAGCCCTCCTCCTCCTCTACTCCTCCCTCCTCCTGCCCCTCCTCCTCCTCCTCCTCCTCCTCCTCCTCCTCCTCCTCCTCCTCCTCCTCCCCCTCCTCCTCTCCTCCTCCCTCCTCCTCCTCCCTCCTCCTCCCTCCTCCTCCTCCTCCTCCGCCTCCTCCTCCTCCTCCTCCTCCTCCTCCTCCTCCTCCTCCTCCTCCTCCTCCTCCTCTCCCCTCCCCTCTTACGATCTGACCGAGGTATAAGATCGAGGTCGGTTCGGGGAGGGGGCCCCGGCTCCCGCTCGTGGCCGAGGCTTGCCGTGGCCAGGGAAGCCCCGTCGTTCCCAATTCTGCGTTCTTTGCAGGGCTCGTTTCGACTCCTCTAATTCGGTTCGACTCGACTCCGATGGCTTCCGATTCCGATTCGACTCGATTTGGGATTCTGACTTGAGTTCCGATGTCTCATTCTCATTGGGGCCGAGGCTCGCCGTGGCCAGGGAAGCGGAGAAGAAAGAACGGCATAAACATAAACTTTTGGCGCTCCGCGCGGATTTCTTGGACCCGCGCTGGACCCCCCCTGGCGGCGCCTCCAGCGCCGCCCTTGGTGCGCTCCGCGCGCCGTGGAGGGGGGCCCGGCGCGGATCCAAGAAATCCGCGCGGACCTCCAGGAGTGTATGTTTATGCTGTCGTCTGCTCCTCTGAGGAAGGCCCCTTCGTTCCCCACTCTGCGTCCGCTGTGGCAGCACGATGGCTGCGGCTCGAGCCCTGCTCCGCGCTGTGATCTCGCCGCTCCGTGGGTCGATCTGGGCCAGGGCGGCCCCCCGGGCCACCGAGCGGTGGGGGCCACGCTCGGTGGCAGGGCCACCGCGGGCGGAGTGAAGGTCCGGAGCGGGCCGCGGACCGGCGTGGATCGGGGGGTCTCCCAAGCGTGTCACGCCGTCAGCGAAACAGGCAAGGCCAGAAGTTCGAGAGGTGTTCGGTCCGAGGTGTCCTCGGTCTGCGAGCGCTCCAGACAGCGACGGGGCGAAGCCGTGCGGCGACGGAAGTTATTTGGGCCCCGTTCGAGATTTTCCGTTGGAGGAGCAGTGGGGGGAAGAGGAGGAGGCAGGAGGAGGAGGAGGCGGAGGAGGAGGAGGAGGAGGAGGCGAAGGAGGAGGAGGAGGAGGAGGAGGAGGCGAAGGAGGAGGAGGAGGAGAGATCAGGAGGAGGAGGAGGAGGAGGATGAGGAGCAGGAGGAAGGAGGAGGAGAGGGGAGGGAGGAGAGGTAGAGGAGAGGGAGAGAGGAGAGGAGGGAAGTGAGGAGAGGAGGAGGAGGGAGGAGAGGCGGGAGAGGAAGGAGGAGAGAGGGGAGAGTGGAGGAAGGAGGAGAGGAGGAAGGAGGAGGAGGAGGAGGAGGTGCCTTGAGGAGGAGGAGGAAGGAGGAGGCGGAGGAGGAGGAGGAGGAGGGGGAGAGGAAGAGGAAGAGGAGGGAGGAGGAGGTGGGAGGAGGGGAGGAAGGAGGTGCCTTGAGGGAGTGAGGAGGAAGGAGGAGGGAGGAGGAGGAAGAGAAAGAGGAGGAGGAGGAGAGGAGGAGGAGGGGAGGAACTACATTATAAGAATGATAATAATAATAATACTAATAATACTAATAATAATAAGAAGAAGAATATATTCATACAAATAATTTTTATTATTATTACTAATAATAATAAGAATAATAATAAAATAGGAGAAGAGGAGGAGGATAGGGAGGAGGAAAGGAACGAGGAGGACGAGGGGGGGAGAGGGGATGGAGGAGAGGAGGAGGAGGAGGAGAGGATAATAATAATACTAAGAATAATAATATTATGAAGAATACTAAGAATATAATACTAGTAAATCAGAATAGGAGATAAGAGGGGAGGAGAGGAGGAGGAGAGGAGGGAGGAGGAGGAGGAGGAGGAGGAGGAGGAGGAGGAGGGGGAGGAGGGAGGGGGGAGGAGGAGGGGAGGAGAGGGAGGAGGGGAGGAGGAGGAGGAGGAGGAGAGGAGGAGGAGGAGGAGGAGGGGTGTGTTGGAGGTTTTCGGACGTCGTCGTTGGTTTTCCGCGGCCTTCCAGCCTCGGGGACTGCCTCGGGGTGCCTTCCAGCGGCCGCGCCTCGCCCTGCGGCTGTCCGAGGGTCCCCGGATCGTCCCGAACGGCCGCCAGAGAGCCGAGTTTCTCGACCCGAAAACCAGACACGCAAGGTCTCAAGCCTAGACATGATAGCTTCGTAAGAAAATCAGGACGGGCGGTTTTTCGCTATGTTCGGCCCCTGGGGCCCTCGCCGGGCCCCAGGGCCGTCAAAAAGCCACGCAGGATGAAAAGCCGGCCCCTCGGAAAGGGTCGGGGAACGAACGAGTCGGGAGTTTCGGGGACATGCTCGGGCATGTTGCGTCAGGAACGAAACAACGACGCACGCGCACTGAAATCAACATCTGGATTCGGGAGAGCGCCTCGCGCGAGTGTTAGGGACATGAGGGCGGCCTCGCGAACTGGGGAGATTCGTTTACGTTCAGCACCACCCAAACACAGTCTATCGGCACGCTCTTCGCTGGCGCGGGCCGTCGTTTGGTTCCTCTTCCCGCTGGTTCATGATCGCGGATTCGACGCTCGTTCTTGGCGGGTTCACGACCTTCGACGCCTGGCAGCTGATGGCGCGGGTTCAGGCCACACGCTCATTTGCTGCGCGTGAACCTGGAGGATGACGTGTCCTTGGCGTTCTCGGTCCCGGCCCTCCGCCTTTGAGCGGCGCTGCGTGAGTTCCTGTTTCCCCCTCCTTTCGTCGTCCTCGTCCTCCTTCGCCTCGCTTGCTGTGCCGTAGTGTGTCACCTGTCCATTTTCGCCGCTCGAGCTCAACTTCTGCGGCCCCATCGTTTTTCCGCTCGCCGGCGACAGTTGCGCTGTGCTCTTGCACCGGGTTACGCTCTTCGCACGACCTCACGACGCCGCGCGGCTGTCCGCTTGCGGCTGCGGTCAAAAAGTGCCCCCACCAGCCCGCCCAGAAGCGTTGCCCAGGCGATATGCCCTGATCAGGGATGTGGAGGCGCACGCAATGCAACAGTGGGCAGAGGAAACCGTCGTATCCCAAGAGGGGGACAATGGAGGAGGATTCGGAGGAGGAAGAAGAAGAGGAAGAGGAGGAGGAGGAGGAGGAGGAGCGGGGTGAGGAGGGAGGAGGGAAGAAGAGGAATGGGTGAACGAGGAAGAGGAGATGGAGGGGGGCGAAAGGCCAGCGGTTTCTTGGACGCATGTCGGAGTCTCTTCGGATGCCTTCTGGGAGCCTCTTGGGGTCCCCCTGGAGCGTCTGGGAGGCTCTTGGGTGCCTCGGGGCAGCCTCTTGGGACTTCGGGGGGGTTTTCTGGGAGCCTTTTTGTGGTCCTGTTGAGAGCTTGTTGGGGCCTCCTGGGCGCCTGTCGGGGGCCCTTCTTGGGAAACGTGGGGGCCATCTCCGAGGACATCGATTAAAGAAAAGGGGGTCCCGACTTAAGCAATCATCTAGAGCCCTTACAGTCGGTTTTTGGGCCCTTTTTGGAACGCTTTTGGGGCGGTTTTGGAACCTCCGTTGGTTTCCTCTCTTGGGGATCCCTCGGGCCGTCTTGGAGTAATCTTGAGGTCTAACTAGTGGGGCCACCGAAAGCGCAAAGGTGAGAAGACAAACCACTTTGATTTCCCTCGGGTGTTGGACGGACGTTGGCCTCCTGATAGTTTCCTTGTGAGGTCCCGTGGCCACTTGGAGCCGTCTTGGGGCGGTTTGGTTGTTTTTGGAGCATGTTGGAAACCATTTTGAGCCATCTTGGAGGTCATACACGGATCTCTGTGGCCTTTTTTTGGCCATCTTGGGCCATTTTGGACGCTCCAGTCTGTCGCGGCCACTCCCATACAGACCCGGGGTTGTTGGGGCGGGGTCCAGCTCCCCACAAGCAAGAACGTGTCACCGAAGGGGAACGAGGGGAACACTGCAGGTACGAGTCTGGAGCATTTTTCGGCAGACGCGACATAACCTACTACATCCTGCGCAAAACATAATTTTTCTCTAAAAGAGTTTCCAATGTTTACCCCACCGACCCAAAGGCGTCACATTGTCCGCCCTGGCGGGTCCGTCAATTAGCGCCACCCTGCATGGAAGAGGAACCGCGCTGAGCCACTCACGCCCATAGGGCCTGTGGGATTCATAGTACAGTGGGGGGCCCATGCCAACAAACACCCTGCTTGCCTCCAGGGTGTCCTGGGTCCTGTCAGGGCGACGTTCCCACGCCAAAAATCAGAGGACGTTATGGCTCTGGGGTCTCAGGGTTGGGTTTCTCGTTGAAGGTTTCTTGCGGAATGGCTTCTACTCCAAACCACTCACGCCCAGAGGGCTGGTGGGACTTGTAATGTTGCGCGTCGGCCACACAACGGCGGCGCGCACACGCTCGGACGTTTCATTTATAAGTATATGATCCGCGGCCGGTGTGCACGTTCTGGCAATACCGCTTGGGAAACGATGCTCGGGGGCGGGCAAGAGTGGGGTGATGACTGGGGGGGGGAGATACCATGGCGGGGGCCATGACATTCGCCCACATTTCAAGGCGCCTCATCTTGCCGCCGGCCATGACTTGCGCCCCCCCCCCCTCTTGGACGCCCCCCTCCTGGCCGCTCCCGATACCAGGTGACCGGGTCGGACGTGCGTCTCGAACAGACGCACAAGGTACCAGTATGACCTGAATGCGTCCCAGCGTACGGCCTCTTTTTGGGGGCTGCCCGTTGTCAGGTTCTGCCCGTACCACCCCAGCGAGCGCCTCGAGACGGCCTGCCTGCAGTGCAGGAAGCTGCTGTGCAAGCTGTGCAACCAGGCGGGGGCGCTGCGTGCATCATCGGCGCACGCCTTGCACTGACAGATCAGATGAGGAAGGTACGGCGAGAGATGGCAGAGAAAGGGACAACGATGTAGGATGCATAAGGTGTGTATATATATATGTGTATACATGTATATATATACACACATACACATATATATATATATGCCAACAATAATAATGGCAATACGAATAGTAAACACACCAATATTTGGAATACGAATAATCACAATGCCAATAATACTAGTAATACTAGTAATAAGGCTAATAATAATACTAATACCCATAGCAATAATAATGATAATAATAATAATACTAATAATAATAATGATGGTAATAATAAACGTAATATTAATACGTATAATAATACGAGTGATGGTAGCAATAATAATAACAAAACCTAATAGTAATAGTTTCAAGACTGATGAGAAGACTAGTACTACGAATACGAATAACAGTAAAATCAATAATACAATATATACATATACGCCAGTGCACCCACCATGAACCCCCCTTTTCTCTTGGAAGATGCCAAGAAAAAAAGGGGGCGGGTGCGGTTGGAGTTTCGGGTGTCGCGCCGCGTTGTGGTGGTAGGATCTGGAGTACATGTGTGTGTTGGAGACGGAGGGAGCCTGTTGAGTATCGGGTGTTGTGTTGGAGACGGAGGGAGTTGAGTACTGGGTGTTGTGTTGGAGACGGAGGGAGTTGAGTAGAAGGTTATTTTCAAGTTCAGCTTGGGGAGGGAGCCTGTTGAGTATCGGGTGTTGTGTTGGAGAAGGAGGCTGTTGAGTACTGGGTGTTGTGTTGGAGACGGAGGGAGTTGAGTAGAATTTTCTTTTCAAGTTCAGCTTGGGGAGGGAGCCTGTTGAGTATCGGATGTTGCGTTGGAGAAGGAGGCTGTTGAGTACTGGGTGTTGTGTTGGAGACGGAGGGAGTTGAGTAGAAGGGAGCTCAACAAGTCTTCCAAAAAAGAGCCTCAAAAGTGATACATAAATTCATATATAATCATGAGAAAGGGGGGTTCTTGGTGCAGCTTGGGGAGGGAGCCTGTTGAGTATCGGGTGTTGTGTTGGAGAAGGAGGCTGTTGAGTACTGGGTGTTGTGTTGGAGACGGAGGGAGTTGAGTAGAAGGTTCTTTTCGAGTTCAGCTTGGGGAGGGAGCCTGTTGAGTATCGGGTGTTGTGTTGGAGAAGGAGGCTGTTGAGTATTGGGTGTTGTGTTGGAGACGGAGGGAGTTGAGTAAAAGGTTCTTTTCAAGTTCAGCTTGTGGAGGGAGCCTGTTGAGTATCGGGTGTTGTGTTGGACAAGGAGGCTGTTGAGTATTGGGTGTTGTGTTGGAGACGGAGGGAGTTGAGTAGAAGGTTCTTTTCAAGTTCGGCTTGGGGAGGGAGCCTGTTGAGTATCGGGTGTTTTGTTGGAGAAGGAGGCTGTTGAGTAATGGGTGTTGTGTTGGAGACGGAGTGAGTTGAGTAGAAGGGAGCCCAAAAAGTCTTCCAAAAAAGAGCCTCAAAAGTGAGTCCGAAAATCGTGGGAATCATATATAGAATCATATACAATCATGAGAAAGGGGGGTTCTTGGTGGGTGCACAGGGCTGTATATATATATATATATATATATATATATATATGTATATATATATATATATATATACATATATATACCCCCTTGGCCCCGGGTCACACAACTCCCCGTGACATCTCGGGGACGCTCCCGGTACAGCTCTCCCGGCCTGTCCTGGGAGCCTCCACAGCGCTCCAGGACGGCCCAAGACGCCTCCCAGGAGCCCCCAGAATGCGAAAGGATGGCCCAAGACGCTCCCAAGCAGCCGAAGTCAGCCTTCCGGAGCTCCCAGGTGGCCTCCAAGAGACCCCAAGAGAGGTCCGAGAGGCGTCCCAGGACGGCCCGAAGAGGCCAAAATCGTCGAGTTGCATTGGTTCTTCAAACATTTTTGGCTTCTCGCGTTTTCGAGCTCCCAACGGTCCAAGAGTGCCGAAGAGGCTCCCAAGACCGCCCCAACACCATCCAAGAGACCCTCAGGACGGCCCCAACACGGGCAAAGAAGGCTCCAAGACTGCCGAAGAGGCGCCCAGGACAGCCCCAGACCACCCCAGAACAGGCCCAAGATGGGCCCAGGAGCGGGAGCACGAGGCGTCCGGAGACCTCCGAGAGGCCTCCGGGACCACCCAGAGGCCCCCAACACACACCCGATCCCTGAGAGGCCCCAAAAAGACCCCGACGAGGCTCCAAGAACAGCCCAAGAGAGCTGCGAGAGCCGTCCCGAGAGAGCCCAAAGAGGGTCAACGAAATCGTTGATTTCCAAAGGTTTTTCTAATGTTTTTCGCCTTCTCACGTTTTCCCGCTTCCAACCCTCGAAGATCGAGGAGTTTTTAGAGAGAAAAAACAAAAATGAATTTCCAGAATTCCTTTTTTTTTTTTGTCGAAGGGGACTCCTACTCGGAGATCCCACGCATCCCCTGCCATCTGGCCGGTATTGCGCCTCCCGGCTTCCCAGGGGGCCCCCAAGGCGCTCAAGGACAGCCCAAGACGACCCCAAAGGAGCCCCCAGAACTTAAGGAACGGCCCAACACGCTCCCGCGCAGCCCGAGACACCCTTCCGACGGCTCTCCAGGCCTCCAGGAGGCCTCCAGGAACCCCCAGGGGGTCCAGAAGATCCCACACCCCTGAGGGGCCTGGCTAACAAAACCCGCGATGCGCGAACAAAAAACAGCGCCGAACAGCGCCGAGGAACTGACAAAAAAATTGTAATCCTACAATTCTTTGTTTTCCCAGGTTTGGCCCCTGGTCTACTCTTGCACAACAGACCACAATTCAGACCCCCCTCACCTCCCAAAAAAGAACCCAGGAAGCCTTTGAGGGCCCCAAATCTTTGAATACCTAAAAGGAATGATTGATTCCTGCGTTTCCGCACTTCCCCTTCTATACGCTTGCGCAGGGCCTCCAAGGGAGTCCCTGGACGCAAGACGCGACCACCATGAAATTACATGAGTTAGCCTATCAAGCCTAGCTAGAACTTGAGCGCGCGCGAAGCGCGCGCGATGGTTCTAGTGAATAGTTATGCAGCCCGAGTCAGTGGTGTTTGAGCACCGGCTGGTCTCCGGAGTGCTCGGCATAAGAATATGGCTGGCACCATTGAGGCATTCTCGAGCCTAGCTAAACAGAAATAACTCGACACGAGAGATAGAAAGAGCGAGAGAGAGAGAGAGAACTAACAAAGAGAGAGAGAGAGAGAGAGAGGGAGAGGAAGCGACAGCGTAGAGGCAGTGAGTCAGAGAGGGAATAGCGAGCGGCCAGGGACGAGTTGCAGGAGCCGGGAGGGAGGAGGGATCGGAGGCGAGGTGGGAGGATTGCGACGAAAAGAAGCGGCATGTCGAGCGCTTGTAGTGCACGCGCAGGGCATGCCAGGACCACTCTGAGCAACAACATGTTACGCTGCCCGATTGTTTCACACTGTCTCCGAGGTTCGGGATCCTCTTCCACTGCGCTTGCATGAGGCGTTCGTCACGCCCACCAAGGCAATCCCTTCTCTGGAAATCATCCTGGGCCACCAAGGGTGGATTTATTGCCTGATGGGGCCGTCTGTGGAGGTCTTAGCGCCATAGGAGTGGGGGTTTTAGAAATCCAGGTGGTCTTGGAGTAGTTTTGGGCTGCCTGCCTTAGAGCCGTCTTGAGCCAGTCGTGAGCCGTTCAGGCTTATCTTTCTTCCACAAGTTCCCGTAGCAGTCCAGCAAGCAAGAGCAACCTCATAGGTACAGGCCTGCGCGGAACATCTCCTGCCAGCCCGGCGGACCAGCCGAGGACCTGGGGCGTTTTTTTGCCGAAGGTTCCTCGGGACGGTCTGGACAGGGCGAGTTGGGGCAGGCTTTGGGCTGCCTTTTGGCCCGTCTTATGTAGACCCCCCCGCCTCCTCCTCCTCCTCCTCCTCCTCCTCCTCCTCCTCCTCCTCCTCCTCCTCCCCGGGCAGCTTGCTTCACCGCGTCCAGGCTAGCCCCGACGGCGGCACGGAGAGCTTCTATAGAGGTCGTCCTTCGGGCGTGTCGTCACGGGGGGTGGGAGAAGAGGGGGGGATGAGGGGTGCAGGAGGGGAACCTCCTCCTCCTTCCTCCTCCTCCTCCTTCCTCCTCCTCCTCCTTCCCTCCTCCTCCTCCTGCTCCTCCTGCTCCTCCTCCTCCCTCCTCCTCCTCCTCCTCCTCCTCCTCCTCCTCCTCCTCCTCCTCCCCCTCTTCATCATCACCATCGTCGTCATCATCATCATGATCGTAGTCATCATCGGCAGCACCATCATAGTCGGGCATGTCCCTCCACAGGAGGAATATTCCGAAATAGTCAGCAAACATAGTCTGGGGACGAGGTTTCGATCACTTCTGACTATTTTTGAGCACTCTTTGACTATGCTTCACTCCTCTTCCAAAATCCGCCTACTAAAGGGACCCGTGGGCCTGAAGGGGCACGAAAGGTAAAGCTTTCTCCCCCCCCCTCCGTTTACTGACTCCCCCGCCAAGCGAAGCGCCGCACTCCTGGGCGATGAGCGGCCGGAAGCCGGCTCTGCACTTCGACGCCGAAGCCAGTCGTTGGCGGCGGCCTGGCAGTGCGCCTGCCGCCGCGGAGTGCGAGCCAGCGCATCCCCCACGGGCGGAGGAGGAGGAGGAGGAGGAGGAGGAGGAGGAGGAGGAGGAGGAGGAGGAGGTTCTCGAACGAGCTTGCGGTGCCGCCGAGAGTGGCCAACCCGACGACGAAGGCGATGGCGACGACGTGGGCCCAGACCGTCCCTCGCGTCGTGAAAAAATCGCGACGGGAGGCTTTTCGCTGCTTTCGGCCCCAGGGGGGCCTTCCCGGGCCTCGGGAGCGCCAAAAAACTATTCAGAATGAGAAACCGGCCCCCAGGAAGGAGTCCGGACTTCTGGGGGTCACGCCATGGAAAAGCCACGACGTCGGGGGTTCGGGGACGTCGTCGTCACCGTCACCATTAAAACAGGGCTAGGATCGGGATGAATCGCTCCAGAGCGTTCTGGAGCGCTCTCAGAGCGTTCCGGAACGCTCTGGAGCGGCCGCGGCGCCCAATACATCCTCCAAACCCGCCGATCCTCAGAGATTTTGTCCCGATCTTTCGCGTCGTTTTAACCGTCATCGTCTCGCTCGGCGCAAACAGGGAAGCCCTCGCCAGACATGCTGGGAGCGTCTCCAGGCCCTCGCAGTCTGCCGGGCCTCGGCGCTGCCTGCGTCGGCGGGCCCGGTGCCAGGCTGCACAGGCAGCTTTCGGGAGGGCTGTCTCGAGCACTCTGCGGTTGGGGGGGGGTCGTATTGGAGGAGGGGGAGGGAGGAGGAGGAGGAGGAGGAGGAGGAGGAGGAGGAGGAAATGATGGGAGGAGGAAAGGGAGGCATGAGAAAGAGGAAGGAGCGGGCAGGAGCAGGAGTAGGAGGAGGAGGATGAGGAGGTGGAGGAGGAATGGTCCTTCTCGGTTGGGGGGGTCTTATTGGAGGAGGGGGAGGAGGAGGGAGGAGGAGGAGGAAGAGGAGGAGCAGGAGCAGGAGCAGGAGGAGGAGGAGGAGCAGGAGCAGGAGCAGGAGCAGGAGCAGGAGGAGGAGGAGGAGCAGGAGGAGGAGGAGGAGGAGGAGGAGGAGGAGGAGGAGGAGGAGGAGGAGGAATGGTCCGTCTCTCCACCACTCCTCCCGGGCGGAGTGCTAGGTTTCGGCCTCTGGCTTGCTCGTTGGCAAAGAAAAAGCCGCCGCTGCGCAGATCGGACCGCATGCCACCCCCGAGCTGGGACGCCGGCGCCATAGCGCCTGCGGACCGCACGCCCGCGGGGACGTCGATCGCGATGGGTGGCCCGGTGTGTTGACGGATCTGCTCCACTTGTGATTCGGAGATTGATAGACCTCCTACCCCGACACGTCGATGAAGGAATTGGCCGTTTTCGGTTCGCGAGAGGGCGTCGCGGCCGTCATCTTTGCGGGTCCAGGTCCGTCGATTTCGGCCCTACGTAGGTCGTTTTCTTTAAGGGGAGGTTCGCTAAAGGGAGGTTTTTCTCCACCGCCGAATGCTCGCGGTTGCCCCGTTCGGTGTCTCCTGACGGTGCCTGCGATCTAGAGCGGCCAGGTCGCGGGCCCGAGGCGATGATTCACCGCGGCGGCCGTGCGCTGTGTTCCGTTGCCAGCATGTCCACAGGAGCAGCGGAGGAAGCGCGAGGTTGGTTGTGAGGGCGTTCGAGCGTAAGTGACGTTGGCGCGTGAGCGCATTCGCTTCCGATGTAGCGTGCCGCGTTGGCAGCCCGCGCAAGCCACCGCGTAAAGTCGTCGCTCTTTCATCGTGCGTGAGACCCACCCACCTCTTTTTGTCGCCCACATGGCGGCATGATCGTGATGCGATCGGGTGCACTGGTCTTGCAGTGATGGTAAAAACGCTGGGAGCGTTCCCCCCGTTTCAAGATCGATGCTGTTCTCCGATTGGCGGCCAGTATTTGTTCCGTTGGGGGATTCTCGTTCTTGCTGTTGTCGGTTCGGTTCCGCTTTGTGTCGCCGTTTCTTCTCTTATGACTTGCCGTTGTTTGCTGTGATGTGGCCGGCTCAAAACCGAACCGTTGAAAATTGGAGGGGGCAAAACGGTCCCAACGCTTTCCCCCTCCTCTCCCCCTCCCTCTACAATTACGAAATAGAAATACTATTCTCCTCTCCCCTGGTGACGTCCGGGAAGTGGCTGGCGACCCCCTCCGCGTGCTGTTTTTTACAGCTGGATTCCCGGGAAACAGGTTTTCCGCGTGTTTTTTCCAAAATGTTGCTCTCGCTGAGGCGCTGGCTTCATTTTCGGGACACCGCTCGTTCCGAATCGTGCTCCCGCTGCAGCGCTGATCTCATTTTCGCGCTTCCGCTCGTTCCGAATTGTGCTCCCCTCCCGCTGCAGCGCTGGCGTCAGTATTTCCAGCGCCATGCCACGGCATGGTTTTCGGTCCTTCCAAATCGGCTCCCAAATCTATAAAAGTGTTCCGAAAAGAACAATCGGAAGTGATTACACATTCGGTGCCGATTCGTTGATTTCTTGGGTCGCAGAAGCTCACCCCCACTTTGGGGCAACGCCACGCCATGCTAATGATGTCAGGCTCCGCGTCTTCCGAATCGT
>CAUYUJ010008160.1:25000-41984 GCA_963575745.1 Prorocentrum cordatum | reverse complement strand
AGAAGCAGGACCGCTACTTCCGAGAGCTCCTGGCGCTCCGCACGCGTGGGCTGTCGGCCTGTGACGCCTTCCAGTTGGCGCGGATCTGGTCGAGGGGCGCCTGCGTCCACATCCAGCGGGCGCTCCCGCTCGCGGCGGCGTGGGGCCGCAGGGTGGACGACGGAGTGGTCGCCTTCGTCAACGCCCTTTTGGGGGTCACGACTGCCCCCCGAGAGCAGATCTTCATGAAGGTCAGCGACGGAGGTCTGGGTTGTGGCAGCGCCGCACAGCGCGGTCCCGCTGCCCTCCTGGCGTCCTGGGAAGCCGGCATCCACGCGGCTGCCCAGGAGCTCCGAGAGACGACAACGATCGGCTTCTTTCGGCGGTGGCCGGGCCTCGGCCGTGCCCTCTCGGCAGCGGGCGAGGAGCAGGGGCGGCTGGCAGGAGGCCGTCGCCCCCGGAGTGACCGTTGGCAGGGCCTTCTGGAAGGGCGGAAGGGCAAGGACCAGAAGACGTACACCCAGCACGTACGGGACCACGCCACCAAGACGTTCTTGGCCGCGCTGCCGGCGACGGCGGCGGCGGCGGTGCATAGTGCCTCGGGCAGCTCAGCGGGCGCCTGGTTGGATAACTTCGAGGGGGTTTCGCCCCTCGCCGACCACGCGTTCTGCATTGCGGCCAAGAGGCGCATGCATCTGCCGCTGCTGCAGTCCGAGTGCACGTGCCAGAACCGACCGGCAGCGCCCACTCGCGCGATGGCGCAGGCCGGCCCGGCGTGTGGCCGCACGGTGGACGTCCGTGGCGTTCGTGCGCTCAACTGTCCCAGGGGAGGTGGCCCGGTGCGCCGCCACAACGCCATCCGAGATGCCGTGGCGCTATGGTTGCGCGGTGTGGGCCACCGCGCCCTAGTGGAGCAGGTCATCCCAGAGTGGCACACGGAAGAACAGGGCGCGGCCACATTGGACGTCGTTTACCATCGAGGCATCCATGGCCGAGTATGTCTCGACATCAGCTTGGTGGACGAGGTGGCCGTGGCCCAGACGGGGCGGCCGCATCAGGCATCCCTGCAGCGCAGAGAGAAAGTGAAGCACCGTAGGTACCCATTTTCTGGCCTGGTTCCCCTTGTTCTCGATGTCAATGGCCGCTGGGGTGCAGAGGCGGAGACGTGGCTGCGCCGTGCCGTGGGGGAATTGCCCGAGGCCGAACGGCCCGCAGCACGCTCATCCCTGCGCTCGGCAGTGGCCGACGCCCTGCAGGGCCAAATCGCTGAGCAGGTCGCCCTGGCGACGGAGGACGTAGTCGGGCTGGATGCCGGGGCCGCCCCGAGCGTCCGGTCTTGACTAGGTGTGGCTCCCTCCCATATGCGTGTGCCCCCTGACCCTCCCCTTCCCCCCCGCCTTCCTGCTGCCCTGATCAGTCGTAAAAAGTTGGTCACATCAGCAGTGTGCACGGTGCTGTTCAGTTCCCCTGTAGTGTGCATGATGCGCTCTTGCTTTATCATGTCTGTCCTACACGCCGCGTTGTGCAGCCACCCTGCCTTGTGCGCGCCGTGCTCCCGCCATGCCATATTCGTTGTGCTCTTAGTCTTAGAGTCTTGGGCTGCTCTCTCAACCCACCCGTGCTGGGCCTTCATGCCGCCAGCAGCGCCTGCTCGAGACCACTTGTTAAAGAGGCGTCAAGAGGCGTTCAAGATCGGGGTCGCCCCGCGGGTCCTGGGACCGTCGGCGGCCCGCCGTTCGCTGTGTCGCCCGCCCGCGACGTGGTTTCCTCGCCCCCCTTTCCCCTCTCCTGCCCGTCCAGGGCCCCGAACGGGGGTCGGGCCGTTTTCCGCCTGCACAAGGATCGGTTCCCACGCACCTGGAGCCGTTGGTTTCAGCCTTTAGTCTTCATGTTTTACCTTTGCCCCGCCTTGGCAGTCGGCCGCCCCATTTTGGTTCGGTGTACAGCCTCTCCCCCTCCCGTCTCTTCCTCGGCAGCTGTTTGGCTCGTGAGGTCTCGTCTCGCACGATCTCTTGAGCTGCATCTCCCGTGCCATCCTTCCGACCAAGCGATGGCGCCCAAGTTCTCGAAGCCCGCGCCGATGCCGTGGCCTGCTGTGACGCGCGCCGACTCGCCCAGCCACGATGCGGCGCCTCTTCGCGAGGCGTTGGCGGCGAAGGCTAAGGCGAAGGCAGAGGCACGCGCGAAGGCCAGCGGTGCGACCGCGGCCGACGCGCCCACTTCCAAAGCGGGGCCTGTACAGCGCCCTGGCCAGCATGTGAGCGTGTCGGAGAGCGAAGATGTCTCGGGCGAGGGGTTCGACGGGATGTCTGAGGCGGCGACCTTTCGGACGGCGCCGACACTGCCCGCGGGATCAGTGACGCCTGCCGAGGGCGCCGACGGAGGCAGCGGTACGGGGGCCTCCCCCAGTGCCGCTGCCTCCGAAGGTGCCTCGGACGGAGGCCCCACGGCGGCGGCCGAGGCGCCTGCTGAGGCCTCCACGATGCCCACGTCGGCGGTGGTGCCAGTGACGAGGGCTGCCCTGGCAGCGGCAGCCACCTACTCCAACTTCACCGCGGAGCAGCGCCGCGGGTTGGACGCGATCACCCTCGCGCTCCACAACCTCCAGCTGCGGGAACAGGCCGTGGGCGGCCGCGGCGGCCGAGGTGCGCGCAGCGACGCCGATGGCGGCCGCTCTGTGGACGATGAGACCGCCAGTGAGGCCCCGAGTGCAGCGACCACGGGCGCCCTCAGCGGTCATGGAGGCAAACGCCACCGCCGACGCAGCAACAAGGCCGCCTACGGCCAGGCCCCCCCGCCGAGCGGCGGCGCACCTGCCGCGCTCGAGGGCGCCGAGATGATGGCAGACGAGGACTACGCCGAGGCGGGCTACGTCCACTGCATGGGTGCGTACTGGGTCCCGCCGCAGCGCCTGGGCTGGTGTCGGGTGTGCACAGAGCTGGACGACTGGAAGATCATGATGGTGGAGTACGTGGACGAGCTCAGTCGTGGTGAGATGCGCCGCTACGCTGAGGCTTCAGGGCGCAACCAGAAATGCCCCGATCTGCGGAAGGGTGCTCAGGGCCAATGCAAGCTATACACGTGCTCGCGCTGCGTGGCGGCGACGCAGAACATCACCGAGCACGAGGCCGTGACGCGCGCAGCGCGCCTGAACAAGGGTGCAGGCTCCATCGACCACGCCGCCAAGCGAGTGGCGAAGTTCCGTGCGAGCTTCGACCGCATCAAGGAGGGCATGGACGTGCTGGTAGGGTTCGCGCTCTCCGAATAAGGCTTGCTTGCCCTGCGGAGGTCAACGGAGGGCGTAGGGGTGGGCATCGATCCCGAGAGCACGGGCGCCCCCCCAGCCACGGAAACGGTGGCGGAGGAGGTCGGTCGCCCGATGGCGATGGTGGTGGGGGTGGTGCCGGGGCCGCCCCGCGCGCCACCCCCACCCCTCGAGGATGGACCTGGCCCCGCAGGCCCTCCCCGTGGCGATGAGAGCGACCCCCCGCCTGACAACGATGGTGAGGACCAGGAGCACCAGCTGACCGACGTCAAGACCGTGGAGGAGGTCGCGGATATCGAGCCCCTGCTGCGGCTCGGCCTCTCCAAGAAATCGCTGAAGCGTATGGCGCGGGCCTATGGCGTCCTCAAATTCGAGACCGTGCGCGCCCACATGCTGGGAGGCCTGGGGCCCATCCTGGAGAAGAAAGAGGACATGGTGAGGGGCACAGAGGCGCAGGACGGGGTCCAGAAGTGGCCCGACGCGCTGAATGAGGAGGCAGAGGATGATGTGGGAAGGCTGAAGAAGGGCCTCCTGGAAGCCTCGGGGGTCGCGGACGCACACCTGGGACAAACGTGCCTGGAAGGAAGAGTGCCGGGGCAACGCCGCGGCGCAGGAGGCCTACCGACGCATGGGGGACTACGCGGACCAGTTCTACCGTGGCAAGGGCTTCACGTTCAACATGTACTACAAGTGCTCGGCCAACAAGACCTGGGATAATCCCAGGGGATGCTGCTCGGTGATCCGCTCGGATCGCTGGGCGCAACTGCTCACCTGCGCGCAGGAGGCGGCGGGGGAGACCGGCCAGCGCTGGTGCTGCCATTGTGGTGCGCGTTACGCGACCTCCTACGGCGTCTGCATCGAGTTGATAGAAGAGGAGCAAAACCCGCCACGTGCGTACTACATGCACGCGGAACAGCCCGAGGAGGACATCCGCGACTTGAAGGCCCTGCTGCGCTACCACAAGCTCAAGAGGGAGGGGGTAGCGGTGTTCAGCGCTGTGGACCTCCTGCAGCACCTGCCCAAGGTCGAGCCGCTGGCGGTGGGCACCGTCTTCAAGCGCTACGCTCCACACCAGCCGCAGTGGGAGGGCCACTATGTGCTGATGGAGGGGCTCTCCTGGGAGAGCCTGACCGAGTTCAAGTGGGCCGACCTGTGCGCGCAGGTCGCCTGGGGACTGAACGACCCAGAGTGGGCGGGCTACACCAAGAAGCAGCGGAATAGGGCCAAGAGGGGACGCCTGGAGACGGCGTACAGGGAGCTGGCGCTCTACGAGCGCCGCCACAACCTGCGGGAGGGCAGCCTCACGGGCGGCGGGGGTGGTACGGGGGTCGCCCCGCGTGCCGCCCCCGTCCGCACCGCCGGCGCCCCTCCAGCTGGCGCGGCCCGCGGCAGCCGGGACCCGCCACCACCGCCTGCTGGGGCCCCGCCAGCGGCCATCATGGCCCCGCCGCCGCCGCCGCTGACGGCGCCCCCTGTGGCGCCGCCGCCGCCGACGGACCCGCCGCCGCCGACGGGCGCGCTCCCGCAGCAGATCCCAAATGTGGCCGCCCTGAACGTGGCCCTCGGCGAAGATCTCGAGCGCCAGATCTTTGGGCCCTCAGGGCAGGCGGGCGGCAGTGGCGACCTCGGGGGAGAAGTGCAAGCGCTGCCGTCGCAGGTCTTTGCAGCCACTGCGCAGGGAGCAGGCCAGTCCTCCTGAATGATGAAACCCAGCAGGCCCACAGCATCGGATACCTCCAAGCTCTCGGGGAGGCTACGTGAGTCCATGCCAAGATCTCGTGCCTGCCACGCTCAGAGGTGCTGAACCTGTAGGTCTGCTTACGCCCCAGCGGCTGCAACGCCGCCGTACCCGCGAGCGCGGTGTGCTCGCAGTGGTACCCCCCTCGCGCCGCGGCCCCTGTTGCTTTAGCCTCCGCTCTGCGCGCGGTCATCTGTGCGCCTAGCCACCCTGGCTTGCCAACTGGCTTGCCATCCTGGCCTCCTCTCACGCCTACTTGCGCTCGTGTGCCTCGCTGGCGGTGCTGGGGTCGCCCCGTGTGCTGCCGCGACGCCGCTGGGCGCCTAGCCATTTTGGCTTGCCATCCTGGCCTCCTCTCGCGCCTTCCTGCGCTTGTTGGCCTCGATGGCGGTGCTGGGGTCGCCCCGTGTGCTGCTGTACCGCCGCTGTCGCTTTACTTTGGGCCGTAGGGACCAGCTGCCCTCGGATAAGCGCCCGCCGCTGCATGCACGTCAGACCCGCCCTTTCACACAGAAGAGGTGCCCGCTACATATTGGAAATGGGGCAGCCACAAGGGCGCTCTTCCCGAGGTGGTTGATCCGTGGTGATGTGGTGCACGACACCGCCAGTAGCAGCAGCAGTAGTAGTAGTAGTAGTAGTAGTAGTAGTAGTAGTAGCAGTCGTAGTAGTAGTAGTAGTAGTAGTAGTAGTAGTAGTAGTAGTAGTAGTAGTAGTAGTAGTAGTGGTAGTAGTAGTAGTAGTAGTAGTAGTAGTAGTAGTAGTAGTAGTAGTAGTAGTAGTAGTTGTAGTTGTAGTGGTAGTAGTGGTGTGGTAGCAGCAGTAGTAGTCGCACCCACGGCATCTTCGAACTCGTCATCAGTCACGTTCGCAGCGCAAGCAATGTTTCCAGCAATCTTTGTGAATTATGCTGCACGTATCCGTGGCGACAGTCGTGTGGTCCAGCAGCACCAATAGTAGTGTCGTGCGTTGTATCAGCAACCTCACTCGATGAATGCGCGATGCAGCATGCAAGGAGGACGGCGATCATGTGGATAAGGATTAGCAGGAGCAGGGTGATGACGACCATGAATTACAGGAACAGGAAGAGCAGGAAGAGCAGGAAAAGCAGGAAGAGCAGGAAAAACAGGAAGAGCAGGTGCAGTACGAGGCCTAGGGGGGGGCAGAGACCGAACATGACGACGACGGGAATTGTGAGGACTACGGCGGGCAGGAGGACGAGGATGAGGACCAGGGGGGGGATGAACAGTAGGAGGAGCAGGAGGAAACGTTGCAGAAAAAGGATGAGGAAGAGGAGGATGATGAGGAGGAGGGGAGGAGGAGGAGGAGGAGGAGGAGGAGGAGGAGGAGGAGGAGGAGGAGGAGGAGGAGGAAAAGGAGGAGGAGGAGGAGGAGGATCAGTGTAAACCCAAGACCCAGCAACGATGTTGGAAGATACCCTCCCTTCATCCCTCTTTATAATCCTCTACAAGGGTTCGTTTTCCATTGCTGGAAGTGCCCCCTTTGGGGGCAACCGTGTGAAAATCCTGAAGCGTGCCAAAACACAGTTCTCAGGATTTCAACGCCACGAGCCAGCCACGTAGTTGCGTCCTGACGATCCTGATTCGCGCCAGAATGCCGTTACCGAATCAACGTAACTGTTGTTCCCTGGCAATCTTGAACCATTCCAAAACACCATTTTTCGCTCGTGGCCCATGAGAACCGATGAAACTCGTGCAACCTTTTGGAACGACTGCGCGCGGCACCAAGGCGAGAGCCACAGTTCAAGGCACCGCCCTCAATCCGATAATTTCCTTGCCGGAATTCATCAGCGAATGTGCGCGGCGCCCAGGCGAGCGCCACATTTTCAAAAAACCACCCTCCGTCAATCCGTGAACCTCGCAGTTGTTGAAAGTGTAGGTGCGCGACGCTAAGGCGAAAACCACACTTTGAAAGCCACCTGCCCTCAATCCGTGAAGCTCTTGCACATAAGAAACGAATGCGCGCGGCGCCAAGGCGAGAGCCACATTTTGAAAACGCCTTGCCCTCAAACCGCGAAGCTTTCGCAATTTTTTGAAGCGAATGTGCCCGGCGCTAGCGGGAAAATCACATTTTGGAATCGACCCGCCCTCAATCTGTGAAGCTGTTGCAAGTTTTTAAATTTCAGGTTCATAAGTGGTGATGCAGTCTTGGTCGAAGCGCCAAGCCCCGCCCTTCCGACTGGCCTCGGGGTGCGACACGGACGAGGAGGAGGAGGAGGAGGAGGAGGAGGAGGAGGAGGAGGAGGAGGAGGAGGAGGCGGGACAACGACGACGACGACGAGGAATATCAGGATAACGAGGAGGAACGCGAGGGGTCGGCCTGCCCACCCGCAGGGTGCTCTCGGCAGTCTGCCCCGCCGCCTGGCGGCGGCCGTGGTGGCCCTCGCCTCCGTGGCCGTCGTGGCAGCCGCGCTGCCCTTCCTCGGCGCCGCCCGGCACGAGGGCGGGGGCTTGCCAGACAGGGCGCCCCGCCGCCGCAAACCGCCGTTGTCGTCATCGCAGGCCGCCAACGCCGCCGTCGTTGCCGTCGGCGTCGGCGCCGACGCTGACACCGATGCCGTCGCCGCAGGCCGCGTCTTCGCCTTCGTGGTCGTCGTCGTCGTCGGCGTCGTCGTCTTCGTGCAGGCCGCGTCCTCGCCGTCGCCGTCGCCGTCGTCGCCGCCGTCGCCGCCGCCGTCGCCGCCGTCGTCGCCGTCGTTTCGGCATCCGCCGCCGCCGTCGCGGTCGCCGTCGACGCCGTCCGCTCGCCCTGAATGAGTTTCTGGATGTTCTTGGCCTTTTTCGGTCCTCGGGCAGGCTTCTCGTCGCCACGGGTGGATTCACGTCGTGCAATTGTGGCCAGAACGCACCGTGGGACGGGACCAAAGATCCACTTCGAGGCCCGGGGCCTACACCTTCTTATCCGATCCGAGCAGGAAGATCGGCGGAGTCTGGGGGAAACTGATTTTGAGCTCTTCTCACTTTTCGGCCTTTAGGGGTTTCTCTGGGCTGCAAGGCCTCAAAGACAACTGGTCCCTTGACAGCTCGATCACTCCTGCATCTGTTTTTGGTCACTTCTGGGTCCTTGGACTCTCTCTTGTGCTGAGCGGAGACGTCGCAAGCAGGGAATGGAGCCCCGAAGTCCTCAGAGAGGGATTAGAGAGGCGCCAGGAGGCCCGAATGCGCCGACGAGGAGGCATAAAGGCAGCACAGATCCACTCATCGACGCGAGAGATACTACGATGCCCGTGGCCAGCTGCGGCGGAGGAGTACTGGGAATGGCGGAGAAGACTATATCCTGGACCCGTGGAGTGAGTTTCCAGAAGTCGGAAACCAGTCGCCGACGAGCGAGCGCAATGAAGGGTCTTGACGCTTCGTGGATCCTCACCAGCCCATCCGCTCATCCATAGACGATCCCCAGGCGAGTTGCCCATTCAGCGACTTCCCATGTATCGGCGTTGAGAATACGCGCGGGCGGTGATGCGGCGCCTCACAGGCTAGAGGGGCAGGAGTGGCCGTAGCCGCTTTAGCCGCGGCCGCGGCGGTCTCCGCGGCGGTCTCCGCGGCGGTCTCCGCGGCTGTCTCCGCGGCGGTCTCCGCGGCGGTCGCTGTGTTAAGCTCCCCCCCATCCTTGCTGGGCAGCATGCTCGACCCTCTCGTGCCCCTCCGCGGGCGTCGCGCCAGGGTCGCCGCATACACGCTGACCGTCCCTTCCTCGGCGGGGCGGTGGAAAGATCCCGCAGAGGATACTGCCCACCAAGCCGCACTGGGGTCAGCTAGGCACCCCACAAAGTTCCCGACCCCTTCCCCGACGCCCTTCCCGACGCCCTTTGCGACCGATGACCCCCCTTCGACGACCCCCTCACGACGACCCCTCATAACGGCCCGCCCACGTCGAACCCGACAACCGCCATCCACTCCAGCAGTTCTTTTGCCTCTGGCGCCTTGTCGGTGTCGCCGCCGTAGTGTCCGTAGCCTCGTTGCGGGTGGCTCTTCCCTCCTGGCCCTTTTTCCGGCCCGTCTGCTTGCGGTTGCTCCTCCCCTCCCTCCTTCTTGTTTGCCGTCCCTCCTCCTCCTTCCCTTCGCCTCCTCCTCCCTTGCTCCGTGCTTGCTGTCTCCCCTTCAGTCCTTTCCCGCCCGCCCGCTTGCCTGCTTCGTCCCGCCGGCCCTGGTCCCCCGCTTGCGCGTTCGCCGTCGTCAGCTTCCTTCTCGCGTCTCGTTTCGTCTTCTCCGTCGCAGCGTAGTCCAGGCTGCCCGCAGCCGGCGCATTCGGGAGGCCTGTGAGACGGATCGCTCGCGCGGTGAGTTTCAGCAGAAAAAGGTTCCATCAGTGATCAGGGGGTTGTAGGAAGATGCAGCGGCACCAAAGCGGGGGACAACCGCCGTATCACCTGCGCACACCTCGTTCGTCGTTCGGTTGGCTTGTGGGATTTCCGTAACAGTTCAGAGGCGCGAAGAAGCCGGGGCCAACAGTGACGGCCTTCGTTTCTCAAGGCCATCTTGGGGTTCTCTTGGGGCATCATTGGATGCCTTTTGGATCCTGTTGGGCTTCTTAGGAGAGGGGACAGAAAAGGAGGAGGGGGAATACACACTTCTGATGATGATGGTGGTGATGATGATGATGATGCTAAGGATGACGATTCTGATGATGATGCTGATGATGATGAGTATGGTGAGTATGCTGATGATCATCATGATGATGACGACGAGGACGACAAGCACCACGATCACGACCACGACCACGACGACGATGATGATGATGGTGCTGCTGCTGATGATGATCACGACCAGGATTATGACGACGATGATGATGATGCTGACGAGGATGATGCCAATGATGATGACGATGATGATGATACTGCTGCTGATGATGATGATGACTATGGTGATAACGATTAGATGGTAGATGGCGGAGAACTGGATTAAGCTATGGACAGGTGACATTAGGGATCATGATGCCGTTGCTGCTGATAATTATGATGATGCTGCTGATAAATATGAATATGATGATGCTGCTGATGATGATGACGATGATGATGAGGATTATGATGAGGATTATGATTACGCTGATATATTGTTCACTGACATCGTCAATCTTTCTAATACTGTTATGACTCTCATTCAGATCGTATAAGCGGTATTTTTGATGATGGTGACGATGCTGATGCTTCTGATGATCCTGATTTTCGTTTTCATGATGATGATGCTGGTGACGACGACGCTGATGACGATGATGTTAACGCTGGTGCTGATGATGCTGATTATGCTGACGATGATGCCCACTATCACGATGATGCTGCTGAAGATGATGCTGATGACGACGATGCTTATTTGTAATGCGATTACGATGTTGTTGATATACATGTATATATGATGATGACGATGGTGGTGGTGGTGCTGATGCTGATGCTGATGACGATGGTGCTGCTGCTAATGCTGATGATGACGATGCTGCTGCGGATGATGATGATGATGGTGATGATGCTGATGTTGCTGATGATGATGCTGATAATGACGATGGTGGTTATGGTGGTGGTGGTGATGATGCTGCTGCTGATGATGACGATGATGATGGTGATGCGGTTGATGACGATGCGGATGCTGATGCTGATGGTGATGAGGATGATGATGATGCTGATGCTGATGCTGATGCTGATGCGGATGAGGATGCTGATGATGCCGCTGCTGCTGATGCTGATGATGAGGCTGATGATGATGATGATGATGATGATGATGATGATGGGGATACTGTTGATGCTGATGATGCTGATGATGATGATGAGGATGAGGAGGATGATGCTGATGATGATGAGGAGGAGGAGGTGGAGGAGGACGAGGATGATGAGGAGGATGCGGAGGAGGATGAGGAGGATGATGAGGATGATGAGGAGACACAGGCGGTCGATGATGTTGAGGATGATGAGGGTGAGGAGGATGATGATGCTGATGATGATGCTGCTGCTGATGATGATGATGATGGTTGTGGTGGTGGTGGTGGTGGCGGTGGTGGTGGTGGTGATGATGACGATGATGGTGATGCTGATGCTGATGCTGCTGATGATAATGATGATGAAGATGATGATGATGATGATGATGATGATGATGATGCTGATGATGATGATGAGGATGATGAGGATGATGATGATGATGATGATGGTGGTGATGATGATGATGATGATGATGATGATGATGATGATGCTGATAATGATGATGATGATGATGATGATGCTGATGATGATGATGATGATGATGATGATGATGATGATGATGATGATGATGATGATGATGATGATGATGATGATGATGATGATGATGATGATGATGATGATGATGATGAGGAGGACGAGGACGAGGAGGAGGAGGAGGAGAGGAGGAGGAGGAAGAGGATGATGATGTAGACGGGATAACGATGAGTAAGAGGAGGAAGAGGAGTAGGAGTAGGAGGAGGAGGAGGAGGAGGAGGAGGAGGAGGAGGAGGGAGGAAAAGGAGGAGAAGAGGGCGGAGGAGGAGGAGGAGGAGGAGGAGGAGGAGGAGGAGGAGGGGAGGAGGGCGAGGAGGAGGACGAGGAGGAGGAGGAGGTCGAGGAAGATGGAGGAGGGATGTGGGAAGAGGGAGGAGGGAAGAGGGAATATGGAGGAGGGGGGAGGGAAGATGCAGAAGGGATGATAAATGATGGAGGAGGGAGGCGGGGGGATGAGGAGGTTGGAGGGGACGACGCAGGAGGAGGGGAGGAGGGAGGAGTGAGGAGGGGGGGAGGAGGGAAGAGGGACAAGGAACGAGAGAGGAGGGAGGATTGAGAAGGGAGGATGGGGGGAGGGAGGGACGAGGAGGTAGGAGGGAAGGAGGACGCAGAAGGTACGTAGGAGGGAGGGGAGTAGGGAAGGGGAGGAGGGAGGAGGGGCGGGGGAGGATGGTTGCGGGAGGAGGGAGGAGAGGAGAGAGCAAGACGAGGGAGGAGGGAGGGACGAGGAGGAAAGAATGAGGAGGAAGGCGATAGCAGGGATGCCGGGACGGTGGGAGGGAGGGCGGAGGGGAGGGCGGGAGGGCGGGAGGGCGAGAAGGCTGGAAGGCGGGAGGGCGGGGGGGCGGGAGGGCGGGCTGGCGGGGGGGCGGGGGGGGGAGGGTGGGAGGGCCGGAGGGCGGGAGGGATGGATGGATGGATGAAGAGAGGGAAGAGGAGGGCGGAGGAGGGAGGGAAGGAGGGAGGGAGAGAGGGATGGTGGGGGGGTGAGGGGTGGGGAAGGAGAGGGAGGGATGGAGGGAGGGTGGGAGGGAGGGAGGGAGGGAGGGAGGAGGAGGAGGAGGAGGACCAGTGTAATCAATAGACTCATCGACGACGTTGTAATCAGCACCCCAATGTCGTTCTTCAGAGGCCCCTTCCACAGATTAATGTGCCCTGTTGAGAGAGAGAGAGAGAGAGAGACAGAGAGAGCACCCTTTGAAGATCATGAAGTATGCTAAAACGCCATTCCGGGAACGTCAATGCCAGGAATCAGCTTTGCGTATCGACGATCGTGAATCGTGTCAGAATGCAGTTCCTCGGACTCCAACGCCGCGAATCAACGGAGTTGTTGCGCCCTGCCAATCCTGAGTCTTTCCATAATGCCACTGCTGGTACGTGAATCATGGGATTCCGTGACACCCTTGCAAGTTGTCAAGACGAGTTTGCGCGGCGTTAAGTCGATTTGCGCGGCGCTACGGCGGGAGCCATAGTGTGGAAAGAACCCGCCCTCTATCCGTGAAGCTCTTACACTGTTGTAGAGCGAAGTTGCGCGGCGCTGAAGCGAGAGCAACATGATTAAAACGGAGCCGCCCTCTATCCGTGAAGGTCTGGCATGTTAGGAATAATGTCAGCGGCGCTAAGGCGAGCGCTATCTTTCGGAAGCGACCCTCTCTCCATCAATGAAACGGTTGCCCATTGGGAAGTTTCATCCTCGTATATGGTAAGGACGTATCAGCCGAAACGCCCTGCCCGCCCTTCCGACTGGCATCAGGGTGTTGCAGGGAGGAGTTGTTAACAAGGGAACGACATGGAGAAGGAGAGGAGGAGGAGGAGGAGGAGCGGAGGCGGAGGCGGCGGAGGCTTAGACAGGAGGCGGAAGTGGCCTGTGGGTCGTGTCGTTTCTCGTTGACGCCACCCGCCTCTGCCCGGGTCGGTTCTGTCTGATGGTCAGGACTGCCTCGCTCCCTGCTGCTGCTTGCTGGCCCGCCTCTGTCTTCTCCGTTCTTTTCAGGCGTAGGAGATGGAGGAGAAGGAGGAGGAGGAGGAGGAAGAGGAGGAAGAGGAGAAGGCTGAGGAGGAGGAGGAATAAGACGAGAGGGAGCAAGGGGAGGAGGCGGAGGATGAGGATGAGGAGGAGGAGGAGGAAAAGGAGGATGAGGAGGAAGACAAGCAACAAGAAGAGGAGGACGAACAAGAGGAGGAGGAGGAGGAGGAGGAGGGATGATGATGATGCTGATGATGCTGATGCTGCTGCTGCTGCTGCTGATGATGATGATGATGATGATGATGGAGGCGGAGGAAGAGGAGTATGAGGAGTAGGAGGAGGAGGAAGAGGAGGAGGAAGGAGGAGGAGGACGAACAGGCTGAGGCGGAGGCGGAGGCGGAGGAAGAGGAGGAGGACGAGGAGGATGATGATGATGATGATGTGGAGGAGAAGGATGAGGTGGAACAGAAGGTGTGTAAACCCAACAATCAACTACGATGGTGAAGTACACCCTCTCTCCAAGATCCCTCTTCATAGGCTCCTCCAAGGGGTCATGTCCACTGAGGGAACTCCCCCGTTGGGGGGACATCCGTGTGAACATCTTGAAGCGTGCCAAACCACCATCGACAGGACTTCAACGCCACGAGTTAACCTGACTGTGACGTCTTGACGATTCCGAATCGTGCCTGACACCGTTCTTCGGACAATCCTGACTCCTTCCAGAATGCCATTGCCGATACGTTAACTATGAGAGTCAGTGAAGCTCCTGCATCTGCTTAAACGAGTGTGCGCGGCGTTAAGGCGAGAGACACATGTTTGAAACGAACCGCCCTCAACCAACCCGTGAAGCTCTTGCAATTTTTTAAAGTGGATGTGCGCGGCTCTAAGGCGAACGCCACATTATCTGTAAAACGAATGTGCGCGGCGCTGAGGCGAAAGCCACATTTTGACAACCACCCGCCTTCCATCTGTGACATTGTCTTTAATATTCAAGCATCAGGGTCATACGTTGTGAGGAAGTCAGGCAAACGCCCAGCCAGCCGTTTCGACAGGCCTGGGGGTGCGTCAGTGGGGGGGGTGTATCTGTAAGGGACAGGAATGGAGGAGGCGCAGGCGGAGGCGGGGGTGCAGGTGGAGGCGGAGGCGGAGGCGTAAGCGGAGGCGGAGGAGGAGCAACTAGGGTAGTCCCCCAATGTGGCCAGGTCTGCCGTCTCAGGTCCCACGGGGGCCCGTCGTCTGGGTTCCGCGAGGGCACCCGTCCCTGGGTCGGCGCAATCCCGTCGTTCGCGATGGGTGCGCGTCGGCTTGTACCTGCCTGGATTGGGGGCAGGCTCTGGCCACTGTTGTTGTCTGCCCGTCACGCTGCGATGTCAGGTGTAGTCAGGGGGTCGGCCAGTTGGGCACGGCTCAGAGACGTGGTCCCACCTGACCCCCGTTGGGCACGAGGGTCTGCGGGGGTGGGCCTGGTCACCCGTGTGCCTTCCGCTCCGTGTGCCCCGCACGGAGGTCCGTTGGGGGTGGCCAGTGTCCCGTGGTGCTGGAAGAGCCACGGAGGCATGGGGGCTGGTCGCTTTCGGCGGTCAGTGTTGTTCGCGGAGCAGCACGTCGTTGAGCTGGTGCCTGTATTTTTCTTTCCCCTTTCATTCCTCTTCTTCAGTTTCTTCCGCCCCGTCGGCAGCTTGGCGTCCTTGATAGCTCCTGGCAGGCGCGGGGGGTTGGCGAGTTGGCCGCCCCCACTTATAGAGCGCGGGGGACATCATCTTGCGCTGGGGCTGTGTCGAGGAGGAGGAGGAAGAAGATGATGATGAAGCGGAGGAGGGGGGGGGCGAGGAGGAGGAGGAGGAGGAGGAACGGCAGGAGGAGGAGGGGGCCGGGAGGAGGGAGGATGGAGGATGGACGATGGGGGATGGAGGATAGTGGATGGAGGGTGGGGGGTGGCCTGTTGATGGCTCTTTGGGCGCCTCTTCGAGGCCTTTTGGTGGCTTCGTTGGGCCTTTAGAGGGTACCTCTTGGGGGCTTCTCGTGATGTCTTGGGGCCATCTTGGAGGTTAGCGAATTGCAAAAACGGATGATTGCCGCCCGACAGAAATCAAAATTTGTGCCGCCACGCATGTAAACTTGTACCAAAGTGCGATTCCCCCCAATATGCCAACATTAGGCCAACGTTTGGCCATCGTTGTGTGTTCCAATGGTCCAGACCACCTTCGCCCAGAGGGCTGGTGTGATTTTGCTTGTGGCCATCGTAGTCATGTTTTTGGTCTTCGTAGCTCCGCGCGTACCCTTCGTAAGCCCGCTGGTGGTCCTGGTAGTTCTGCGAATTGCCCTCGAAGAGGTTCTGCCGGTGGCCCATCGAGTCTCTGCTGGTAGCCCTCATAGCTCGGCTGATGGCCCTCCTAGCTCTGCTGGTGGCCCTGGAAGCTCTTCTTGCGGCCCGCGTGGACTTGCATGTGCGCTGCTGGTGGCATTCGTCGCGCTGCAGGTGGTCCTTGTAGCTCTGCGCGTTGCCCGTGGGTTTTTTCCCTGCAGCTCTGGTAGACCGGCTGGTGGTTCTCGAAGCTCTGCAGGTGGTCCTCGTGGCTCTGCTTGTTGCCTTCGAAGGTGTGCTTGTGGCCCTTCGTGGTGCTCGTCGCCCTGCTGGTTGTTCTTGTACCCCTTCAGTTGGCCCTCGTGGCTTTGCGTGTTGCCCTTGAGGTTCTGCTTGTGGCCTTTGAGGTTGGTTTCCCACGATCAAAAATCATATTCCCCGGCAGGACACCCATGCTGGAGAGCTCCTCGATCATCTTCTAGTTGCGGGGTCCGTTCTGATCGCACCTCCTGTCGTCGTCTTCTGCGTCGTACTTCACCTCCTAGTGATCTTCCTTCTTCTGGTAATTTTCCTGCCGACAGTACTCCTTCGTTCCCTATTCGTCCACGTGAGAGTGAGGTAAGGCAGGGGGATGACTCTGGGATGCCTTTGGTAGCTGTAGGAAGGCCTCGAGATAGCCCTGGGTGTGGCATCCTTAGTTGTCTTTCGAATCAGGTACCCCGTACCGACGTCCGCGTTGACGAACCTGTAATTGTATGTCGGAGCGTTGACATCGATGGCGCGTATTTGGTCAGCATGTCTGGCGCAGTAGGCGCTGATGCCGTAGTCGAAGTTGGCGCGCCAAGTTTCGGCCCCATGCTGAGCATGTCGTAGTAGCTGCTCCAGTCTGCCAGTGGCTACTATGATACCTTACGGTTTATTTTTCATCGCTTCGCTCATTCCGCCGGCCCCTATTGCCTCGCCGCTATCGTTTGTCGGGGTGTTGTTGTCAATGCGGTGCGGTTGGGCGGCTGTCATTTTTCGGAGGCAGTGGGTGGCGGGTCAGAGGTCACACGAATGTTGGTTGGGCTCTTGTGGTTGGCCGCTTAGGGGCCTTTGGGACGCAGTTCTGAAGCCTCGTGGGGGCCGTGTTGGGGCCTCTTGGGGCCTCTTGGTGGCCTCTTGGGGCTTCTTGGGGTGCCTCTTGGGAGCCCATTGGGGCCTCTTGGGAGCCTCTTGGGGCCTCCTGGGGGGGCCTCTTGGGGCTGAAGACTGGACTTTGCGGTTCCTGGTCCCCTTCTAGGGCCCCTCTTGGGGCCCTCTTGGGGCGCTCTTAGGCCGTCTTGGGCGCCTCTTGGGCTGTCTTGGGGCCATCTTGGGCCGTCCGGGGCCCTCTTGGAGTCTTCGTGGGCCGTCTTGGGGTGGTCTTGGAAGCCTCTTGGGCCGTCTTGGAGCGCCGGTAAGCCGAAAAGGCGAGAACGTCAAAAACTATCAGAAAGTGAAGGAAAATTGCA
>CAUYUJ010008160.1:0-20000 GCA_963575745.1 Prorocentrum cordatum | reverse complement strand
TTCCTCGCAACTTAGTCAGGGCCCCCGCTTCCGCTTGAGATTTCCTCACAATGTACTCAGGACTGCGCTCTCGCGTGCGACGTCCTCACAAATTATTCTGGAATTGCGTTTCGGCGCTCAGGAACCACGCACGCGCCAAGGACGCCTTCACAACGTGGTATCTTCCCTCTTCCTTCGTCCTTCCCCCTCCCCTTCCTCCCACTCTCCCTCGTTCTTCCCCTCCTCCTCTTGCAGGGCCCGCGCCAATTCCAATGGCGGGCAGAGAGATGTACGCCCCCGAAGGATTGTCCGCCCGTTCCGGTTTGCCCGTGCGTCTAAGCCCGCCGGCCCCAGCAAAGAGAAATAATCTCCCGCAAGGGGTGTGATCGAAGACGAAGAGGGCGGGTATCGAGGGTGTAGGGTATACGTGTTGAATGACTCGCGGGCAAGTAAGAGCGTACAGCCTTAAAATGGTTGTTGATGTTGTTGTTGTTGTTGTTGTTGGTGATCGTTGTTGTTGTAGATGTTGTTGGTGATATTGATTGTGATTGTGGTGGCGGTGATGGTGATGCTGCTGATGAGGTTGATGATGATGGTGATGCTGATGGTGATGCTGATGATGAGCATGATAATGATGCTGCTGCTGACGACTACAACGATGTTGTTGTTGCTGTTGTTGAACATTATTACTTCTAAAGAATAATTATTGTTGGGGCCCCTGGTGCACGACCCCCCCGCCGCGCCTAGGCCGCAGCCTCATTTTCATCGTTTTCGTGAGGAAGTCTCAGGCAAAACGGGGGAGTCCGGATCCGGTTGTGTTGTTACGATCGGTTTTCCCTTGCAAAAAATAAGCTAAAGTGGACATTTCTTGTTCTAACATAACCAAACTTCAAGAATCCCTTGCAAAAAATAAGGTAAAGTGGACATTCGCGCGCGCAAGACGAAATCCTTCCAAAACCTTAGTTTTCGTAGCGATTTTAACATAAAAACATCAAACAACCAATGGTTTTTCAAAAAAAAATGTCAAAATTTCATCCCGCGCGCTCTTGCGGATTCGTAGGAAACCCAACACTTTTTAAACATTTCTGTCAAACGGGCTTTTGCGAGCAACTTTTTCGAACTTCTGCAACAACGGTTGCGCACCTGCCAGGGCCATCATCCCTGTCAAATAATACCATGCGGGACACATTCGTTTTTTCTTCGCGCGCGCACGCCGTCGTCGTCGGCCGCGGGGCCCTGAATAGTAGCCACGGTCGTCCGCATGCCACGAAGTGAAGTGTCCGAACGTCATAGGGCGGGAAGCTGGGTGTGGGTGGTGGCGAAGAGTCGTTTGGAAATTTGGTAGAGCTTGAACCGGCCCCCCCACAAAGTGGGGGTATTGCCCGCCTCCTATGAAAACCCTTGCACTGGTGAGAACGGAGTGTCCCCACGTGCTAGTAATTGTTGTTGTTGTTGTTGTTGTTGTTGTTGTTGTTGTTGTTGTTGTTGTTGTTGTCGTTGGCGTTGTTATTGCTGTTGTTGTTGTTGTTGTTGTTGTTGTTGTTGTTGTTGTTGTTGTTGTTGTTGTTGTCGTTATCGTTGCTGCTGCTGCTGTGGTTGTTGCTGCTGCTGCTGTTATTGTTGTTGTTGCTGCTGCTGTTGCTGTTGATGGTGAAGATGATGATGGTAATGCTGATGATGACGAAGAGGAGGAGGAAGGGAGGATGCGGAGGAGGAATCTCAGGAGCAGGAGGTATAGGAGGAAGAGGATGATGATGACGACGATGACGATGCTGACGGGGACTATGCTGATGACGCCGACGATGCTGATGACGATTCTGACGATGCTGATGCTGCTGCCGATGATGCTGATGATACTGATCATGCTAATGATGATGATGCTGCCGTTGTTGATGATGCTGATGATGAGGATGATGATGATGATGGTGATGCTGATGATGATGCTGATTATGATTATGATTATGATGATGACGATGATGACGATGATGATGATGATGATGATGATGACGATGGTGACGCTGCTGCTGCTGCTGATAATGATGATGACGATGACGATGACGGTGCTGATGTCGATGATCTGCTGATGCTGATGATCATGCTGACGATGACGTTGGTGCTATTAGTGGTGATGATGATGATGCTGTTGCTGATTTGATCATATTGGCGATGATGGCGACGTGTGGACGATGACGATGAGGCTGTTGCTGATAATGATGCCGATGCTGATGCTGATTCGGATGCAGATGCTGCTGCTGCTGATGATGATGACGATGATGATGATGCTGACGATGCTGATGAAGAGGGGAAGGAGGATGAGTAGGAGGAGGATGAGGAGGAGGAATATGAAGAGGCGGAGGGGGAGGAATAGGAGGATGAGGAAGCTTAACATAACGATGGTGAGCTTGAGAAAGAGGAATCCGATGAAGATGAGGAGGTTACCATTCGTCAGAGAGATGCCGCCGCGAAGGCGCTGATAGAGGCCGCCGCGAGGGCAACCAAGGACGCGGCTCAGCAAGAGACTACCGCCGCGAAGGCTGGCGCCGCCCGTGCAGGGTGTGTCTGATGTTCCTTCTCTTTCTTATCCTTTCCCTCCTCCTGCTTCGTATTCTTAACCTTCCCAGTTCTTCCTTCTTATTCCTTCCTCATCCCCTTCGGAGGTAACGAGGGGATGGGGGAGGTGGATGGGGAGGGAAGGTGCGATCAGGAGGTGGAGGAGGTGGGCGAGGCGGAGGACGAGGAGGATGACGAGGAGGACGAGGAGGAAGAGGACGAGAAGGAGGAGGAGGAGGAAAAGGACGAGGAGGAGGAGCTCTCCTCTTTGTGTTCGCCCACGCGCGCGCGCGCCAGGGGAACGGAGTGGCCGTCCTTCTTGCAGGCGCCCCCTAGTGCGATGCCGCTCTCTCTCTCTCTCACCCCGTCGGGGTGCATTTGGATGCCCTGGTGTCCCTCCCAGACCCTTACACAGCTAGACTGGGCCCAGCCGACCTTCGGGCGGTGCGAATCGTTACGTTCTCCCTTTCTCTCTCCCTCTCCCTCGCCTACCTCCTCCTGTCCTCCCACGTTTTCGCTCCACCCTCCTTCCCGAGGGTGTCCCTCTCGAGTTTGTTCCTTCCCACTGTTCGCACGGTCTTCTTCCTTGCGTCTTTCTCACCTGCTTGCCCCTTCCCTCCTTCTGCCCTTCGATCGCCTAAGGGAGATCGGGGCGATGGGGTTGGGCAGGGAGTTGATCGGAGGGATGGGAGGGCGATGGGCTGGGAGTCGAAGGGGGGCCATGGGGGGAGTTGTCAGGGGGGGATGGAATGCAGGCGGGCAGGGAGGGAAGGAGTGGGCCCTCGACCTGCCCGCCAGGCACCCTCGTCCGCTACTTCCCCAACCTGGACAGGCACGTCGTGGCGCCGCTCGCCCGCAGTAATCGCACGGTGGACGTGTACCTCAGCCTCAGCGTCGAGGGCTTCATCTCCTGGCGAAGCCATGGGAATAGGTTCGTCATGCACCCCGCGTACGTGGGGAAGGACCTGGACGAGGCGAGCCGCTGGGGACACCGCTGCGCCATCCGCGGGCCCACGGCCGGGAACTTTACGCCAATGTGTCGCTCCACCGATTCTCAAACGTTCCCGACCGTATGCCCTGGATCCAGGCCTCTGGGGAGGCATCGGCGCCCATAGCCAGCGTGATCTGGGCTCGGAGGGGATCTGCGGATGCTCGAGGTCGGGCGTTGCCAGAGCTGTCCCTGGCCCAAGGTCCAAGGTGCCCCTCAGGATTTCGGAGCATGCCTGAAGAGGCCCAGAGGGTTCCAGGGACTCAGGAGTGGCGTGAGGAGCCCGGGACACCTCACACTCTTGGCAGCCTCCCGGGGCTGTTGAGGGGAACGTCCTGACCTCCGACGTCATATTTTTTTGGGTGACGTGGGCGCAACAGCCATCGACTCCATCTGCGGGAAGGATCTCCGCCGAGGGCCGCATCCTTTTTGGCAATGGGGCCCGAGACCGTCGACGCTGCGGGAAAGTGTGCGTTTTTTCCCAACCATCCTGTGGTGTTGGGTCCTCATTTTGATGGGACAGCGCCCCACGTTCACTCCTTCCTCCCCCTCTCCTCTCCTCTCCTCTCCTCTCCTCTCCTCTCCTCTCCTCTCCTCTCCTCTCCTCTCCTCTCCTCTCCTCTCCTCTCCTCTCCTCTCCTCTCCCTCCTCCCCCTCTCGTTTCGGCGCACCCCTCACACTTTTCTTTGCCCCATAGGGAGCTCCACCAAAAGTCCCAGTGCTGCAGTTCGCATGTGGGCGTCACGCCCGTTTCGGCACATCCCTCACGTTTCGTGGCCTCATAGGGAGCTCCCCCGAAGGTCCCACTAGCGCAGTTCGCATGTTGGTGTCACGCCCGTTTCAGCACACCCCTCACACGTTTCGCCATGGGGAGCTCCACCGAAGGTCCCAGTGGCGCAGTTCGCATGTGGGCGTCACGCCCGTTTCGGCACACTTCTATCACGTTTCGTGACCTCATCAAGAGTTCCTCCGAAGGTCCCAGAGGCGCAGTTCGCATGTGGGCGTCACGCCAGTTTCGGCACACTCCTCACACGTTTCGTGGCCCCATGGGGAACTCCACGGAAGGTCCCAGAGGCGCAGTTCGCATGTGGGCGTCATGCCCGTTTCGGCACACTCCTCACACGTTTCGTGGCCCCATGGGGAGCTCCACGGAAGGTCCCGGTGGCGCAGTTCGCATGTTGGTGTCACGCCCGTTTCGGCATACCCCTCCTACGTTTCGTGGCCCCATAGGGAGTTCCACCGAAGGTCCCACTAGCGCAGTTCGCATGTTGGTGTCACGCCCGTTTCGGCACACCCATCACACGTTTCGCCATGGGGAGCTCCACCGAAGGTCCCAGTGGCGCAGTTCGCATGTTGGCGTCACGCCCGTTTCGGCACACCGCTCCCACGATTCGTGCCCCCATGGGGAGCTCCGTAGGAGGTGCCACTGGGAGGGTTGACATGCGTCTCCCCCCTCGCCAAATCGGCACGCCCCTCACACGCATCGTGGCCCCATAGGGAGTTCCACCAAAGGACGATCCTCACAACTGCGGCATTCACGACTGCATATGATTGGGTTTTTCGCTAGGCCAATTTTGGCGACCCTTGAGGTCTGCGTTCGAAGAAAGGACATCAGCAGATACTTTTGGAGGCCCGTGCCGATTTCTTGGATCGGCGCTGGAATCCCTTTCCTTGGCTCGCGAAGTGCGCCAGCGGCGGCGCCGACGGCGCCGCCAGGGGGTCTAGCGCCGATCCAAGAACTCTGCTCTGACCTCCGACAGTCTATTATTATGGATCTTGTATTCAATTGTGTGTGTGTGTGCGTTTGCTAGCCCTTCTCCCTGAAGCCAGGTGAAGGACATGATCGTCGAGGGGATACGCGATCATGGGGGCACCGCGGCCGCAGTGAGGAGCGGGGGCAGATTCCGCAAACTCAGGGGCCGCCTCGGCAGTGTCTGAGCACGAGGGCCGGCGGGGGAGCTCCCCGCTCCTCTCCCCCTGCGCCTCCTCCTCCTCTTCCTCCTCCCGCCCTCTCCTCCTCCTCCTCCTCCTCCTCCTCCTCCTTCTCCTTCTCCTCCTCTCTATTCCTCCTTCCTCCTCCCCCTTCCCTGATTCACTCTCACTGCCCTCCTGGTGTGTGTGTGTGCATATATAGATATGTCTAATGGCCTTCGGCCCATCTCGCCGCAGTGCTTGGATTGTGGGTGAAGTTCTCAGGAATGCTACTTCGGGTGCAGTTTTGAGGCCTCTTGGGAGCCTCTTGGGGGCGTCTTGGGAGCCTCTTGGAGCCTGTTGGGGGCCTCTTGGGGGCCTCTTGGGGGCCTCTTGGGGCCTCCTGGGGCCCCCTCGGGGCCGAGGGCTGTAATTGTCCGTTCGGGTTCTCCATCTGGACCCCCTCTCGGGGCCGTCTTTGGGCCCTCTTGGGCCGTCTGCGGCGCCTCTTGGGCAGTCTTGGGGCCCTCTGGGGCCGTCTTGGGGCGATCTTGGGGATCTTCATGCAGTGCATCCAGTTTCGCGTCAGCAGAGGATACGACAGTACAATGCGGCACCCATTTGGACTTGCACATGCCTCTATATAGGCCTACGCTCCCGTGGTGGCCGAGATCGCCAGGCACAGGTTCGAGCTCACACAACGACTCACCGTGTTACCTGGCGAGCATCCCACTATCAGGTGGTCGGTTAGGCGTCATCGTCGACACGGGCGCCTGGATCAACCTCTGGGGTATGCGATTTCCCAAGAATTTGTCTTGGAGAGCCAGCCATGCAGGCGAAGTTTCCCTTCGGAGGAGAAGGGCAGGAGTTGGCAACGGGTCGCAAGTCGCAGGGCGGGAGATCCATTGCCCGATCGTGGTGACCTCCCGCGACGGTGTGATGGCCTGTTGGGTCTGCAGTCCATGCAGTTTAACAACGGTGTGGCGGAGACAAGCGCGGAACACAAGCGCCCCACCTTTCCCGGACCACGCGGCTACGAGATCACTTGGGGCCCCGTCACCATCCACTTCGACCTGGAGTCGGCGCCGAGTAGGCACGTGTGCATCCCAGTCGACGACTTCGGCAAGCTCCAGCCGCGCTCCAGGGGCCTGTCGCCTAAGCAGCTCACGCTGCTGGCGGTAGGCAGCGACAACCAGGATCACCAGAACGCCGACGAACGGAAATTTAACAAGTTGAAGATCTCGCTCTGAATGCGAAAGCGCCTCCACGTAGCGCCACCGTTTCTTTCGGCTCCGACCCCGACGCCTGCTCCGACGCCAGTATCGCGACCTATGGTTGGGAACTGGTTGGTGTCCTCGGGCATTGCAGCACTGGCGCCACCGGGCGCTTACATGCGTATTGCCCCACGCCCAGGTCTCGTTCTCAAAGGTATCGACATTGCCAGCGGCGTGGTGGACCCCGACTACCGCGGGGAAATCAAGGTCATCGTGAGCAACGCCAGCCCGCGGACCAACGTGGTCGAGCGGGGCCACCGCACCGCCCAGGTCATCTTGGAGCGCTACAACGACAGCGCCGAGATCGTGGTCTTTCCCAGTTTATCTTCATCGTCTTGTGCATCAGGTGGCTTTGGACATACTGGGATGACGTAGCTTAGCCATAACGTCATCCCGAGCGACCTGGGCAATCTGACCCCCGAGGGTCGGCTCGGTATTTAATTGTGGTGCCGAGTGCCGCAGGGAGTCGGCGCCCTAGGAAATTGCCGAGCTGGCCCGCCAGGCTGGCCCCGCCGACCTGCCCCGCCATTAATGGGCAGCAGGACCAGGACGTCCCGCCTGGGTCCTTGAACGGGTACGGGACACATCGCAGGCGCTAGTGGACTTCGTCTTTGACGTCATCCGCACCGCCGACTACAAGAATGCAGTCGGGTCGTTGTCCGGTGGCAGGCTTCCCAGCACCAGCTACATTATTTCGCGGATCACGTGCGACACCGACCGGGGCGATGTGCACCCCATCGTTGATTCCCTGCCTCCCGGGTGCTCCCAGTTCAATGGTTTTGGCGCCAGAGTAGTGGTCACAGGTCGGAATTGCCAACAGTGGAAGCGACGCAAGCAGTGCGGCAAGTTATCGAGACGCACGTGCTCTACCCAGCTCGTACCGTGCTTGCCGCAAGAAGTTGGCCCGCGAGGCCGAGCGCAGCAACTGTGCTTTCGTGGTGTTGATTGTATCACCCATCAAAATACAGTTTTGCGGTTGCAAAATCAAGCTGGCGACTTGGCGACCGCGAGCCTACGCAGGTACTTGGAATTGATGTACTGCGAGTTTTCGTCTTGCGCCCGACTGCAGGTGCACTTCAGCGAGCAGGGTGGTGCCGGGGAGGACGCGCTCTCGACGAGGCACAGCGGCAGTTCTAACGCCAGGCTCGAACGCTACGTCCTGTCCCGTGACGACTGGCAAGCGTGATTCCACGCAGCGCATTCAGGATGCCAAGCGGCACGTTCAGAACGACCAGGACGGTCAACCCTGGGAGGCGCTTAACAATTATGTTGCCAGCATTCACCCGGCCGATGCGGCCGCGAGATCGCGATGCGCTCTCGTTGCGAAATGGTCGCCTGGACCGAGTCGTGCCAGCGGCTAACGCAGGCAACCTTTTTCAACGCAAAGCTTTTGCCCCCCCGCCAAGTCGCGGTTCCCGCTGAGGATCGCCCTCAGGACAAGCGCCAGCAGCCGCGGGGGGCGTCTGGCAACTACGTTACCAGCGCCGACATTACTACCGAACGGGGGGCGCCTGGTGGCCGTGCTGCCGGTGCCTACCCCACGGCAGAGCGCGCGCGTCAGAAGAAGTGAATAAAGGAGGACCGCGCGCCCAAGGCTCGGAAGCAAATCGAGGACCGCTGCGACGACTGCGAATCCAACCTCGCTGGCCTCGCTTCATATCTTCTCGGATTCCCAGCTGTTGGCGAGCCCGTTTTCGCCGGCGATTGCGACGTGGAGGAACTCCATGGCAACCCCGCCTCAGGTTTGCCCGCGTGGTGGTTGCAGGGAACGTCGGCCCCGGCATCGGATCGCCATCTGTCGAGTGCCCAAACGATGTCGCAGCGCGCTGAGTTCGACTCCATTCGCCACCTCATCACCTACCTCACCACTATCGACTGCGGCGTCGACATCGTTGAGGCTTGCGATGGGAAGACTCGGACTAGCCGGCTTGAGCAGTTCGGCAACCTCAAGTGCCCGAACAAGCACGCGCGCGTCCACGTCGACGGCCGCGACGCCGTCGACGCTCAGACTTGGCCGTGGAGAATGGCCGAACGACTTTACAAGTTACTGTGGGCCTACGTCGCCGCGTCAGGCGTTCGCATCTCGCGAACTGTGTTCGTGGGGCGACGTCCCAAGCAGCTGCCTCCGGAGCCGCGGAGGGTCATGTTCAGAATGGCATGGCCGCCGAGCGCGCTCGCCACGCGTGCAAAGCGTGCAATCGCAACTCGCGGCCGTTTTTACCCGTGCCCTCCAGGGGGCAGGCCGCATGCCGGTACCTTCGCAGTGCTCGTGTTCATTGGGCGTGCCCCGGCTGCCATGGGGGGCCCTGCGGGCGCTCGAGAGTTCAGCATTTGCAGGTTCGCGGGCCCTCGCGCGCCGCCGCGCCCGCGCGCCGGTCAGCGCCCGCGATCGCCGGGGCGACCTGGGGGGCCGCGCCGCTCCAGCGACCAGCTGGCTCATTGAGGTGACGGAGCTGATTTGAGAGCAGCAGGCGAGGCAGCTCTGCCAGCAGCGCCCGCAGGTGCATCGGGATCCAGCTCATCGTCTAGTGCTGGGGCTCAGAGTAGCGGTTCCCGCGTCTGCTTGCTGGGCCGCGAGGTGCTGGCGACTGCGTTGCTAGACAGGGACTGCGAGCCAGCCCAGTAACGTGGATAATGCCGAGGCGGAGAGCCGCGCGAGTCGCCGACGCAGCGATAGGAAATCCGACACTCTCCGACTGGGGTCGCTTCGACGTCGCCGCGCCACTGCGGGGAGATGGCGCGAGCACTGCGCGCGGCCGACGTTTCTCAGGGCGTCCTCGACCTCATCCCCGAAGTGATCAACAAATGCAGGGGGCGCCGCAAGGGGCAACCACCTGCGCGCCAAACCATCCCGGCACTCCGCCTCTCGACGCCGTGGATCCAGCTGTTCGGTGCGATGGGGGCGTTTAGCGTGGACGGCGAGGGTGGCGTGGCCTTGACGTACTTCGCGGAGGGGATGACGAGGCGAGGGGTCCAGGTGGACATCAGAGCTCAGCGGCAGCACTTCCGTTTCATCAAACGACGTGGGGCTATGCCGCGACGTGCGTTTCGCGCCGCAGAGGGGCAGCTGTGGCTAGAGCGCGAAGGTATCACAGCCAACTTTCACGCTATGTATGCCCGCGCGACATTCGCGGCATCAGCCTCGCCCGCTTTGGCGGCGTTACATCATGCATCGCCGTCTTCGGAAGGCAGCCGTCCATGCTGCCACCGCTGGAAGCATGCGAAGCAGGTGATGCATCCGGCGACTGTTGCTGGTGCCGGCCCCTCTGCTGGGGCCGGCGGCAGTGGCCAATCCGTGAGATAGCATTGCAGCGCATGATCGAAGCCACGTCCATCTCCCGCGCCCATTCGGACACGCAGTCCTCAGTTCGGAGAGGGTCGTTTCAGCGTGGGCGACCAGGTGGAGATCCACGGGCCTTCGAGCACGAAGGACGTGCCTGGCTGGGTGGGCATTGGGACTGCCATGTCCGCCGACCTGGTTCGCGGCGTGGTGATGGCCGAGTACCTCCGAGCCGACGTGGTTCGCAAGCTGCAGGACGTCAGGCCTTTCACCAGTGCCGTCTTCGACCGCGTGGGCACCGGCTTGGCGCGAGCTGGCTTGGCCTGGGGGCGAATGGAGGATTTCTTGGAGCACGTCGTATCTGGGAGCGACTAGCACCTTCGGCCACTGGGGGGACGTCAGGGGCGTGCAGATCACCGCGCAGACGCGACAACGCCTGGGCATCCTCGAAGCCCTGCTTCGCGAATCATGATGTTTTCAGCTGCCAGGCGTCCGCGCTACGAGTCCCTCGGCGAGCGGACCGAGTGCCTGCGCTGCATTAATCCAGGTACGGGCTGCAAGATCGCACCCCGAACCTTCTCTATGAAGCTCGCCTGGGTCACGCGCTCGCCAGAGTAGAGCGCCAAACTTTTCGCGTGGGGTCCTCGGCGCGATGTCAAGCGCGAGGCGTCCAGCGATCGTGTTTCAGGTCATTGCGCGGAGCACGTCAATCGGCTCATTGGCCACATGGCGTCTTCGGCAAGATGGCGGGCGACTGCGACGACTTCACCAACTGCGGGTTTTTATCAACTCCGCGGCGCCGGCCTCGCCGTGACGCTCGACCAGGGCGAGCACATCGATGCCCTGATGCCGACTGAGCACGTCGATCTGGTGAAGGCGAAGGCCGACGAGCCGGCTGGGGCCCAACTTCCGGACCTCTCCGTCTCCTTGCTGGGAGCAGCCGCTAGCGCGCTGCAGACCCAGCGCCGCGTCGCCGCGTGCATCGTGGCACTGCAGAAGGCCAAGAGCAAGCTGCGCATGCGCCATGTGATGCAGCTCGACTCTGTGGTCCTCGCCATGCAGAAATCAGGGCGCGGGTTGCCTTTCCTGCCGTGGAATGCGCTGGCCAATTCTGCTCGCGCGTCGACGGGCCCTTCAAGAGGGGGGGGGATGGGGCACGGTGTGCGACATGCCGTCTACATGCGCTTAGGCAAGTGCCGCGAGGCCGGCAAGGAGGTCTGCCGCTTGCTCGACGCTGTGAGCCGCTCACAAAAGCTTGGGTGCAGGTATTCGTTTGGCTCCGAGCAGCTCGCAGCGCGCGCCGCAGCTGATGGGTTGCAGTCCTTCCTCCTTGCGCTCCGCGAGATGATCCGTGGGTCAGCCTCGGCCGACGAGATCTGGGAGCTAAGAGAGGGAGGCGGCTACGCTGTTCGAGCAGCCCTGGTCGTGGCGGGGTGTCCGTCTTCGCGGCATTCGGCGTGGATCCTGTTTGATCGCCGTCGTGGGCCAGCATGGCAGGCCACCCGTGGTGGCTCTGAGATCAATTCCGCGCCAATCAGATCCTAGACGTGCTCTGGTGCGATGCTCGAGATATTGGGGCCGACCCCATGACGACGGGGACGTCGGCCGCGAACTCATCCTCGACATCGTGAACGGGGAGCTCAGCTAAGACCGCGTTGCCGTCGAGCTGAGCGACGAGCGGCGCGGGAAAGCTGTGCTCAGTTTCCGTCATAGCAGCCCCGCCAAGGACGGGTGCCTCAATGGCTTAGCCAACGTAGCGCAGACATTTTTGGCTGCAGGCAACAGTAGCCCAGACTGGCAGGACTATGTCGTTGTAGCCCTGGTTCCAAGGTTGGCAGGGATGGATTCAGAAGCTCGCATCTCGCGAACTACGTTCGCGAATTCGACATAGCCAGGCGTGCAAGTGAGTGGGCTGTCTCCACGGACCTTGTTCGTGGAGCAGCGGGCTATCGGAAAATCGAGCACGCACGTGAGTGAGGGTTGGTCAATATATAGCCTGCTGCCAGTGAGTTGCGTACCAAAGACGGCAATTTTTGATGGGGGACGTGGTCGGCAGAAGCTCGCTTTTGTTGAGTTGGCTGGCGCAGCGTTTGCGTGTGCTGACCGACGAGGCACACCATACCCGTTTGAGCATCAGTCCCGAACGATAGTTTGGTATACCTTGCCCACCTCACAGCACCTGTGAATCGTCTCCCTTTTCCGCTGCCGTTTTTGCTCGGCGGTACGGACATTGATCACTTTCCGTGGTCGCTGCTATTCGCGTCTGACGCCCGCTTACATTCACCTTATTCCGAGAAAGTACCATCCGTTCTTTCTACCACATTTCCATTTTTAGTTTCGCCCTCTTCTCCATCCTCATCCACCTGCGCTTCTCTATTCTCCTTGCCGCTCGCGCCCGTTCAGGTCCTGCAGCTTCTCGGCCCCAAGCTTGCTCTTCTCGCCCCCCGCTCCCCCCGCCGCGCGCGCGCGCGGCCAGGGCGCCAGGGGGCTTGCGGTTGCCACCGCCGCGCAGGTTCCTCTTCACCTACGCGGCGGTGTTCTACTTGCTGGGCTACGAGCTGCTTTGGGCCACTGCCGCAGGCAGGGGTCCCAACGCTTCCTCCGTGATCTGGCTGGTTCGGGGTCGCTCTTTCACCCCGCCAGTCAGAGCTCGGGTGGGGGTGGGCCGGCTGCCTCCTGTGGGCACCCGGCAGCGGCGAGTGTGCACACTCTCCGCTCGGGCGCCGCTGCCCCCCTGGCAGTGCGCGCCCGTGTCATCTGGGCGTGGCCCCAGCCAGGCCGTCCAGGCAGGCGTCTGACCTGCTCGCGGGTTCCTCCCGCGCCTGCCGCAGCTGCTGCTCGTGTGACGCTGGCTTCTGAGCCCCGTCCCGCAGGCTCGGCATCCGATGGCGCCTGCCTCCCTTTCGCCGCTACAAAACTCCCCTCCTTCCTCTTGCCTCTTCCCCTTGGACCCCGGAGCGGACGCCCATCTGAGGAGAGGAGTAGGAGGTGGAGTTCCCTCGCATCACGAGGAGGCCGCGCCATCGGCCCGGAAGAAGAGTGCTCGCGCTACGCCCGTTGCCGGCGCCACTCAAGGGTCGAGCCCGCCCGCCGCCGAACGGTCTATTGCTCGCGCCACGAGTGTCGCCGCCGCCTCTCGGAACACCGCCCGCCTGGCAACAGGCGGAGAGGCCACCGGCGCGAAGATAACGGCGTCCAGGACGGAGGAGTCGGAGTCGGTGGACCCTCTCTTTCTCCACTCCCCCTCTACTCCTCCCCCTCCAGTCGCCGCTTCGCCATGGCTCAGCTGCCGTTCGCGGCATCGTTTCCCTCGCGTGGGCAACGACAGGCGCGCGCGCGCCCAGGGCCCTTCGGGCGGATCGGGACCCAGCGGATTTGAGGGGGTTGGCATGCGCCCTTCCAGCGATGCTGCTACGGCCCCGCAGGGGAGGGGTCGTGCCGCCCACTCAACCGTCGGCCTGGCTCACCAGTCTGGCCGCCCGCCGCGAGCAAGTTTTCTGGCCGCCTCGCCCGCTCCCGCGGGTTTTCGGCCCCCTCCAGGGTCGGAGCCGTCGGTTGTCGAAACCAGGCGGGGCGGGAGCTCTGTTCGTTTGGCAATCACCCACGAGCTGTCGCGCGCGGTGCCTCCCCCGCCTACTGTAGCGGCGGACGCTGTGGATTCTGGCGGTTTGGAGGGGGTGGGTATGCGCTCCTCCAGCGATGCTGTTGCGGCCCCGCAGGGAGGGGTTCGTACCGCTCCCCCAGCCGCCACCGCAGTTAACCAGCTTAGCACCCCGCCGCGAGACGGTCCCAAGGCAGCTTTGCCCTCGCTTTCGGGACTCCAGCTCCCTTCAGGGTTGGAGCCGCCGTCACAGACGCGTGCCGAGCGCACAGGGCCACCGCGGAGCAGTCCCAGAGCCGCCTCGCCGACTCGCGCCAGCTTCCGGCCCCCCCCTGGGTTGGAGTCGCCGTTACAGCCGCGTGCTTGGCGGATGGGCCCACCGCCTGGCTTTGATGCACGAACACCAGCACTGCCGGCGGCAGCACCAACGCCTGCGCTTACGCCGGCACCAGCGCCAGCGCCTCCTCCTGCGCCGAGGCCGGCACCGATGCCTGCACGAGCGCCAGCACGGACAGCGGCAGCACCGACGCGTGCGCTTACACCAGCACCAGCGCCAGCGCCGCACCGACGTCAGCATCAACGCCAGCACCTGGCGGCGTCAGCACCGACGCTTGCGCTTACGCCGGCACCAGCGCCAGCGCCTACGCCAGCACCGAGGCCAGCGCCGACGCCAGCCCTGACGCCAGCACAGACGGCGGCAGCACCGACGCCTGCGCTTCCGCCGGCACTAGCGCCAGCGATTACGCCAGGGGGCGCTTCGACAGTGTTGCCCTTCCACCCGCCACCTGGGTTTGAGGCGCTGTCGGGCCCTGCGGTCTGGCAGGTGGGGCCATCTCCCTGCCTCGCTAGCCTGGAGGCGGGCGCTCGGGTGCCGCCGCCGCACAACCGTTGCGCGACCGACGCCGCGGTTGGGTTGGGTTTCCTTTTCCTGACAGCGGAAGTGGGCAGTCGGCGATCCCCTGCCTAGGGGCCTTACCCCTGCCTCCAAGGGAGCAGCTTGCGGTCAGTGCCTCCCGTGCGAGCGCCCACGCCATCTTGCACTCGCTCGGGCTACTCGGGAATCCAACCTCGGCGTCGACGGACCCCGCGTCCCTGCCAGTGTCGGCCCCCTTGTTGTCAGGCGCTACGCGACATGTTTCTGCTGCTGCTGCAGATGGTTTCGGGGTAGCTGGTACCTGCCTGCCGGGCGCCGCTGCTTCGGCGCCACAGAGCACGGGTCGCACCGATCCCTCAGCCCCCGCCGCAGCTCGCGATTTGGGCACGCCGCCGCAAAGCTGTCCTATGGCCACTTCGCCGTGTCTTCCAGGCTTCCTGCCCCCACCAGGGCTGGAGCCGCCGTCACGGCCGTGTGCCTCGCGTCGCTCTGGGGGCGCCCTCCGCGAGGCTAGAGGCGCTCCAGCCCTTCGCCGACGTGGCGGTTCGTCTGGGTTTTCAGCCATTCGGGATCGCGGCCACGTTGGCCAGGGCACCTGCGCCACCTCATCGCGTCCAGCTGCGCGCTGGGACCCCAGCTTCGGCGCTCGTCTCAGCGTGGGGGAAGGCTCGGTCGAACGCCCCTCCGCAGGCGCTCCCGCCTGCCCCTCCCGCGCGCGTCCCCCCGCCACTTGGGCGGGCCGACCCCGCTGCGGTCGCCGGCTCCGCCGAGGGGGTCGCAGGGGACGCACTGGGGCTGCCTGCCGAGGCGCCCCAGAGGGCTCTCGATCTGGCTTTCATCTGCCAGCGGGAGGCGCTGCAGCGGTGCATGTTCATCGTCCAGCTGGTGGGGGGCCGCGGCTACCTCGGAACCGCATGGTTCCTCACGGGGATCAAGCCCCCCCCGTGTCGCGTGACCTGGTGCGGGTGGCGGCAGGCCCTTGCCGCGCCCGTTCCGCCGGCTCCCAGGCCGCCGGCGGAGCCGCCCTCCACGGCGGCGCATCCCACCACAGGGGTGGACGCACGCGAGCTGCGTGCACCGGCCGAGGGTTCACGCAGCGGCGAGTCGCTGTAAGCGACGACGCTGCTGCTGCCAGGCGTGCCTGGGCTGAGCGAGGCCGTGAGAGTAGGCGCGCGCTCCTCCAGCGATGCTGTTGCGGCCCCGCAGGGAGGAGTTCGTGCCGCTGTCGCGACTCTCGCTCTACCCCTGGCTCCCCTTCAGGGCCGAGTGGCCATTTTGGCAATTTTCACCGTGCTGCCGAAGCCCCTTCCGACGGGGACTCAGGCGCACCGCCCGTCGCTTCCATCGGTTCTGTTGCCAGTGGGAACCCCCCTCGAGTCGACTTGTCCTCCGGGGTCACTACCGTGCCACCGGCCCCTCGAGTTGACCTGTCCTCAGGGGCCGCTGCCAGTTCCGAAGCCTCTCGCGTTGACTTGTCCGCGGGGGATTCGAGGCCGTCTGCGCCTACCGGCACCGCGCCTTCCTTTCCCAAGGTCGCGCCCTTTGTCGCTGACCTTTCTGCCTTGCTGCGCCTGTTTCCTGGCGCGAACATCGATATCACCCATTGGGCTGCTGCTTTAGCTCAGGTTGGGATGGGTGCTCGTTGTTCTCTGTCGTCTTTCACCCGCACCTCCCTCAGCGCGTCGGCCCGGGACGGCTCGTACGTGTTGGAGCCGCCTCCCCGCGATCCTTGGCCGTGCCCTCCAGCGCCTTCTCTGCCGCCGCCTCCTGTAACCTTGACGGGTCGCGCGCGCGAGCGGTGGCGCTTGAGGCGTGCAGCGCGCACCTTAGCACAGCACGCCGTTGTTGCGCTAAACTGGCTCACCTTGGGCCATCCCAGCCTCGCTCCCATCGAGGCCCATGTGTGCACAGCGGCCACGCCCTGCCAGGAGGGTACTCGCGACCGCCTCGAGCGGTTGTGTCGGATCGCAGTTCGCCTTGCCCGCGGCGGCAAGAGCGACTTAGGTCGGGCTTTCTCCAAGTTCGACGCCACTGAAGTCTCGCTCCATGGCCTGGCCACCCATGTTGCAGCTATCGAGGCTTCCTTCACCTCCTCTTCCCAGGTGCCCGCCCCCATGCGGCAATGCCCGTCCAGCGCGCCTCCTGTGCCTGGATCGTTGGCTTCAGCGGCAGGCTGGGACTCCACCCAGTCTGAGCCCTTCGACCTCCGAGTCAGGGCGTCCCGCATCAAGTGGGATTATTCTCCGACGTTTGATCCCACTCCCTTCCTCGCCGACGCGCGGGTCCGCAAAGCTTTTCACGACCCCGAAACCATGCGTCTTCCGTCGGCCGAGTGGCCATCGGGCCTCCCGGGGGCCCGCGTCCACATGGACCGTGATCAGCTGTGGGAGCTTCTTCGGAAGTGGGACTCCTGCGGCGCCCTGTACTTGACTCCCACCTCAGACCTGGCTTGGGATGAGGCTTGCGGAGCGTTCAGGGTCCCCAAGGACAGCGAGTACGATCGGCTGATTCTTAATCCCACGGTGGTGAACAGTCGCTGTCAGAGCATTTCTTCCAGCACTCAGCGCCTTGGGCAGGGTTTCCTGCTCTGCCGCATGGGTCTCGCTGCAGGCGAGTGGTTGGTGGTGTCATGCGATGACTTACGCGAGTTTTATTACACCTTTAAGGCGCCACCAGCTCGAGCGAAGCGCAATGCCCTCCGCGTGCGGCTGCCCAGTGCGCGGTTCAAGGCATTCAATGCGTGGCGCCCTGACCTCGAGGGCGTGGATGTTTCCCCGTGCTTGAACGCGCTGGCTATGGGCGACAACATGGCCGTGGAAATCGCAAACTCTGCGCACGAGGGTGTCCTTCGCAGCTTCGGGGCTCTTCGCCCCCATGAGCAAGCTGTGCACAGGACTCCGTTTCCGCGTGGCCATTTCGTCGAGATGTTGAACATCGACGATCACACGGGCTTCCAGAAGCTGTCCTGGAATGGCCTAGCTCCCCGCCCCGACGACCCAAATCGTCGTGATAAGGAGGTGTTTGCTGCGTGCGACCGCGGCTACCCTCGCGTGGGGCTGGTCCAGCACCCTGGTAAGCGGACCCGTGGCGCGACTCATAAGGTCGTGGTCGGTGCCGAGGTGGAGGGTCGGATAGGCATCGTGTGCGCGCCTCTTGTGCGCACCGTGGCCCTGTGCCGGCTAACCCTCATCCAAGTGTACCTCGGTCATTCGACCCGCGCGGTGCTAGCGTCGCTCGTCGGATGTTGGGTGCAAGTGTTTCTCTTTCGCAGGCCCATGCTGTCGATTTTCACGCACGTCTACAACTTCCTGTCGTCGTTGTCGACGGAAGATGGGTTCGAATACGAGCTCCCCGTCTCCGTTCGCGACGAGCTGCTAGCCTGCACTTACCTGGCCTTTGTCGCCATTACCGACCTTCGCGCGGGCTACTCCCCCGAAGTGTTCGGCACGGACGCCTCCCTCGGCTGGGGGGGAGTGGTCCGCTCCTCGATCAGTCCACATCTCTCCCAAGAGTTGTGGCGCCGGTCTGAGCACGGAGGGTGGCACACGGTCCTCCACAACCGAAGTTTGCTTGCCGTGCTGGACCGGGGAGTCCCATTAGGCCCCGAGCTCACCCAGCTGCATCGCGATTTGGGGCTCCCTTCCATTGAGCCCCCAGTCGCGCCGCACTGGATAAGCGAACTGTCGGAAGCGCTGCACTTCCGCCTGGCCTATAAATGGGAATTTCGAATGCCGCGTCACATCAACATCCTGGAGGCCACTGTTTTCAAGAGTCTGTGCAAGTACTGCTGCGTTCGCATGCCGGACTCTCGGATCCCTGTGCTGCTCGATTCTAAGGTCGCCTTGGGCGCGGCCGCCCACGGTCGCAGCAGCTCTCCAGGGCTTTCCCATGTCCTCAGCACGGCTTTGCCTTACATCTTGAGCGGTGGCATATACATGGGTGGCCTCTATGTGCCCACCGACGTCCACAGGGCGGATGACCCCACCAGGAATCGGCCTGTGCGCCCCCCCTCCAGGGAGGCTCCTGCGTGGCTGGTCGACGCTGAGGCGGGCGATTTCGGTAGGTTCGATTGGGTCGCACTTGCTGACGCGCATTCTCCCTACCCCACTTGCCTATGGGGACGGCTCGCCGCGCTAGTCCTAGCACAGGGGCTCCTTGCGCGGGGGAATGCCCGGGCCGCCCATGGTCTGGCGGCACGTCCCCCTCTCTCGCCCGCCCCCGCGGCCGACGCATGGTTTGCAAGCGCGGCCGCCGCAACTGGGGTCGAGGCGCCGGTTTTTCTCGAAGCTCCCGGCACGCTTCCGCAGCCCGACCCAGCGCAAGCCGAGGCTCCAGAGATTCCTAGGCGGAACGCCTCTCCCGCGGTGGGCGGCGGATGCCTCGGGGGAAGGAGCGCCGAAGGTGCCGCTGAGCTCTCCGCGCTTCCCCATGAAGCCTCCCAGGGCGCGTCGCCTTTCGAAGCGCCCTTCAGGCCGGGTGCGGCCCCCGTTGCCGCTGGCCCGCCCGGCGCGCCCGCCCAGCTTTCGGCGGCCAGGCCGAGGCTCGCCGCCCGGACCGATCCCAAGCGACCCGCCAAGGTTGCAAAGGTGCGGACGGCGCGCGAGCTCCTTCAGCTCAAACCGGGTGCCGACCGGTCGGCCATGGAACGCCAGTTCCGGCGGTTGGCCACGCCGCACCGCCCGGACAGGGCGCGCCATCGCCCATTGTCCGCATCGGACCGCGCGGACGCCTCTCCCCTCTGGTCCAGGTTCTGCGACGCGAAGTCGCTCCTGCTTGGCGAGGCTTCTCGTTGCCAGCCGGGAGCGGGAACCCTACCTTGCCAGGAACGGGAGCACGGGACTTGCCGCGGAGGCGTTCGTGCGGGCCCGCGCCTATATGCAAGAGCGCGGCCGTGGCCAGACGGGCGCGCCGCCGGCGCCTGCCAGTGCTTGCAGCCCGAGCTGGGCGGAGCACGGCCGGATTTCGGGGCCTCCGCCTCTGGGACTCCCTCGGCGCCCTGCTCTTCGCGCGGAAGGCGCCATCGGCCAGCTCGTCCAGCGGAAACGGTTCGCGCTGAGCGCCCCCGTCGTGCGCGCGCTGCTCGTGCGCCCGCGGCGCTGCTCTCGGCGCCTGGCGCGGCCGCGCCGCCCCCGGGTCGTAGGGCCAGGCGCACTGCCAATTTCGCGCTGTGGGGCCAGCCTTGCGCGCGCCATCGCGCCGCCGCGTCGGCGGGCGAGGGGCGTGAGCCTTTGCCTTCGCGCTCCTGGAGCCCGGGCCTTGGAGCAGGCGCGCCCGGTGCCCCCTCCAGCAGCGCCCGGCTCGGCAGCACCTCGAAGTGGCGCGACGCGCCGCTTGCGCCGGGGGGCGGCGCCCGCGTTCCGCATACTTTTTCCGACCGCGCCCCGCGACGCCAGTCGGACTCGCAGGACGCGCCGCCAGTGGCGTCGCCGCGGGGCTCTCGCCGCGCACCGCCGCCGCGGGGCGCTCGCGCGAGCACCCGCTCGGCTGGCCCAGCCGCCCGCTTCGCGGCCGCGCCGCCGCCGCGCGGCTCCGGCAGCGACCCC
>CAUYUJ010008159.1:30000-41988 GCA_963575745.1 Prorocentrum cordatum | reverse complement strand
TGGTACTGGTACTGGTACTGGTACTGGTACTGGTACTGGTAATGGTAATGGTACTGGTACTGGTACTGGTACTGGTACTGGTACTGGTACTGGTACTGGTACTGGTACTGGTACTGGTACTGGTACTGGTAATGGTAATGGTACTGGTACTGGTACTGGTACTGGTACTGGTACTGGTATGGTATGGTATGGTAATGGTAATGGTAATGGTAATGGTAATGGTAATGGTAATGGTAATGGTAATGGTAATGGTAATGGTAATGGTAATGGTAATGGTAATGGTAATGGTAATGGTAATGGTAATGGTAATGGTAATGGCAACGGTAATGGCACTGGCAATGGCAACGGCAATGGCAAGGTAATGCCGAGGGCATTGGTAATGGCAATGGTAGTGGTAGTGGTCGTGGGAGGGGCAATAGTCCTGGTAGTTATTATAAAACTGTAAATGGGAATGGTACTGGCAATGGTACGGGAAAAAATAGAAATCGTAGCGGTGCTGGGAATGGTTGGTATTGGTGATGGTAATGGCAAATGGAGATGGCAATGGCAATGGCAACGGCAATGGTAATGTATGTGGTCATGGTAATGGCAATGGTAATGTTTATGGTGATAACAGTAGTAATGGTACTGGTACTGGTAATGGTAATGGTAATGGTAATGGTAACGGTAACGGCAACGGCAACGGTAATGGTAATGGTAATGGTAATGGTAATGGTAATGGTAATGGTAATGGTAATGGTAATGGTAATGGTAATGGTAATGGTAATGGTAATGGTAATGGTACTGGTACTGGTAATGGTAATGGTAATGGAGATGGTAATGGTAATGGTGATGGTAATGGTAATGGTAATGGAAATAGTAATGGTAATGGTACTGGTTCAGGTACTGGTACTGGTAATGGCAATGGCAATGGCAATGGGAATGGCAATAGTAATTGTGATGGTGATGGTATTGGTACAGGTAATAATGATAAAATGGTAATGTTGCGTGGCAACGGTAATGGCAATGGCAACGGCAGTGGTAGTGATAATGGTAATGAGAATGGTAGTGACGATGATGATGATGATGCTGATGATGATGACGATGATGATGATGATGAAAATGGTAGGTTGAATGATGCTGATGATGATGACGACGACGATGGAGATGACGGCGATGGCGATTATTATGGAAATGGCGATGGCGACAGCGATGCTAGGGATGACGATGACGACGGCGGCGGCGGCGATGGCGACGACAACGACGACGCGACGGCGACGCGACGACGACGACGACGACGACGAGGAGAGGGGCGGCGGCGGTGATATCCATACTCGTTTGCCCCGAGCATGCCCTGGCGTTTTATCATGATAATTATTAGTCTTCTTTTTTATTACACAAAAAACTGTGCAACTCGGCGCGCATGTTCCCAATTTGTTGATTGCGCCATTTAACTTAACATTGCCCTCTACGAAATCCTGAATTCCTTCTCCGCGCGTCTAGTCCTTCCCCACGCATCCAGTCCTCCTTTTTGCATGAATATGCTTCCCTCGTCATCTTCCCCGGCCGACGGCCCCTGTCGGGCAGCTCTTCGATGGGAACGAGCGGCCGCCACCCGCCCGCGGCAGCAAGCTTCTCCGCGCGCTCGCGCGACAAATCCACGAAGACGGACCCCCTTCCACTTCTCCCCCCACCCCTCCATGACCTCCGGCGACACATAGCCCAGCACCTAGGCCACCTCCTCCTGCGCCGCGGCCTGCGCCCAGCCCAGCAAACAGCCGACGCGAACTGCAATGTCTCGAACCAACTGCGCCCCCAGACGACCGTGCCCATCCTCACCCGCGCCGCCGACGCACTGCGCCACCACCCCCTATCGAGCGCCGCCCCCCTGCAAGCGCGCCGCCGCCGCCTCTGAGAACTCCGCGGCGAGCGCCCACACGAACTCGGCCCTGCCCGCGGCCGCGGCGGCAAACCGCTCCGGCGAAAAGACTTAAATGCCAGGCGCGCGCTCGCCAGCACGCGCGCGCATCAAGCCAGCGGCGCCGAGGAGGCGCGCGGGCGCGCCGCGCCGCCGCGCTCGCGCACGCGCCACGAGAAAACCACCGCACGCGGCGCGCCCTGCAGAGACACGAGCTGACACGAGGGACGCAAAAGCTAACCTACGCGCTGCGACGGAGCCACGCATTGCAAGTTGCCCTCCAAGAGACCCTCCAGGCCCCTCGCTCGCATCGGCCACCACGAAACCAACAGTCCCCCGACAAAGCGAGCCGCTCCAATCGCGCGCGGTTGATCCGACAGCTCGCGCGCTCGATCAGCGATCGCCCCGCCCCATGCTGCACCTCCACTCCTTCTCGGGCAACCCTCGGGGCACTTCCAAGCGACCCTCGGGAACGGCCCGAATGGATTTCCAAACAGGCCGAGCAAACGATTGCGTCAATCGCTCCCATGCATTCAGCATGGATGGTCTCCGCCCGCTACCTCACCCCCCCCCCCTCTCTCCCACCCCCCCAGAACTCCCCCGCGCCACCCCCGCCTCAGCTCCTCGCTTCCCAGAAACGCCCAAGAGAACAGCCCGATCCTGGACTCCGCGCGGCGCGAGTCGGACTCAGCCACAGCATTCGCGCACATGTCTTGCTCGCGCGCCGCCCGACGAGACGCGCACAGCAGCGCGCGCGAGGCATGACAGACGCGATTGTCGACGAGCCCACCTGAGAGGACACCGCCGCAACCCGCGCCTGCAAATCTCTCTACAAACGCCCATTCGGACGACCGCGGCCCCGCCCCACCCCCCAGCGACGCCGCGCTCGGACATCAAGCCGCTCACGACGCAGAGACACAACGCACCTCGGCGAAGCTTCTGCACGCACCCTGAACATCCCAACTTGCAACGCACGAAGCTACGAGAACGCAGTCTCGAATAGGACGCGGCCACATCCGCCCCTATTCATACGTCGTTCAATGCCTGGCGCCAGTGGCACGCGCGTTCGCACGGCCCCCCCTGCGCGCGCGCCCCCCCACGCATAAACTCACGGCCTGGACCTAGAATTCGCCCCATCCAGCCACGGCGTCGCGACGCCAACCGCGCCGGCCGTCGCAGCGCCGTCGCGATTACGCGATCAAGCCCCGAGCCCGCGAACCTCGCAGGAGGGCGCGCAACGGCAAATCAACGGCCACAACCTCCCCCTCCTCCTCCTTCTTCTCCTCCTCCTCCTCCTCCTCCTCCTCCAGCGGCGCCGGGGGGAAGAGCTTTCGCCGTCGACCCCACAAAAGACAACTCCACCCGGACTCGCTGCGGGCGTCTCTCTTCGCCCTCCCAGCGGTCGTCGCCCTTGCGCCTCTCACGGCGGCCTCCCTGGCCCACCGAGCCCCTGTCGCCCCGGGGGCTCCCGGGAACTCCCCCCGGCGCGCGCAGCGCGGTAGCCGCGCACCTTCTCGCGCTCGAAGCGCCAGTCCGCACGGCGATCGCAGCCGCCACCCCCGCACTCCCGGCACTCGCTGCCACCACCACTCGCGACATCGCCAGCGTCGCGCCCACTATCGCCGCAGCGACAACGCTCGTCTCTGTCGCGCCCCCGCCGCCCGCGCCGATCACGCTCGCCACCACGCGCGCCGCAGCCGCCGAAGACGCGCCCACGCCCGTCTGCGCCACGCACCTCGCGACGCCCGCGCGACGAGCCGGGACTGCGCCGCCGACCACCCGCGACATCGTCGCCACCCTGCCTCGCCTCAGGCCTGCACTCGGCAAACGCAGCGCGGCGCCGAACCTGCCTCTGCCGACGACGCTCACGCTCGAGCAAGGCCAAGCCGTCAGCTGGCAATTCTTCCCGGCGGATACCAGTGTCCTACGATACCTCAAGTAGCCCTACGATCCTGCTTATGCATTGGGCGCCCCTGCGGGCGGCGGCCGTCGCCTCCTCTACCACGACCGCCTGAGCGCGCGTTGCGCTCCATGAGGTCGAACATGCGGCCGGCCAGATCATCTCCGCGCGACGGCTCCGCCTCGCCACCGCTGCTCACCGACGGAGGGCGCGCAGTCGACGGCGCGACCGAGCGAGCGCGGGTAGACCCCAACATGGCCAAGCTCTGCTGTCGCCTGAAAGACGCGGTGGCGCGCGCTGCTTGGCAACCTCAATGGCAAACGCCCTGAGCCGCGAATGCGATGCTGAAACCATGAAGCGCATATTGACAATACAGATGAGAGTCACAACGACTGGCAGAATACATGGTGGATCTCAGACACGCGCGCGAACACGCGCACGCGGAAACACGAGACGAACACACGCGCGCGATCTCATGAAACGCAGTTTCCCATGAAGCCTTCTGGGCAAAGTTTGAAGCTCTCCTGGAGCCCTCTGGGTAGTCTCACCAAGACCTCCTGGCCCGTGTTGGAGCTATTCTGGGCCCCCAGACGCTTCTGGGCCGTCTTCGACCGTCGCACCTGCAACATAGGCGCGGTGGCGGGATTCCCCACAGGCAACTGAACACTCGAGATAGGGACGCGGGCGACGAAGAGACGCCGCAAGCGCATATCGAGTGTTCCAGGCGAGCCTTTCCGCCGCCGCCGTGCGCCGAGGTCTTCTGTTGGCCCCAACCACATCCCCATCCACCTCTCTCTATCGCCAGGGCCTTATTCTACAATCAGTACGGGTCCACCGCGTGCGTCCTAGCCGTTCACGTGCTCGTTCGTCGCCTCCCTGCGCCACTTCTTCGCCCTGTCGGGAAAGACCCTGATGACCCTGGAGGACATCGCACCGCCGAACAACCCGAACCGTAGCGACCCGTCCTAATGGAAGTGGTGGGCCTTCAGGGCGACCAACACATGATCGGCGCTGTAATATTCCGGCATATTCCACGACGCCGTCAGACTGCTCAACGTCGTGTCCCCGTCGCCAGTGAGGCGAAATCCTGGCGGCCACTGGTCCCAGAAGCGCCCAAGAGATCTGTTCTGCCTGTTCCTGCTGCCGATACGCCTCGTAGTGCTTCGCCGACGGCAGCTCCGGCGGTTCCGGCGGCCACTTGCTCTCAGCCATGTCTTCCCGCTGGGCCGCCTCTGCTTTTCGGCGGCGCTTTCCATGAACCGCGTCGCGTAGTGCCGCTACAATGGCCCGCGCCGCAACGACCTCCTCAGCAATCGCGTAGACGCCTGAAGGCCGACCTCTATTACCAGCCCCGCGCCCCGGTTTTCGCGGAGGGCGTCGCCTTGCTGGTGAGCTCCACCAGCATGACAAGCCACCTGGACTCGGGCCAAGGGCCCTCCGAACCCGAGAACTCGCCCCAAGACAGCTCAAGCACGCCCCAAAATGGCTTACAAAGCTCCCAAAGACCGCCCGCAGACGGCCCAAAATGCCGCCGAGAGAAACCCAAACTGGCCCAAGAAGGCTCCACACGCTCGGAGACGCCCCCAAGAGAGACCAAGGGGATGTAAGAAAGCCCCGAGAAGGGCTCCTGAGCGTCGTCGACGTCATCATCGTCACCGTCGCCGTCGTCGTCAACGTCGTCGTCGCCGTCGCCCTCGCCCCGTCGCCGCCGTCGCCCTCGCCGTCGCCGTCGCCGGCAGCCCTGTCTCCCAAGCTGGGTTGTCTCCCTCCCTCCCCCACATAGCCTTCTTTTCCCATTCCTCCCGCCTTCCATCCACCCTGCTTTGCTTCACTCCCGGCGTCGCCCCTTTTGTGCGACACCCTAGACTTTGCACTGCAAACGACGACTCCATCCACCATCGACATATCCGCCAATCCCCTTACGGGGACACTGGGCCCCAGAGCCGAAGCACTTACCCTCTGCTAACCACCGGTTCTACGTCCTGGGTCGATGTTTGGTGGTCCCGGGCCCGTTCAAGGCTCCTCAAAGTCAACAACGTCAGAATACCTTTCGTCGTGAATTTTCGACGACGCCAGGGGGTCTGAGTTCCCGGACATCAGTCTTCCTCGTAGATGCGCCCCTGTGGCCCCTCACCTTCTGCGTGTGAGAGCACCAGTTAGGTGTCTTGCGGGAATTCCCCCCCCCCTCCCTAGGTCCTCCTCCTCCTCCTGCTCGTCTTTCCCCCTCGCGAAGAGCCCCAGGACGGCTCCAAGAGTCCCCAAACGGAAGCGGAGGACCGAAACGGACATCTGGAGCCCTCGGCCCCAAGAAGCTCTCCGGAGGCTCCTAAAGGGTTCTCCTGCTCTTCCTCCTCCTCCTCCTCCTCCTCCTCCTCCTCATCATCATCATCATCCTCTTCCTTCTCCTCCTCCTCCTTCCTCCTCCTCCTCCTCCTTCTCCTCTTCCTCCTCCTCCTCCTCCCTCCTCCTCCTCCTCCTGCTCCTCCTCCTCCTCCTCCTCCTTCTCGTCATCGTCGTCTTCAGGGTCGGCGGCACCGGCCGTAAGGCCTTCTCAACATGCTTTCCTTTTGCTCTTCTCCGGCCGTCGCTGCTGGCTGGTCGCGGGGCCTCCGGGCCGGTTTCGCGCCAGCGTTAGACCAGTGTCAGGGCGGTTTTTCTGCGTTGTTCGATCTGCGCACGGAGCGGGAGGCCTGGACATTGGCACCAACACCAGCACAGGGGGGTGCCTCCACATGGGGAAGATGATCCTAGATTTCGGTGTTGGTGGTAATATTTCGGTCAGCGGAGCGGGAGGAACGGAGAGCAGCAAGAACGGGAGAGCGGGAGCGAAGACGGCAGGGAAGACAAGGAGCGGCCCTCGACAAGAAAACAAAAACGCTTCAACCAAAAATGATACACTGCAACGGGCCTAAAAACGCTGTATTAAAAGCGCTATAACAAAAACGTGTGCTGTTTAGCATGTTTGTTTTATCTCGTCGAGAGCCCAAAGTTCAAAACATATGTTCAAACCAACAAAGTATTCGTTAAAGGGGCAACAAACATAAAAGTCACAAATAAGCACCCAGGGCGTTAGTAGGGTGAGCCACGATGATAATAATGATGATGATGATTAGTATTATTATGTTCATTGTGATGATGATGATGATAATGGAGATGACGATGAGGCTGAGGACGAGGAGTATAGTGATGATAGTGATGGTGATGATGATGGTGATGATGGTGATGGTGGTGGTGATGATGATGTTGATGGCGTCGATGATGACGATAAAAAGTGAGATGATGGGTATGCGTATGAAAATGACGACGACTAGGAGGAAGAGGATGGTGATGATAATAATGATCGTAATTATGATGATGATGATGATGATGATGATAATAAGAATGATGATGGGAATGATGATGATGATGATGATGATGATGACGACGATGATGATGATGTTGATGATGATGTTGTTGATGATGATGATGATCATCACTTGCGATGAAGCGCTGACGCAGGGCGGTGCCTTCGGCGCCTCCTCGTCCTCCTCGGACGACCCCGCCGCGCCAACGGGCGCCGTGGCGGCCTGGGATCCCTCGGCCCTCGAACCGCGCGCCGCGTGCGATCCGTCTCGGATGCCGACCCGCTCCGATCTACGGTCTGGGGCGGACGAGGAGCGGCTCACCGTAATGGAGCCAAGAATCGGCGGCGGGGGCGGGACTTCTCGGAAGGCTCAGGGAGCATCCAGCCTTCGGAGAAGCTTCTCTCGGCCTCCTCCAAAGACACGGAAGGCTTCTCAGGAGGAACGCCCCCTCAAGAGCCGAAGAGGGGCCATGTGCAAACCGACTTGGCATGGCGGGGAACCAGTCAGCCTCCGAACAAGAGGGCGTCGCTCCCCACTCAGCGTTACTTGCAGCAGCAGCTTGACTATAGAATGTAAACGTTCCAGCCGCCCTGCGACAGGCGTCCTCAACTCGGCGGCGGCCCGGGAGTCTGAACTGGCTGGCCCAAGAAATCGACTGGAAGGGGGTCGGCAAAATCCGCTCAAAATAGGTGCCAGGACCCCTCCCGGTGTCCATCTGGTGCAGGTCTTCGCATCGGATCCTTTGCTGACAGTCCTGGGCCCGAACAAAAACAAATGTTTTGATCCGCGGGTCGAGAGCGCACCTCTTCTGGTCGAAGCTAAGCGGGCCGCGCGAAGCTTGAATTAACCAGAGAGGAAGGAGGAAAAGGGGGGCGCAGCCGCAGAGCGAGGCCGTGAGGAGGCAAAGCCTCGGGATCAGGCGGTGCCGAAGTCGACGAACTTGCAAAGGCGCGCCTTTTCCAGGAACCCGGTGGCGAAGTACCGGCAGAAGCAAGCCCAAACAAAAACAATACACACTCTCGAACCCAGAACCTCGAACCTCGCCCCCGATCCCTGCTGCTCGGAACCAATGCTGGGCCACCCGAGACTCCCAGCCAGCTCCAACTTGGTTGTCTTGCACCGATCTTCGTCCGCTGGGCGGCAGGGTGGGAGCACGCTTAGGGGGGCCACCTGCGAACCCTGCCCCTACCCCCCACGATTTCTGAGGGGGAGGGTGGGGTTCACTGAATTCAGGAGCTCCCGAGCGAAGTGAACCCCACCCTCCCCCTCACAAATCGTGGGGGGTAGGGGTAGGGTTCGCAGGTGGCCCCCTAACGCTGCCACACCGCGCACGTGTAGCCCTGCGCGTGGCTCCGAAGCCCTGGCCCACGGGCATCGACCTCCCTGCGTGCGTCAGATCGGACTGCATCGGCGCGGCGGCGGAATCGAGTCGGACTGGCTGCGCCAGGACGCACAACAGCGCAATGCTATCGGGCCGCATCGGATCGTCGGAATATCGGAATCGAATCGGATCGGGCCTGCTGGAATGGATATCGAAGCGGACCGATCGGATCTTATGTACCCTGTGTTTGTGTGCCACAAACGCATACACCCATGGATGCATCAGATGCCAGCTAAAACGCCGGAAGCATGTGACCCTCCAAGCACAATCCTGCTGCGTCCAGCCGGCCCCGCGAGAACCGCCCAGGAGGCCCGACGAGGCCCCTCCACCTCCCCCTTCTCGTGCAAACGTTTCGCGCATCACCTGAATCTGGCAGAGGCACCCATCCAGTGGCCTTCTCAGAAGGCGTGCGCGCGGCCAGCTCGCCTGCCCCCCTTGGCGGGCATCTACCGACCCGGGTCACTCCAGACCCGGGCCACTCAGGCTTTGCAGGATCCTGCCAGACCCTGCAGGATCCTGCGCCCCAGCCCGGGCCAGTGCACCCCATGGCCCTGCAGGATCTGCTGCAGGATCTGGCGCTCTGGCCGACCCCGTGCGCACTGACCCCCGCCTCGAGGCCCTCGACCCGTGCCAGGACGCCCGCTTCCCGTCGGCGGCAGCGCCGTTCCCAGACCCTCGACGTCGGGATATTCTCGCGGCGTCGACCCCTGGAGGTCTGGACCCCTTCCCCGGGACCGGCTTCTCGTCCCGAGTCGTGCCGTGACGGTCCCGAGGCCGGCGAGAGCCTCCCGAGGCCGAAGACGGTGAGAAAAGCCTTCCCGTCGCGATGGCGTTCCCAACGCAGGGGGAGAGCATGCTGCGCATGCAATATGCATTCCATGAGAACAGATCGCATTGGATCCGTGAGTGGATCAATCCAGATTGATGGGGCGATGATGCCTCTTTCGATTTTGAGCTGGCTATTATGCCCACTCGTGCCCAGCCCGTCCCGTCTTCAGGGACTTCGCATCCCCCATCCCTGAGAGGCCCCCCTCCCTGGCAGTTTCGCGCCCGATTCCAGGCGCGCGCGTGCGCGTGGGCCCCCGAGTCGGCCGCCGAAGGGAGCCCCCGGAGGGCGCCGCCGGGAGCGTGACCCCAGGGTGGCCTCGGGGGGGGGGGCCGCAGGCATGTTAGCGGGCGAAGAACGGCTCAAAATAAACAGAAGAAGAAACAACGACATAAACATAAACTTTTGGCGCTCCGCGCGGATTTCTTGGATCTGCGCTGGACCCCGCCGGAGCGCCAGGGGCGGCGCCGGAAGCGCCGCCAGGGGGGCCCAAGCCGTGCGGAGCGCCGAAAATTTATGTTTATGCCGTTCTCGTTTTCGAGTCTTGGTCATGGTGATCGTGCTCCTTCCCTCGATGGCGGTGTATACTCTCCCTTCTCCCTCAGCTCTCGAGAAGGGGATCGACTCCAGAATCATCGAACCCATGAAAAATGCGACGTCTACACTGTAGATTCGACGACGAAATATATTCTCGGGTAAGAGACCCAAGCAACCCGCGCTGAGCGCTTAAAGTTTATGTGTATGGCGTTTTTCGTCTTCGATGCTAGCGGGCGAAGAACGGCTAAAAATAAACTTGTCCGTCACTGGGGCCGCCTGTCCCAAGGTGGCTGGAAAGCTTACACCCCGACGTGCCACCGCAGGGGTATCAACTTTCCAGCCACTTGGGTAGAGGCCTCCCAGATGGGGTCCGAGTAGATGGGGTCAAGGATCGGAAGACCTCCGAGGGCAGAGACGGCTGCTCAGAAGGCCAGGGAGCTTCAGAGAAGCCCCGCCGCCTTCCGAGGAGGCCTGCCCCCTCACACCAGAGCGGCGGAATCTGTGCATATCCACCGCTCCATGGCCAAGCCATCCTGCATCTTGCGCCCAGCAGCGGTATGCGCCACGCTCTTTCTCGGCTTGGCCAGGAGGGCGTATACACAGCTCACGGGCCCAGGAAGGACGTGGCCAGAGGGTAGTGGATGTACCTTCGATAGAAAACATTAACAACAATTGTTGACGGTCCGCACGGATTTCCTGGATCTGAGCTGGACCTACTCCCTGGCGCGCGGAGTGCGCCAGGGGCGGCGCCGGAGGCGCCGCCGGGAGGGCCCAGACGCCGATCCAAGAAATCCGCGCGGAGCGCCACAAGTTTATGTTCATGGTTTTTTTTCCTCTGAGTATAGACAGCTCACGGGCCCAGGAAGGGCCGGGCCAGAGGATAATGGATGTGTATGGATTTCGTCGCCCCCTGGGCCGCCAAGGTCGTGCGCCCTGCGGAGGTCACACGGCGGGGCCGCCCCGCTCTCGCTAGAAGAGCTGCCCAGGTGCTGGCGTGCGCCCTCTGGGAGCGGAGCCCTAAGGTTCTCCTCCTCCTCCTCCTCCTCCTCGTCCTTCTCATCCTCCTCCTCCTCCTCCTCCTCCTCCTCCTCCTCCTCCTCCTCCTCCTCCTCCTCCTCCTCCTCCTCCTCCTCCTCCTCCTCCTCCCCTGGGCTCGCTGGCGACGAAAGCCGAAGGCCCGACAGCCCAAGGCCCGTCGGGCCTCAAGCGGCGCGCGCGTTTTCGCTGGGCCCCCGGCCCTCCGCGCGCCGCGCCGGGAGGCGGCGGGGGGCTCCGCGCTGCCGCCGTCCTGTGACCCCCGAGCCGAGGAGGAGGAGGAGGAGAAGGAGGAGGAGGAGGAGGAGGAGGAGGAGGAGGAGAAAGGGGAGGAGGAGGGGGAAGGAGGATGAGGAGGAGAGAGGAGGAGGAGGAGGAGGAGAAGAAGAAGCAGGAGAGAAGAAGGAGGGGGAGGAGGAGGAGGGGACGAGGAGGGAGGAGGAGGAGAGGAGACGAGGAGGAGGAGGAGGAGGAGGAGGAGGAGAAGGAGAAAGGGGAGGAGGAGGGGGAGGAGTAGGAGGAGGAGGAGGTGAAGGAGGAGAAGAAGAAGCAGGAGGAGAAGGGGGGAGGGAGGAGGAGGAGGAAGGAGGAGGACAAGAAGAAGAAGAAGAGGAGGAGGAGGAAGAGGAAGAAGAAGTAGAAGAAGAAGAAGGAGGGCGAGGAGGAGAAGGAGAAGGAGATGGAGAAGGAGGAGGAAGAGGAGGAGGAGGATGAGAGAGGAAGAGGAAGAGGAAGAGGAAGAGAAGAGGGAGAGGAAGAGAGAAAGAGGAAGAGGAAGAGGAAGAGGAGGAGGAGGAGGAGGAGGAGGAGAAGAAGGCAGGAGGAGAAGAAGGAGGGGGAGGAGGAGGAGGAGGAGGAGGAGGAGGAGGAGGAGGAGGTGGGCGGATGCGGAAGGAGGAGGAGGAGGAGGACGAGGACGACGAGGAGGACGAGGAAGAGGAAGAGAAAAGAGAAAGAGGAGAGGAGGAGGAGGAGAGGAGGAGGAGGAGAGGAGGAGGAGAGAGAAGGAGGAGGAGGAGGGAGCGAGGAGGAGGAGGAGCAGGAGGAGTAGCAGGAGGGAGGGGAGGA
>CAUYUJ010008159.1:0-25000 GCA_963575745.1 Prorocentrum cordatum | reverse complement strand
GAGAGGCAAGCCAGCATCGAATCGAGAAATCGGATCGGATCGGGCCGTGCGTCGGATCGGGCTGCATCGGATCTGAGCCGAAATCGGACCGGTTCGGCCGATGACGCCTGGATGTGCAGCTGCGCTGCGCCAGCATCGGGCCGCATCGGATGGCCGGGAGATCGAGACCGGATCGGATCGAGCCAAGTGTCGAAACGGATCGATCGATCGATACCGAAGTGGGCCCCAGCATAAGGGGGGGCGAGGAGGGCGAGGAGGAGGAGGAGGAGGAGCGAGGAGCGAGGAGGGCGAGGAGGAGGAGGAGGAGGGCGAGGAGGAGGAGGAGCAGGAAGGCAAGAGGGGGGCGCTGAGAAGGGCGAGGACGAAGACGAGGAAGGAGGCGAGCAGGACAATGGGGGCTGGGAGACGGCGGAGACGTGAGAGCGAGGGGGGGCCGGAGGCAGGCGGGCGCCCTCGAGGGCGAGGAGGGCGAGGAGGAGGGCGAGGACGGCAAGGAGGCGGAAGGCGCGAGGCCGTCGCGGGCAGGCTCCCCCGACGACGACGACGACGACGACGACGACGACGACGACGACGACGACGACAACGATGGCGATGGCGACGGCGACGGCGACGGCGACGTCGACGGCGGCGGCGACGTCGACGTCGACGGCGGCGGCGGCAGCACTGACGACGACGCCTCCTGCGCCCCCTCGCGTCCTCGGACTCGGAGAGGTGCAGCCGCGGGAGGTCCGCGTGGACGACGCGGTTGCTCCTTTCGCGAGCAACAAGCGCTGGCGCGTGGCGTTCCCGGAGGGCGGCGAGAGCGAGGACGGCGACGGCCACGACCACGACGACGACGGCGGCGACGGCGGCGACGACAACGACCATGACGACGAAGACGACGAAGACGTTGACGACGGTAACGCCGACGCCGACGCCGACGACGACGACGACGACGACGACGACGACGACGACGACGACGACGACGACGTCGAAGGAGAGTGGGAGGAGGGGGAGGAGTAGCAGCAGCAAGAGCAGGAGGCGATGAGGGAGGGAGAGGAGTGGGCAATCTGGGGAGACCTCACAATGCCCCTGTGGGCTCTGAAGGAGTTTTGCTGGCTCCACCCGCAGTAAACTTGTGGAAAGAAACGCTCTCGGGGGAGAGCCAGTTAAGACAACGTGGGCTCTCCCGCCAGCCTGAAACCGCTCAAAATTCGTCCCCAGACCCCTCCCAGGGTCCCTCCTGATCCGTTCACCGAGCGGATCCAGCGGTGGTGACGAGAAGCCTCCGCGAAGCCCGACAAGGAGGGAACACGTCAGTGGAGGCCGCGGTCATTTCGACTGGCCCTTCTCGAACATCGGGCGATCACTCGGGCCTCAGACAAACGTGCGCGTACAGGACGATTCCGGCATCCCCCAAACTCCATTGAGAAGGCCAAATGACGAGAACCATACCGGGTCCCGAAAACCTCCAAAAACTTAAGAAAAGCTTCACAAAACATCAGAAAATCCTCCTCCGACTGTCTGGTGGACGTGACCAGTTTACACACATGGCGTACGTGACGCATCTGGCGCTCCAGGCGCGCCTGGCAGGCTTGGGCCCCTGGGTCACCTGGCCCACTGGGTGCGTGTGGCGCACATGGCACGCGCGGCGCACCTCGTGAGCGTCGCGATTCTGGCGTATGGATTGGTTCCCGATGGCTGTCCAACCGATGACGACCTCTGCCTATGCTGAGCCTCGGGTCCGACTTATATGGTGGGACAGCGGGTGGGAGCAAGCGAAGCAGCTTGTGGCGCTCCCGTTGGGGACATGATTCCCGCTCCTTATTCATAACTGATACACATCCCCTCCCCCACCCGACCGGCGAGAAACCCAGGACTATGCCGACATCCCCCCGCCATCCCTGCCAAAATCCAATACAATATTCAAATTGCAAGAAAAACAAAAACAACAAAAATTTGATCGACCCACGAACCCAGAGAAAGGAATATAGACATGTAAGGCGTGGCAACGTTTCAAAGACACCTGATTGGGCGACGGGCAAACGCAATGCTGAGTGTATCGATCTTGATGTACCGTGCCGAGGGCTGTGCTGAACTGCGAAGTGCTGAATTGCGATGTGCCATGCCGCGATTGTGCTCTATAGCGCTGTGGATCGAATCCGCATTTGCATCCGAGTCCTGACCGAACTGATCTGGATCTTAAGCTCGGGCTGCCTGAGCACGCATACTAGCCGCCCCCGAACTACTTGACAAACAGACATGCCAGGGGGATGCGCTGCGGAACGTCCCAAGGGACACGCCAGGGGACGTGCCAGAGGACGTGCCATCGAGACGCACCGCAGGACGTGCCAAAGGGACGCGCTACCGAACGTGCCACTGGACGTGCCGCGGGATGCGCCACGTGACGCGCCACGAAACGTGCAAGTGAACGTGCCAAGTTGCAATGCTGTGCATCGATCTTGGTGTACCGTGCCGAGGGCTGTGCTGCCCTGCGCCGCGCTGAATTGTGATGTGCCATGCCGCGATTGTGCTGTGTAGCGTTGTAGATCGAGTCCTCCTTTGCATCCGAGTCCTGACCGAACTGATCTGGATCTTAAGCTCGACTTGCCTGAGCACATAGTAACTGCCCCAGAGCTACTTGACGAAAGGACATGCCAGGGGGACGCGCCGCGGAACGTCCCAAGGGACGCGCCAGGCGACGTGCCAGGGGACGTGCCATGGGGACGCACCGCAGGACGTGCCAAAGGGACGCGCTACGGAACGTGCCAATGGACGTGCCACGGGACGTGTCAAGGGACGCGCCGCGCGACGTGCCAGGAGGACTCGCCACGGGAAGCGCCAGGGACCGTGCTGCCAGGGCCACGGTCCTTCGTAAACTACGCTGCGTCTACGCTCCCAGGGCTGCGCTCCCCCGTCAATTACGCTGCGTCGGCGCTCCCAGGGCCACTTTCCTTAGTGAATTACGCTGCGTTCGGACTCCCAGAACCACCTGGGCATCCTGGGGCGCCCAGGCCGCTCGAGTTCTGTAAAACAAGCATTTCGCTCAACACATCCTCGAAACGTCTCGCTCGAGACATCCCCAAGATCTGGGCACGTGAAATCAAGCATTTCACTTGAGAGATCCTCTGAATTCTCGTCCCCAGGGGAGGACAATCTATAACACAAAACAAGCGTTTCGCTCGAGACATCCTCGACAAAGTCTGAAAAATCTATAGGTAACGAGAGGGCCCATGTATAGGAACATATGTAAAAACACACAGATACGTACCCCTGGATGGGGCAATATATAGGCATTACGTAATCCATGCCCCTGACCAAAACGTGTCCCGCACCCTGTGATTTACCGATCGCGATTTCAAAAACCAGCGTTTCGCTAGGGACATCCTCAAATTTCAATTTCGCCGGCCCACCTCAAGTCAAAACCGCAGGTAAACCAACTAAAATAGAACCCTGGGCTTATGCCCTTTCCGGGAAAAACAAAACAACAACAAACAAACAAAAAACTAAATCATGCGCGGACGCCCCGCGACCACTTTGCACTGGTTCTTGGCATGAACGGAGGGGGGCAGGCAAATTGCCCGCTGCGCGCGGCGCACCTAGCACACGCGGCGCACCTCGCCAGCACCGCGCGCCTGGCTGGCGTCTGACTGGTTCCCGATGGCTGTCGATGGCGGGCCCTGCCTGCGCCGAGAGTCGAATGCGAGTTATTCGGGCTGGGCGAGAGGGGGGGATAGCAAAGGGGGGGTTGAGAATCAGCTCACGTAGCTGATTTTCCCGGCGCCTCCCGGCGCCGGAGGCAGCTACATGCAGCAAATTTTGTAACCCCCCCCTCCCTATCCCCCCCTTTCGTCCGGCCCGAGTTTATGTAGTGGGAGGACTGGTGGGAGTGAGCGACACTGCTTGCGGCTTGGGGTAGCTTGGTCACTGCTCCGTATGAACATGCGGGCCCTCGACGGCACACCCTCTCTTGGCAGGCTGGCGGGCACGACGCACGCCAGAGCCACATCTCTCTCTCTCTCTCTGTCTGCGGGGGCGCGTCGGGTGAGCCGGGCAGAGTGGACGACCCCCGAGAGCTCTCACAGCTGCCTCCAAGAGGCCCCCGAGAGGCCTCCCACGAGAACCCCGCGAACATCCAACAGTCGGCGGCGGGCGAGGGGGGGGGTAAGTGAGAAAGGACGGGCCTTCTCAGAAGTCTCAGAAGCCCCGGGGCCTTCTGAGAAGTCTTCTAAGCCTTCTTCTCCCAAGACAGAAAAAAAACTCCCAGAAGGCGCGAGGGCTTCTGAGAAGTCCCGCCGCCTTCTCAGAAGGCCCTTCTCCTTCTCACTTCCCCCACTCGCTCGCCGCCGAAAGAAGCTTCAACCCACAGATTGTCAGGGTCGACACGGTCGTCCGGTTCCGCGCCGGCACCTCGCCTGCTGGGCCTCGTGTGAACCCCACCGACCGTGTCTCGTGAAGGGTTGCTGGCTCTGGAGCTCTGTGTTCGGCTCTGACCCGTTTCCTGAAAGGACGCCAGCGAAAGGGACTTCTGAGACCGTGGCGTTGCGTTCGAGACTTCGGAACGTGCGAGTGAAAGCGTCATGCGGAGACCTTTTGGGCGAAGCCGAGGGAACTTGAGAACTCGGCATATCCCGTCTCACCTCGCCCGGCGAAGACGTGGTGCGAGGCTGGTGAGAACAGCTCGGGCCACACGGCGAGCCTGCACACCGTTTCGGAGGGAGGTGCTACAGCTCACGCGGCAAAGGACCACAGAGAGTAGTGCCACCGTGCAGGCCCCTCTTCATCTCGCGCGACACGAGGAGAAGCTATGGGTGGATGGTACCGGGGAGAGCCTATGCTGATGTGTTTCATGTTTTCCAGGGCAACATATGCTGATGTTTTTTTTGCTGAGCAGCATCGCATCTCCGAAGAGCAGCAGAGGGGAAAACAGAACTGGTCGGAAAGCGCCGAAGGAGCTACATGTGGAGGCAACGCTAGTCGGCTCCAGAAAATAGCGGAGCAAGCGAGATCTGATGCTGGTGCTGATGCTCCTCCCCCACATCCGTCCCTTCCTGCCCCATTGCCTGTCTCCGACGCCCTCGTTGGATCCGAGCCCGTGCTCACCGAGGACGGCCAGCCGCGCGACGGGTGACGTAACTCTTGCACCAAGGCAGGTTCCGTGCGCTGGCCAGGCAGGCCGCGTTTTCCCCTCCTGCCCGTTACAGGGGGCCTCCTCAAGCCTCAGGCAGGGCGAATGGTTCATTTTGCAAGGGGGTGGGTTGACAGCACCATCACGATTTCAGCATTTCTGTTTCCCGAGTCTGGATCTGGGGGTCCTGCGATCTCTTCGGAGACAGCGAACTCCGTGCTCGGGGGAAGCGGGGCGAACCCGCTGGCATCACCAGGAAGCGGCCGGGCTAATTCAATCGACTCGACCGGGGACTTTGGCCGAACTCTTCTCGATATTGCGATGCAAGTATCCCAAATACAAGTCCGAAAGATCACTATTCCTTCCGCTCCCTCATCCTGGCAGAGACTCCTCCTCTTCCTCACCACCCGTCCTCTTCCTCATCGTCATCATCATCAGCAGCATCATCAGCATCAGCATGGTGATCGTCATCGTCATCGTCATCATCATCATCATCATCATCATCATCATCATCATCATCAGCAGCAGCAGCAGCATCATCATCATTATCATCATCAGCAGCAGCATCCCCTCAACTTTTCATCAGCCGAACCATCATCATCGTCACCATGGTCATCATCATCATCACCATCATCATCATCATCAGCAGCAGCAGCATCATCGTCATCATCATCAACATCATCAGCATCACCATCATCATCAGCATCATCATACGCCTCAACATCGGTACCTATAATCGTAAGCGTCATCGTCACCGTCATCATCACGATCATCGCCATTACAACCATAATCATCGCCGCCACCAATCACCGTACACTACCACACCCCTCTGACCAGCATCATCATCATCATCATCATCATCATCATCATCATCATCATCATCATCATCATCATCATCACCACCACCACCACCACCCTCATGATCACCTCCACCACCACCATCATCATCCACTCCATACTCACCATATCATCAACCCTCCTCCCCCCCCCTACTCCTGCCCAACTATTGTCCCTACCCTGGTCATAGTACTCGTGTCTCCCCCTTCTTGGCCCGCACCCCCCCCCCCCTTTAACAGCGGGGAAGGCGACCCGAATCCCCGACGTTGTGCAACTTTCGCCTGGCCACCCACGCATGGCCACACTCGGAAATGCACGAGGGGGGCGTCAATCCTCGATAGGGATGGGCCTGAATAGCCCTCCTCAGGGTGCATCTCCAAAATGCCCGTCTCTACACGGCCTGACTGGAAAGGGGACTCCGTGATTGGGGGCGAGAAATCGCCTGCGACCTCTTTCTGACCCCACGTCATCCCCATCCCCTCGCCCGTGTGCATGCAGTGTCCTCGAGATCCCCCTTCCTCCTCCTCCTCCTCCTCCTCCTCCTCCTCCTCCTCCTCTCTCCTCCTCTCTCCTCCTCCTCCTCCTCCCTCCTCCTCCTGCTCCTCCTCCCTCCTCCTCTGCTGCTCCTCCTCCTCCTCCTCTCTGCTCCTCCTCCCCTCCTCCTCTGCTCCTCCTCCTCCTCCTCCTCCTCCTCCTCCTGCTCTCCTCCAACTCCACCTCCTCCACGTCATCCACCTCCTCCTCCGCCTCCTCCTCCTCCCTCCTCCTCCTCATCCAGCTCCTCCTCCTCCTCCTCCTCCTCCTCCTCCACCTCCTCCTCCTCCTCTCAGCATCATCATCATCATCATCATCATCATCATCATCATCATCATCATCATCATCATCATCATCATCATCATCATCATCATCATCATCATCATCATCATCATCATCATCATCATCATCATCATCATCATCATCATCATCATCATCATCATCATCATATCATCATCATCATCATCATCATCATCATCATCATCATCATCATCATCATCATCATCATCATCATCATCATCAGCATCATCATCATCATCATCATCATCATCAATCATCATCATCATCATCATCATCGTCGTCATCGTCATCATCATCATCATCATCATCATCATCATCATCATCATCTCATCATCATCATCATCATCATCATCATCAGCATCATCATCATCATCATCATCAGCCCCTCCCATTCATCCGCCTCCCCCTCCTCCTCATCATCATCATCATCATCATCATCATCAGCATCATCATCATCAGCATCATCATCGTCAGCATCAGCATCAGCATCAGCATCATCATCATCATCATCATCATCATCATCATCATCAGTATCATCATCAGCATCAGCATCATCATCATCATCATCATCATCATCATCATCATCAGCATCATCATCAGCATCATCATCATCATCATGATCATCATCATCATCAGCATCATCCTCATCCTCATTCTCATCATCCTCATCCGCAGCAGCAGTATCGTCAGCATCATCAGCATCATCAGCATCATCAGCATCAGCCTCAGCATCATCATCACCAGTATCATCGTCGTCGGCATCATGAACATCAGCATGATCATCACCATTATCATGATCATCATCAGCAGCAGCAGCATCATCATCATCAGCATCAGCATCAGCATCATCATCAGAATCAGCACCATGATCACCATCATCATCATCATCCTCATCAACACCATCATCATCAGCATCATCATCATCTCATCATCAACAACATCAACATCATCATCATCAGCATCAGTTTCGTCAGCGTCATCATCACCACCATCACCATCACCATCACCATCACCATCACCATCAGCAGCAGCAGCAGCATCATCAGCAGCAGCAGCATCATCACCATCATCATCAGCACCAGCATCAGCAGCAGCATCATCATCGTCATCACCATCAGCATCATCATCAGCAGCAGCATCATCATCACCGCAACCACCACCATCAGCATCATCATCATCAGCAGCAGCATCACCATCAACAGCAGCATCATCCTCAGCATCATCCTCAGAATCATGATCACCACCACCACCACCATCATCATTGCCATCATCATAATCATCAGCAGCATCATGATCATCGTCATCAGCGTCATCGGCATCATCATCATCATCATCAGCATCATCATCAGCATCAGAATCATCATCACCATCATCAATACAATCACCATCATCACCATCATCATCAGCAGCACCACCACCATCATCATCAGCATCAGCATCAGCATCATCATCAACATCGTCATCATCATCGGCGTCAGCATCATCATCATCATCATCATCATCGTCATCACCATCATCATCAGCATGATCAACATCATCATCAGCATAATCAGCGGCATCACCATCAGAATCGTCATCATCAGCATCATCATCATGATCATTATCAGCATCACCGTCAGCATCATCATCATCATCGTCCTCTTCAACATCATCATCATTAGCATCATCACCGTGATCAGCATCATCGTCATCGTCATCCTCATCGTCATCATCGTCATCGTCATCGTCATCAGCATCAGCATCAGCATCATCATCGTCAGCATCATCATCATCATCATCATCATCATCAGCATCATCATCATCATCATCATCATCATCATCATCATCATCATCATCGTCAGCAGTATCATCATCAGCAGCAGCATGAGCATCATCATCAGCAGCAGCATCAGCATCATCATCAGCAACAGCATCATCTGCATCATCATAATGATAATCATCATCATCGTCGTCATCAGCATCGCCATCATCATTATCATCATTGTCATCAGCATCATCATCAGCATCATCATAATCAGCATCAGCATCATCATCAGCAGCAGCATCATCTGCAGCAGAATCATCATCGCCATCAGCATCAGCATCATCATCATCATCATCATCATCATCATCCTCATCATCATCAGCAGCATCATCATCACTATTATCATCATACCCCCATCCTCTTTCGAGATCCCCCTCCCTCCTCCACTCCTTCTCCTCCTTGTCATCCGTCTCCTCCTCCTCCTCATCATCCTCATCCTCCCCTCCCATCCTCTCTTTCTCTATCTCTCGCGCGCTCTCTCTCTCTCTCTCTCTCTCTCTCTATGCCCCCTCCCCACCCTCCCCCCAAAGCCCGCGACGCTAGGGCCGATCCTCTTGCTGCGCCCCTTCTTCGGCCGCCTCGCTGGAGGCGGAGGGGGGGGGGCCACAAGGAGGAGGAGGAGGAGGAGGAGGAGGAGGAGGAGGAGCCAGGGGAGGGGACAAGGGAGGAGAAGGAGAGGGGGAGGGGGGGAGGGAGCCATGCCCGTCCCCAACCCTTCCCATTGCGCTGATGATGTCTCTATCAGCCGACGGGTGCCGCATCAGACCTGGAATCGCCTAGATGACTCCATGTTGCGATGTTAAACCACACAAGGGAGCTGCGGACATGGGAGGAGGAGGAGGAGGAGGAGGAAGCAAAAAAGGAGGAGGAGGTGGTGGTGGTGGTGGTGGTGGTGGTGGTGGATGGGCAGGAGGATGAGCACGAGGAACAGGATGAGGATGAGGAAGGAGCAGCAGGGGGAGCGGGAGCGGGAGCGGGAGCGGGAGGACCACGGGAGCGGCAGCAGCAGGGCAAGGCCGAGAAGCGGAGAGTGCGGCAACAACGACGCGGAAGGACTCGGATCCGGAAGTATGGCCCGCGCCGGGGCGAGAGCGCCAGCCTGAACGCCCGGAGCAGGGCGCCGATCCGAAATGAGGACAGCGATGCCGCGGGAGCACCACTTTGGAACATAACAAACGTGCTAAAGAACCATATGCGGGAAACCAGGGGGGCCGCTCGCACAGAACGTGGGAGAGACGCGGGCGCGTAACGTTTGCGCTGCCCGCAGTGCACATCGCACGGACGAGCGCATCCCCCCCAGACTGCAAGTCGCTCCACTTACGCAAGACGATACGCGCCTTGCACACCTGCCGCGCGGTTATTGACCGCTGCCCTGTGTCGCCTTCATGCGTGTACTAATTCTACTGGTGTTCCTCTGCCAGGAAGCGCGGAGCCGTCACATGGACGGCTCCAGCGGCATGGAGTAAATGGATTGACACTGAGCTCCGCTGCGTGAGTGGCAGTGGCCATCACCACGCTTAGCATAGGTGCGTGTGGGATTTCTCAACCGTGCACACGAAGGAGAGGGAAGAGGAGGAGGAGGAGGAAAAGCAGCAGGAGGAGCTCGAAGGGCACTGCAGGGAGGGAAGGGACAGGAGGAGAAGAGGGTGTACAGAGAGGTGGAGAAGGAGGAGGAGGAGGAGGAGGAGGAGGACGGCGACGACGACGTCGGGTAGAAGGAGGAAAAGACTGATGGGGGGAGAAAGCGGAGGAAAAGAAGGAGGAGGAGGAGACAGATGAGGGGAAGGAGTGGAATGAGGAGGAGGAGGGCAACAAGGACCTCGGAGGACACCACAAGGGAGGGGAGGGTGAGGAGAGAGACGAGAAGGTGGAGAAGGAGGAGGGGAAGAAGGATGAGAAGGATCAGTTAGGGAGAGCAAGGAGGAGGAGCAAGGAGGAGGTGGATAAGGTGCAGGGAGAGGAGGAGGAGGAGGAGGAGGAAAAGGAGGAGGAGGAGGAGACGCAGGTGGAGAAGAAGGAGACGGAGGTGGAGGAGGAGGAGGAGGAGGAGGACAACGAGGAGGAGGAGGGGGAGGACGACGGATAGGACGGAGAGAGGTGAGAAGAGGAGGAGGAGGAGGAGGACGACGACAACGACGACGAGGAGGGGGTAGAAGAGGAGGTGGAGGAGGAGGAGCAGGGAGGAGAGGGAGGGGGAGTGCAGAGGAAGGGAGCGCTAGAGGGGGGGGAAGCGGGGGGGAGCACCGCGGTGCCTGGGCGCTTGCGCGGCAGGCGCCGAGCCCCCCTCCTCGAAGGCCATCGTCCTGCAGGCGCGTGGGCGGGATCACCCTCGTCCTCCGAGGACGGCGCTGACGACTCCTCCTCCTCCACCTCCTCCTCCACCTCCTCCTCCTCCCCCTCCTCCTTCTCCTTCTCCTCCTCGTCATCATCATCCTCCTCCTCCTCGTCATCATCATCATCATCATCATCATCATCATCAGCAGCAGCATCATCGTCATCATCAGCATCATCAGCAGCATCATCACCACCACCATCATCAGCATCAGCATCAGCATCATCATCATCGTCATCATCATCATCATCGTCAGCAGTATCATCATCACCATCATCATCATCATCATCGTCATCATCATCATCATCATCATCATCATCATCGTCATCATCATCATCCTCATCATCATAATCATCATCATCAGCAGCAGCGTAAGCAACATCCCCATTCTAATCTTCATTCCCATCCTCATACGCCGACGACGACGACAGCGACGACCACAACGAGAACGACGACGACGACTCTCCGACCCTTCCTCCTCCGCCGCCTCATCCTCCGCCTCCTCCTGCTCCTCCTCTACATCCGCCTCTTCCGCCTCCTCCTCATCATCAGCATCCTCAGTATAACTATCAGATTCATCATCATCACCACCATCACCATCATCATCAGCATCATCAGCATCAGCATCAGCATCAGCATCAACATCAGCATCATCATCACCACTACCATGACCATCACCATCACCAGCGTAATCTTCGCCACCAGCCTCAACCTCATCACGTACCACCACCCACACAACCACCAACAACACCATCATCATCATCATCATCATCATCATCATCATCAGCAGTATCATCATCAGCATCATCATCAGCATCAGCAGCATCAGCATCAGCATCAGCATCAACATAATCATCACTCATCACCAGCAGCAACAGCATCATCATGATCGCCGATATGCGTGTCATCGTCGTCATCAGCATCGTCGTCATCATCGTCATCGTCAGCATCAGCATCATCGTCATCATCAGCAGCAGCAGCATTAATATCATGATCAATAATATCATCATCATAATCATCAAATTCATCATCATCATCATCATTACTATCATCACCATCCTCGTCCGTCATCATCTTCGTCATCATCACCATCATCATCAACAGCACCAGAATCACAATCACCTTCACCATCACCATCACCTTATCCGTCGTCATCATCTTTATCAGCAGCATCATCATCATATCATCATCAGCATCAGCAACACCATCATCAGCATTATCATCAGCAGCATTATCCGCATCATCAGCATCATTAGCAGCATTAGCAACAGTATCATCAGCAGCATTAGTTTCAGAATCAGCATCAACATCATCAGCAGCAGCATCAGCATCAGCGTCATCAGCACCATCATGATCAAAAGCATCAGTGTCATCAGCATCATCATCATAAGTTTAATCATCACTAGCAGCAGCAGCAGCAGCATGAACAGCAGCAGCAACAGAATCGACAAAAACAGCATCATCATCATCATCATCAGCAGCAGCAGCACCATTATCATTATCGTAACCATGATCAGCATCAATACAACCACCACCATCACCAACACTATCACCATCAGTATCATCATCATCAGCAGCATCATCATCAGCAGCATCATTATGATCCTCTCGTTCCTCCTTCTGCCGCGGCTGCTCTGCCTCCTCCTCCTCGCCCTCCATTCCCCCAGTTTTCCTCCTCCTCCTCCTCGTCATCTTCCTCCTCCTCCTCCTCCGCCTCCTCCTCCCCCGCCTCCTCCTCCTCCTCCTCCTCCTCCTCCTCCTCCTCCTCCTCCTCATCATCATCATCATCATCATCATCATCATCATCATCATCATCATCATCATCTCAAACATTCCCCCTTTTCCTTCTCCCGATAATCATCCTCCTCCTCCTCGCCCTCCCTTCCCCCAGCCCTGCACATCCTCATCCTCCTCCTCCTCCTCTTCTTCCTCCTCCTCATCCTCCTCCTCCTCCGCCTCCTCCTCCTCATCCACCTCCTCTTCCTCCTCCTCCTCCTCCTCCTCCTCCTCCTCCTCCTCCTCCTCCTCCTCCTCCTCCTCTTCATCCTTCTCCTCCTCCTCCTGTTCCTCCTCATTCTCATCCTCCTCCTCCGCCTCCTCCTTTGCTCCTCCTCCCCATCGTCCTCTTCCCCATGATCCACCCTGCTGCCTCGCCCTCATCCTCCCAGTATCATACCGAAAGTTCCTAAGTCCCAAATGGCAGACGCCCTTGGAGACCTCCGCAAGTCTCCAAAGGTCTCCGGAAGTCCCTGCAACTTCTGGGGAAATGTCCCTCAGCTCACAGTTGATTTGCTTCGAACGGTCCCCACCCAGAGCCTGTCCCGAATGCGTTCGCGGTCTGTCTTGTGTGTCTCCAACACGATCGTATACATATCACATGTAAATATTATGTATATCTATTATATATACATATGCAAATATATAAATATATGTGTATATATGTGTATATGTATATATATATACATAGACATATATATACACATACATATATATTCGCTCGCGCCACACCTTCACGAAAGTATTGCTTTATCGTCGCGAACACGCGGTCGGTTCGCGTGTGGTTCGCGTATATGTGTCTTCCTTGCGGAATATCTGTCGGTGTGCAATTTAATCGCGTATCTTGACGATTCGGTTCGTTACGCGTGTCTTTTTTATATATGATACGTATGCATGCCGAGTACGTTACCTTCACAAGCAGCTGATGCAAGGCCCTCACTATGTGTGCGTGTGTCTGTGATCGTTGTGTCTGGTAACCGTGCGCTTTACTGCATGTCCAATACGCGTAATACGTCTGTCTGCTCCATCGTACACAACGTGGGCGTGCCAATTGTGTGCATGTGTCGACGCGGATGGTTACTGAAAGGACAAACGGAACGGTGTCCTACTATCGCGCCCGTTTTTGGGTGTATGTCGTGTCCAGAAAATGCCAAGCGAGTTGTGCACAACGCGAAAGCAATGTCAGCTGGATGTGCCGTTCTGTACGTACTATGTCCATGTATGGTCTGAGCGGGTGCAATGTATGAATGCTGCGCGTGTCTGCGCCATGTTTGGTTCAAGCATATGCATATCAGATTGTGATGTGTACGCCTGACCCCTAATGTTTGGTCATGCCCATGAACTGTCCAACTACTGCGTTAAAGTTTGCACTCGTATGCTGCCAGCCTCGCTTGCTGCACCCATGCCCGCCATGGGTAGCATTTATGCCTGAAACCAGGTGTATGATATGATGCGGCATCCATGATACGGTTGGTGGTGTCATCCGCGGCTTTGAACCATGCACCGAATGTATGCTGCACAAGTTTGATGCTTTGGAATACGGATTAAGAGTGTAATTCACGTTTGCCATTTACGATTGGTCCTCCATCGTGCCGATGAATAACGTTGCCAAATGAATCGCGTAGACACTTGCCTCTACAGAACAAAGAAGCTACTGCAACGCTCGGGGGGCAGCCACTCTGCAAGAAGATTGTTGGATGGCACGGCTCCAAAGGCGGAGGCTGCCCAACAGACGCTGCACGCAACACCCCAACAGACGCTGCAAACAACACGAGAGGCAATGGCAGCCCGCTGGTCGACTTGCCGAGACTGATCGACACCTCGAGAGGCGAGGGCGGGCAAAAGAAAAAGAAAGGGCGGCAGAGCTTGAGCGGCAACGGACGCGGAGCAACTGCGCGGCCGCCCCTGCCTAACAGATCCGCAATACGAGACGACATCCCCCAGCAACTACAGCAACGCTCGGGAGGTGGCGAGCCCGCGTAGAATACATGTTTAGCGCCAAGGCTCGACAGGCGGAGGCCGCCTAACAGACACGACACACAACGCGAGACGCGATGGCAGCCCGCTAGTCGCCGTGCTGAGACAGATCGACACCTCCCGATACCTGCAGTAAGGACTGGCCGCTAGGCCGCCCCGCAGGGATCTCAAAAGACACGCACACTACACCTTCATACGACTGCCGAACTGGACCTCACGGCAAGCTTCGGCGGAGACAAAGAGCGACGAGACAAGGTCAGAAGCAAATATCTTCGGATATGAAGTCCCATTGCGGCGACCTGGAGCGGCCCCAAATAACACAATGTGATATTTACCAGATCTATCTAGGAGCAGATACCGTTCTGACCACGGCACCTCTTCCGAACGCGTGCGAGACTGAAAATGCGCCAATCTGCCACGCGAGCGCCCTTCCGACACCCGGCCCCGAACTGACAAACGCGACCGACAGCGGAAATGGAAGCGGCATCGGCGAGGAGGCGTGCAAGACGAGGGGCGGACCACAAGATGGACGCCTGAGGGTTCCCCAGCACACGGGGCACGCCAAGCGACTTGGAAAGCAAGATGACGCGGCAACTGAGTGCGAAAGTGTCGCTGTCCAACTGGAGTCGCTCCAGCTGGGCCTCAGAGAGATCAACCTGGCCCATTGGGGGCCCCACTCGATCGGATAGGACAGCGATTCGCTCGGGGCCAGGTAGCGCGCGGGGTGCCGAGGAAGACGCCGAAGATGATGCCTGCCTTCAGCCGCCCGGAGATGAGCAGCTCGAGACGACGGCACAGCTGGTCCTCGTCGGCACCGCAAGCCAAGTCAAGGTCGACACCACCACATCCGCGGGCTCTGAGCTCGGCGGACACGCGGCCGCTTCAGGCGAAGAGCCCCAGAAAGGCCCGATGCCACAGCCGCTCTGCAAGACGCAGCTGGGCCGTCAGCAGGCCACGCAGGTGCTGCTCCACGCGTGCCAGCGAGGCCAGGCACGGCGCTGCCGCTTGGGCACGGGCGCGCCCACCCGCTGGACTGGCGCGAAGAGCGCCGCGGCCGGCCCCGGCCACGTCTCGAACAGCTCCCTGTCGAAGCCGCGCTCGATGACCCTCACGAACCGCTCCTCCGCGAGCGCCCCGATGTGGGGGGCCCAGTCGGGCACCCTTGCGAGGGCCGCCTGCAGGCGCGTCTCCTTCGCGAACCTCTTCACTCTGGAGGGGGGCGCTCACCGCCCCCGGCGCAGGGTGCTCTCGACGGAGCGGCGGCGCGCCAGGATGTCGCGCGATGACCCCCTTGCCTCAGGGGGCACGGGGTCGGGCGCAGCACGAACAGGCAGAGAAACCGCCCGGCGCCGCGTGGCCGCCAAGTCCAACAGCGGCTGCGCGGCGGAGGTCGCCATCTGCAGCGCCGCCAGGATCCGCCGCGCGAACGCGCCCAGGTCCTGAGCACCCCGCCGTCCACGGGATTCAGCAGGAGCCCCCAAATGAGGAAGCGCGCGTCCGCCACTGCCACGGGCGGGATCAGGCGCGCCGAGGCGAGCCCCATCGCTTCGAGGGGCCGCAAGTAGCCCAGGAACGACAGAACCCCCAAGATGGCCATCCGCCTCGAGCAGCGGGCGACCATCAGTCCGGCGATGGCGAGGGCCACCGCTCGAGGGAGCGCGACCCGCGCGGCCATCGAGATCAGCCGCGGCCACGCCACAAGCGACCGAGTCTCACGAGGGAGCACGAACTTCCACACACCCGCCGGCCCCAGCGCGCAGCAGGCAAACGCTGACAGAAACTGAAAACCACTGCTGTGGAAAAACCCGTTGATCGCCGAGCGCGTTGCACTTCAATTGAACAAACACAGATGTTACCAGAGGGGGGCTCAACAATAACTATGCTTCAGTCGTGAGAGTTCAACAACAACAATAACAACAACAACAACAACAACAACAACAACAACAACAACAACAACAACAACAACAACAACAACAACAACAACCGCAGCAACAGCAGCAGCAACAACAAAAGCAACAACCACAACCTCAACAACAACAACAACAAGAACAAGAGCGGGAACGAGAACAAGAACAACAACAACAACAACAACAACAACAACAACAACAACAACAACAACAGCAGTAACCACAGCAGCAACAACAACAACGACAGCAACAAGATCATCGACCTCAGAATAGTCATCATCAGCAACATCATCAGCATCATCAGCATCATCAGAATCATCATAATCATCAGAATCATCCTCATCATCATCATAATCAGCAGCATCATCATCATCGTCATCATCATCATCATCATCATCATCATCATCATCATCATCATCAACATCATCATAAGCAGCATCATCATTACCATCCGCATCATAGTATTCATCATCATCAGCAGCAGCAGCATCATCATCACCATCATAGTCATCGCCGTCATCGTCATCATCAGCAGCAGCAGCAGCATCATAGTCATCGTCATCGTCATCATCAGCATCATCGTCATTAGCGACGGCATCAACACCATAAGCATCATCAGCATGATAATCATCATCATCTCCATCATCGTCGTTACCAACAACATCATCAGCTTCCTCTCCATCATAATCATAAGCAACAGCATCACCATCATCATACTGGAAATCCCCGGGCCCTCCACCCCTCCTCATCATCCGCTCGATGTTCCTGATACTCCTGCTCCTGCACTTCATCATCGTCATCATCATCAGCAGCAGCATCATCATCACAACCACCATCATCATCATCATCATCACCATCATCATCATCAGCAGCATCATCATCATCCGTCTCCGCCTCCCCCGCCTCCTCCGCCTCCGCATCCTCCTCCCCCTCCTCTTCCTCCCCATATTGCTTCTCCTCATCCTCCCCCTCCTCCTCATCATCCTCCTCCCCATCCTCCGCCTCCTCCTACTCCTCATCCTCCTCCTCATCCTCATCCTCATCATGTTCATCCCGTTCATCAGCCTCGTCATCCGCATCCTCCTCGATATCATCCTCATCCTCCTCATCCGTTCTCCGCCTCCTCCTCCTCATGCCCATCATCCTCCCAAAGTTCCTCCTCCTCCTCATCCTCCGCATACTCATCCTCATCATGCTCAGCATCAGCATCAGCATCATCATCAGCAATCATCACCAGCAGCAGCAACATTATAATGAAAAACGAAATATGATATCACAATGATGATCACACGAATGGTTTTAGTAAAACAATGGAAATAAGAATAGGAATGATACTGACAACCAATGACAATGATAATGCTAATATGAATACAGATAACAAGAATAATACGACTGATAATCAAAACACGGATACGAATAACAATACGAATAAGAATAACAATACTACTAATGACAATAGGCATCGTCATCATCAGCAGCAGCATAAGCATCATTATCATCAACACCATCAGCAGAATCATCCGCATCATCATCAGCATCAGCATCAGCATCATCAGCATTATCATTATAAGCAGCATCGTCATCATCAGCATCATCATCGTCACCATCAGCATCATCAGCAGCAACGTCAGCATCATCTTCATAATCAGCATCAGCATCAGCATCATCATCATCATCAACATCAGCAGCAGCATCATCAGCATCATCGTAATCATCATCACCACCACCAACACAATCATGATCATCATAACCGTCATCATCATCAGCAGCATCATCAGCATCATCAGCATCATCATCGGAGGCAACAGCATCATCATCATCATCATCATCATCATCATCATCATCATCATCATCATCATCATTATCATCATCATGTTCATCTTCATCAGCATCATCATCATCATCATCATCATCGTCATCATCATCATCATCACAATCAGAATCATACATATCATCATCAGCAGCAGCATCATCATTAGCAGCATCATCATCGTCACCATCATCACCATCATCATAAGCAGCATCATCAGCATTATCAGCATCAGCATCATCATCATAATCATCATCGTCATTAACATTATCATCATCATCATCATCATCATCATCATCATCATCGTCATCATCGTCATCATCATCGTCACCATCATCAACAACCGCATCATCATCAGCAACAAAATCGTCACCAGGATCATCAGCAGGGGCAGCGTCATCAGCATCATAGTCATCATCATCACCACCTGCACCATCATCATAATCGCCATCATCATCAGCAGCAGCATCAACATCAGCATCATCAGCATCATCAGCAGCATAATCTTGGAAGTTTGCAAAGGCTTCACGGATGGAGGGTGGCACGTTTTCAAATGTGGCTCTCGCCTCAGCACCGCGCGCATTCGTTTTAAAAGTTTGTAGAAGCTTCACGGATGGAGGGCAGTTTATTTAAAAATGTGGCTCTCGCCTTGGCGCCGCGCACATTTGTCCCGAAAGTTTGCAACAGTTTCGACGTCCTAGAAGTCGTGTCTCGACATGATATCGGAATGTCAGGTCGCAAAAGTAATGTTGATTCGTGGCTTTGAAGTCCCAGGAATGGCGCTCTGGCACGATTCAGGTTCGCCCAGGCGCAACAGGAATGGTGATTCGCGGCGTTGTCCCAGGAATGGCTTTCTGGCACATTTGCAAAGATTCAAACGATTATCTTCCAACGGGGAACTTCACTCAGTGAAAATGAATCGGTGCAGGGGCTTATGGAAAGGGACTTGGCGGGAGCGTTTGTTGCAATATCGTTGATGAGTCTTGGGTTTACACTGGTCCTCCTCCTCCTCCGCCTCCTCCTCCGCCTCCTCCTCCTCCTCATTCTCCTCACGGTAGCCGCCGATGCTGCCGCTGCTGCCGCTGCGGGAGCGGCGAGCGTCCTGGACCGCACCGGCCCCGACGGCGCGGACCCCGACGACGGCACCAGCGCGGCGGCGGCGCTGTGCGTCGGCTGCCGCCCGCGACCAGCCGGCCCGGCGTCCGCGCTCGAGGGCCTCGGCAACGCGGAGGGCGCGGGCGGCGTCGAGGGCGTCGACGGCGCCGACGGCGGCGGCGCCGGCCCCGACGGGCCGGCGGCGCTGGCGCTGTCCCGCAGCGGGGCGGCGCACGCCTCGCGGCTGTCGTCGCCAGCGAGCGGCGTGGGCGCCAGCGGCGCCGACGATGGGCCGGCAGCAGTGGCGCTGTCCCGCAGCAGGGCGCTGGCGGCAGCCGCCTCCTGCAGGACTGCAGGACGAAGCCAACGCCCACACCGATCCTTGCCAGGCCCACCCTGGGCCCCAGGATCGATGCATACGCCCTCCTGGCTTATGCAGGGAGGCATACACAGCGATCGTAAGCCCTGTACCAGCATGGCCAAGATAGGCGCAGTTGTATGGTTACTGCCCTCCGATCCTGGCTGCCGTCGCTGGCCGGCGACGCGGGCGCCGGCGGCGCCGCCGACGGGCCGTCGGCAACGGCGCTGTCCCGCAGCGGCGCGCCGCTGGCGGCAGGCGGCGTGCCACTGCCGCCGGCCAGCGGCTCGGGCGCGGGCGGCGCCGGCGGGCCTGAGACCTCACTGCTCCGCCCAGGGCTCCGCGGGCCGGGCGCGTCGCCCGGGGCGGGCCCGTCGCCGCCGTCCGTGGCGCAGCGCCGTGCGCCCTCCTCTGCGCGAAGGAAGCGGGGCACGAAGGGAAAGGGGCCCTGCCCGAGCCCAAGCCCGAGCCCGAGCGAGCCCAGGCCTCAGCCCGAGCCCGAGCCCGAATCCGAGCATGAAGCGTCTCCCGGGGACCACGCATGGCTCCTCATCCTGGGCTGTCTGGTGGACAGCCCTGGAGCCCTGGGAGGGCCCGTGGGGGCCCCAGAACAGCGAAAAGCATTACATCTGGCGTCTCGAGTTTGCTCGAGACACAGGCCCACGGCCTCTCGACAACCCCCCCTGGACCGTTGCTTCATCCCGAGCCGACTTTGGCGGCCCCGAGGCCTGGCAAAGGCCCCGAGAGGCCGCAAACGAGGAAAACCACTCGCCACGAGTTATTCGAGGCGCCCGGTGCCTGGGGAGGGGTGGTCTCCCTCAGGACTTCGGCGGTAACTCATGGGAGCCTCCCATACCACCTTGTCGGCTCTTGCGATTCGACGCTTATCGACGCTAAATCGACGCTACTCGACGCGAAATCGACGCCAGTCGACGCTAAGGCCCCCATGATTTGCCACCGATCAGGACCCGCTTGCTTCACGGCGACCTCCATCTGGCTGGCTGGCGGGCGCCGCCAGGCGCTGTGCGCGCGGGGGGCTGCGCGCGGGGGGCTGCGCGCGGGAGCTGCGCGCGGGAGCTGCGCGGCCCCCCGCCCCCCGCGGAGCCGCGCCGGGCGGAGCACAAGGGGCCAGGGCGGCGGAAGGACGCAGCGGAGCGGGCGCGCGGAGGCAGGAGGGCAGCGCCCCTGGCCCTGGGATGGAGGCAGACCCCGGCCCCCTCGGGTCCTGAAAAAGAGCAAGAGCGGAGGAGCGGGGGGGGGGAGGCGCCCGCTACGTTGGGCCTCCAAGGGAGTGGGGGGAGATAAAGACCCAGACCCCCTCGGGTCGACGAAAAAATCGAGGCGCCGGGGGGGTCGCCACTTTCGGCCTCCAGGGGCCCTCGCTGGGCCCCGGGGCCGTCAAAAAAAACAGCTCGGGGTGAGACGCAGGTCCCGGGGAATGGGTCGAGAGCTGTGGGGAGCACCGTCATGAGAAAATCATGACGTTGGGAGTGTGGGGACGAGGGTCATGACAAGGAGGGTCTCGTCAAAATCGGGCCCCCGTCATCGGCAGACCTTTCGGCCTCTGGGGGCCCTTACCGAGCCCTGGGGCCCTCAAAAAACAACTCAGGACGAAAAGCCGGTCCTGGGGAAGAGGTCCAGCCAACCAGGGATCGACGTTTTGGACACGAAGACACAAAAAAACGAAAACGAAACAAAAACAAAAAACCGTTTAGGAGTGTTTGCTTTTATTTGCTCACGTGCCATTCAACACATCTGTCAACAACCCTCGATACCCGCCCTCTTCGTCTTCGATCGCAACCCCTTGGGAGGATATCTTCGTCAGCTGCCGCGAGTATTTGGCGCAGCCCCTAATACGACGGAAAGGGAGGATAATGGAAGGAATGGACAAGGAGGAGGGAATAGGATGGAGGACGAGAGAGGTCGGCAGTAGGGGGGTTAGGAGCAGAAAACAAGTGGCAGAACCAGACGGGCGGATCAGACGGGTAGACCCCAATAGGCGGGTCGGGAAGGCGGACCCAGGCGGCCCGAACGAGCAGGCAGGTCGCTGAAGCGTCAGCCCTGCATGAATCGCGAAGGAATGTCGAGCGATAGCGCGATTTCCAAGCAAATCGTGAGGTGGCCCAAAACGAGAGCCTGATTCCTGAGTGTCGAAGGCAAGGCGTCTGAATAATTTGCGAACAATTCCCACGCGAGAGCGAGATTCCTGAAAAAAATGGAAAGTCCCGCGAGAGAGCGCGATGTTGAACAAACTGTGGGAAAGTATCAGTCGGGAGCCGTTGTTGTGGTAGGTCGGGGGCCAACAACGCAGTCTGACACACAAGACTTTCCCTTGTAAAAACCAAGTCCAACCCATGGGAGGAACGCTTGAATTGAAAAACACACTGGGCACCAGGCAGGGGGGAACAACAATAATCAAGCGAACATGACTCTTGAACATGAGATGCATGTGACAACATCAAACGATTTCCAACAACAAAAAACATGTCTTTCCAATTAGAAAAAGAAAAACAAAAAACAAAAACAAACAAACAAACAAACAATCAACCAAACAACCAACCAACCAACCAACCAAACACACACACAGACGAACACACGAACACACACACACACACACAACCACAAAAAACAGACAAGCAAACAAAAACACGTCGGATGTCTGGGCATGACAAGAAGAATCTCGTCAAAATCAGGCCCCGTCCTGATCCAGCCTTGCTTCTACCCGCGTCGTCCGCATGCACGGCGGCGGAAGAGGGAGAGAGGAGACTAGAGGCAACGAGAAGCCGGCAGACGACGGCGAGCGCGCAGGAGGGGGGCCATGCCGGGACCCACTCCGCGTGGCGGAGAGAGTGCGGCACACGACTTTCGGATAGAGGCGGGTGCGCCTCAACGAAGCGGAGTCATCCGCGCTGCCTTGCTGGACCGGCTGGTTCACGCCCGATTCAGTTCGACCGTGGCCACAGGGGCCTCGGACGGGCGCGCCCGACTGAGCAGTTTGAGACCGCTGGCACTGAGCACAACCGATCCGCCTCTTGTTTGAATCTTGGGGGGAAGCTTCGACGTGCAGGGATTGATCACGGGCCAGCGGGCAGCAAGGCACAGCCCGCGGGAAGAAACCGGCACCAGGGCTGGGGCCGACAGCTCCGATGCCAAAGACGTGAGGAAAACATGACGTCGGAGGTTTGATGACGACAACCACCACCACGACGGCGAGAAGGGGAGTGTGAGGGGGTGGAGCAGGAAGAGGATAAGATGGAAATGTGAGAAAGAGGAAGAGGAGGAAGAGGAAGAGGAAGAGCAGGAGGAAGGGGGCAAAAAAAGAGAACCTGAGTACACCCACAGTGAATCAACGATGCTACAACACCCCCTCGCGCCCGAAGTCTCCACCTCGCAAGACTCTGCTGTAAATGTGCCTTCCCATTGGGGAAGCACCAACCCGGGACAGACTAACGCCCTGCCCCGTGGGCCTGCCATGCGGGGGCGAGACCCGGTTGTTCTGTGCAGGAGCCGCAGTCCGTCCTGCCAGCTATGCTGGATGCGACGAGGCGGAGGGTAGAGTCCAAAAGCTCAAAGAAGTGTTCAGCGATAGCTCGAGTAGGGCTGGGGGTCAGGTCTGCAGAACACCCCAAACGGACGTCAAGGGGCGCAACCAACCTGTTCGCTCGGGCTGAAACTGATGCACCACACCCGGCGCCAAGCCAAAACTTTGGACCTCAGCGAGTGGTTGGAGACTGCACATATTGGTCTGCTTGACCGGCGAGGAGTTTGACCACCTTGACCCTTGACGCCCCTTTTTTGGTGGTCCTGCAAAGGGAGGCGCTCTCTGGCCCCCGTGGCCCTAGTCCAGCGATAGCTCCGTTTTGAAACAGGGTTTGCCGCCCTCCATCCGAGTAAGCGTTGCGCACTTCTGAACTCCGGAAATTAAACGGACGGAAGTCTCAAGCGGGAACCTCATGTTGAAAACGGTCCGCCCTCACTCTGTGTAACTGCTACAAGCTTTTAAGGCGAATGCGCGCGGCAACGAGGCGACAGCCTCATTGTTTAAAAGACCCCGTCCATCCGCAGAAGTACTGGCTGCGTGTTTGAGAACAGCACGCTCGGCACTCAGGCGAAATAGCCATGTTGAAAGCAGCCTGTGCCCCATCCGAGTAACCATAAGAAACGTCAAGCTTCGCTGTCTAAAACTGCAAAGGAATCTCAAGCGAAACGACTGGGCCGCTCTCATGACACCTCTGGTGGTGCGACAAGGAGGATTGACCCGTCAGGAAAAGGGAGAAAGATGGAGAAGGGAAAGGAGGCGCCGCAGCAGCGGCCACTGGCCCAGCCCGAAGGCACGCAGGAGAGCGCCGGCCGGATCGGGAGGACCCACCTGCGCAGGCAACCACTCGTGAACCGTGCACCCCCCCCAGACCAGATTTCTGCAACACGGGAGGGGGGGTTCAGAATGCGAAGGACGCCTGCAGCCAAGTGAACCCTGGCGGCGGTGTCCGACACCCCACGGTCGACTGCCAGCTGGACTGGCGCTGGCCTAACCAACCCCTTCCGTGACGAGCCCCTCCCGCGACGACACCCCCCCCTGCCCGACCCCCCCCGTTCCCCCCCCTGCCTCCCGAGGCTCCCCTCCGCCCGCCTGCCTATGTCCCCGGGGGGCAAGGCGACGAGGCACCCAAGGAAGGTAACTATCGGCCTGCAGCGGGTCGGCCAGACTGCCCCTGGCAGGTGGACTGGCGCGGGAGGAAAGAAGCAGGACTAGGTCGGGCACGTCCTCCTACAGGCGGATTTTGAAGGAAAAACTGAATATATTCACAAATATTCAAATAAAAAATCAAACAAATAGTCAAAAAAAACGTCCCCTGACTATTTTTTGACTGTCTTTGACTCCTGTAGAGGGACACGCCCGACTTAGAGGCAGGACGAGCGGATGGGGCAAGTGGGCGGAGTTCAGGAGGAAGCTGCTGAGGCGGCGCCGGGCAGACACGAAGATGGGAAGTCGGGGACGAGGAGGAGAGAAGCAGGCAGACGACGACGAACGCCCAGGCGGGAGGCCAGGGCCGGCGGGGCGGGCGGGCAGGCAGAAGACGGGCCAGGTGAAAACAACAGGCAGGCAGCAGGAGGAAAGGAAAGGGAGGGAAGCAACGAGCAGAAGCGAAGGGAGGGGGAGGA
>CAUYUJ010008158.1:389722-507363 GCA_963575745.1 Prorocentrum cordatum | reverse complement strand
TAGCCGCCCCCGCCCCTGCCTGACTGTTTCTCGGGGGAGGGGAGGCGCGGGGGGGCGGGGAGCGTGGGGGGCGGGAGGTGGCAGCAGGCCCTTTTCGCCCAATATGTTTTCCAGAGGCCCAATATGGACTCCAAGATGGGGTCCGGCTCGCTACAGCCGAAGAGCGTTCAAGCCAGCTTGCGACATTCCTGCCAAATCAGACCCAAGGGGGCCACAAAACGGTTCCACGGGCTCTCGAACGCCCCTCAGGAACGCCAGCTGAAACCACAAACCTTCGAAAACCGACATGGAATGTAAGATGCGTGCCCTCTCGCCGTTTCGCATCCGATGCGGTTTCGGGACCTCGAGATTGACCCGATACGGCCCACGAGGATCCAAAAGGGACCCCTGAGGCTCCTCAGGTGGCCCCTAATGGCTCCAAGAGCGCCCAATATCGCTTTCACAGGGCCAAGAGAAACTAAAAATACAGTTTGGAGGGCCCACGAAGGGGGGATTTCCCAAAGGAGCCGCCATCCTTTGATCGATTGCCTCCAAGATGACGCAACGACGCGCCCCAGAATTCCCACGGAGGCCCCCAGCAGCCCGCGAAAAAAAAAAAAAAGATGACTTCAAAACTCGAATCCCGCGGTCTAGCACGGCGGCGTTCTAGCCCAGGGCGCGCCCCGAAGGTTTAGAACGGGCGGGTTCTAGCCCAGGCAAGCCCCGAGAGTTTCGAACGGGCGGGTTCTAGCCCCGCCGCGGTCTAGAGTGGCCGCGTTTTAGCCCAGGGCGCGCCCCGAGGGTTCTGAACGGGCGGGCTCTAGCCACGCCGCGGTCTAGAACGGCCGCGCTCTAGCCCAGGGCGCGCCCCGAGGGTGTGGAGCGGGCGGTCTAGACCGGGCGCGTTCTATCCCAGTGCCCCCCCGGCGGCGGGCGTCGAGCGACGGCGGCAGCGGGCGTCGAGCGACGGCGGCAGCGCCTGCGACTGCGATGACGAGGGGGTGGAGGAGGAAGAGGGGGATTCGAGTTGGAGTCCGTCCAAGGAGACGTGTTCTTTCGGTCAGATCGCCAGGCGCTGCGCGTCCGCTTCCTCGAAACAACGCGCGAGGCGCCGAGGCGACTCAGACGATCTCCAGAGAGCCGGGGCGGCGGCCGCTCGCGGCAGCTGACGCAGCCGCGGCGGCGGCAGCCCAGCTGATTCAGCCGCGGCGCCGTCGGCCCACATTTCGAGATCCACAAGGCCTTGCAGATGCCACCCTGCTGTCCAGGGGCATCCGCGTCGCGAATATGGTGGCATGCGCCAGCTGCTACAGCTGGCCCCTGTAATCCATGCAAGGTCGAGATGGCATCTCAAAATTCCACGAAGGTTCAGTTGCAGAGCCATTTGCCTAATGGCTTCTAGAAATGCGCTTTGTAACATTGTACACAACGCCAAATACCCTTCTTCGACTTGATCCAACTATCGGGCAAGTCGGGAACAGGACAGACGCGACCACAAGATGCAAAGCAATTGCTATTTGATCGGCACCAAAAGAAAGAGTCTGTAGTTTTGCCGCCGCACATGACTAAGCGTTCATGCGCATCATTGAAGAGTACTCTCTTCTTCAGGCAATTATGATTCATGCGCAACTCGCTCAAAGTGTGCAGACGATGCCAGGCGTGGTATTCAACGACGTCAAAGAGGACCTGCAGTGGACCGAACTGCAAGGAGTCTCCAACCTCGCCTTTAATGACCCACTTTCGTGCGTTGCCAACTCTGCCACATTTGCTTAGACGTGTCTTGTCAACTGGAAAAGCAAGCACCACTGGCATCGACCAGCATGATGGCGCCCCAAATGTCCTCCACTCGGCGCAGAGGAATGGCTTTGCGCGGTCCCTGGCGTGCATGAAGCCAGAGGGCAGAGGCAGGATTCCATCATGATGGTCAGGTCCGATGCAGAATACGCCCCTTCGGCCATTGTCCGTCGATGGCCCCACTTTGAAACCCCCTTGTGTGATCAGCAATGCCGTCGACAAGGAGGTCCCGTGATAACACAGGACGCGTTCATGAGAAAGTGGCGCCATGGTACCCTCTCCAACAATCCAGATGGTTTGAACGCCGTGAATATGATGTCTCACCTGGCAACCCGTCGGAAACATGTTGGTCCAGGGATAGACTCCAGACATCGCCCGCTTCTGCGAGAGCCCCTGAAAGGCAGCTGCAAGAGATGAGGTCTAAAACTAAAGACATTCAGCAAAAAAACGGCTACGGATGAGCCCTATGAGCCCCATGCGTTCTATGAGTCATACTGCACCGATGAGCCCTATGAGCCATCTGAGCCATATGGGCCCAATGAGCCCGATGGGCCTTATGAGCCCCATAAGCCCCATGAGCCCTGCGGGCCCAATGAACTCTATGAACCCTATGAGCCCTATGAGCCATGTAAGCCCCATGAGCCCTATGAGCAATGTGACCCCGCGACTTGGAATCAGCTAAATCCCCCTCGCCCCACTCCTTTCCTCGGGTTTTACGCAGCGGCCCCCCGAGGAGGGCGAGCAGGAGGAGGAGGAGGAGGAGGATGACGCCTTTCCCTGAAGGGCACCGCGAAGTGTCGCAACAGCGTGCCTCTAGGCCCAAACGACCAGCTCGGCGTGCGTTCCTGACGGGACGTCCGCCGGGGCCTGTCCACGGCGTCAGAAGTGCTCTTCCTTCATGGACTGCCGCCGCGGCGGCTCGTCGTAGCGCGCGGGCCCCCGGCGAGACGCGTCGCGCCCCCGCCGCAGTTGCGGCGGGTTACGACCTCGGCTATGGCCCTCTCCAGCTCGGTGAGCGCCTCCCGAGCGTTCGCCTCGGCCCGCTCTCGCGCGGCCTGTCCGACAGGCCCCTCGGGCACGCGCCGGGGCGGGGGGCCGCTCGGCGGAGGGTGCTCGCGCTGCGGCGGCGGTGGCCAAGAGGGCGGCCGCGGGGCCAGCAGAGGCGGCGCGCTCGTCTCAGCAGTCGGCGACCCTTTCGGCGGCCCCGGAGACGGCGGCCGCTGCGCGGCGCCAGCCAGGGCCGGCGGCGGGCCCGGCGGCGGCGCCGGGGCCAGCGGCGGGCCTGGCGGCGGGCCCGGCAGCGAGGAGGCGGCCGCCGGCGCCGCCCGAGGCGCGACCTTCCGCACAGGCTGCGCAATCGCCGCGCGTTGCGGCGGCGACGCCGAGGAAGCCTCGGCGGCCGCGGGGGGCGGGGCGCCGGCGCCGGCGCCGGCGCCCGCGAGCAGCCAGCTGCGGGGGGCGGGCATTTCCGAATCATAACTCTCGTCTGACTCGCTGTCCGCTGACGCCGCCGTCTCCGGCTCCTTCTTCACGCAGGCGGCCTGCGCATCAGCAGCTGAGGCAGCCGCATCATGAGCGGGCGGCGGAGGCGGCGGCGGGAGGAGGAGGAGTCTAGTGCTGAACGCCAACGCGAAGATGCCAGTGAATTCACGCCCCCACTCTTCCAACTGAGGCTCCTTCGGCAAGCCGCGCTCCTCTAGAACCAGGCGCGCGACCATCCGCCCCGCCGTCTGCGCCGTCGCGGCGGCCTCGCTGCGCGGGCCGCTCTGCCCGCAATGAAGGGCCGCCCGTGCGTTGTTCCGCTGCTTCTGCCCTTGTCCTCTGCGTTTGCGACCACCCCCCACGGCCGCAGCTGGCACAGCCGCGGCCTCTGAGGTAGGCGCCCGCGTCGCCGGAGGTGCCGTCGCCGAAGTCCTCTGGACCCTCGGCCACAACTGCGCCCCGCAGCTCGGGCCGAAGAGGCTATAGGAGAGGAGGCAGCAGGAGCAGGAGGAGGAGGAGGAGCAGCAGAGAGTGACATCAGAAAAGTCGAACGGACAGAAGAACGCGAGGGTATCCAGACTTGGTACTGTTGTTTGCGTTTGGTGAATGTTTGAAAAAGGCAGCAGGAGGAGGCAGCAGCGGAGCGGAAGCAGCAAAATCTATGAACAGAAAAAGAGGGGTGGAGGTAAGGTTTGAAGAGGAAGAGGATTCCCCATCCAGAAAGTTTTGACGATTACTAGTAATATTAATATAATTTTATTTAGTAATAAAGTTACTCATAAGGAATGAATTTTCATCCCATATTATAATAGTATACAATACGAAAATACATACACCCCATCTGAGAACATGTATAATTACGCCTATATATTTTACCTCTACATAATAAGAATCCTCATACAATCTCATTCCGCGCTCCTCACCTCCTCTCATACCCCCGATTCCTCCCCCCACCCCCCATTTCCCCTCCACACCCCCCCCCCCAGTGTCCGCCCGTCCCCCCCCACCCCCCCCCCCCACCCTGCACCGCAACCCCATGCCTCCCCCTCCCTACCCCCTTGCTCCCTCCCTCTCCTCCTCCTCCTCCTTCCTCCTCCGCCTCCCCCTCCTCCTCCTCCTCCTTCTCTTCTCTGCGTCCCCCTCCAGGAGTCCACGCTGTCGCCCCCAATGCGGGGAGGGGGGGGGGGGGAAGGGGGGGGGAGACGCCGCTGGAGTTGGAGAACGGACGCGTTGTAGCCCAGGGCGCGCCCTGAGGGTCTAGAACGGCCGCGTTCTAGCCCCGCGGCGGTCTGGAACGGACGCGTTCTAGCCCAGGGTTCCGCCGCGAGGGTCAAGAAGGGGCGGGTTGTAGCCTCGCCGTGGTCTAGAACGATCGAGTTCTAGCCCAGGGCGCTGCCCGAGGGGCGAACGGCCGGGTTCCAACCCCGGCCGCGGTTTAGAACGTTCGCGTTCTAGCCGAGAGCGCCTCCCCGAAGGGCTGGGTGCAAGAAACCAAAAATGGAGTTGGGAGGGCCCCACGAAGGGGGGATTCCCCAAAGGAGCCGCCATCCTTTGATCGATGGCCTCCAAGATGGCACAACGATGCGCCCCAGAATTCCCACGGAGGCCCCCAGCCGCCCGCAAAAAATAGAGAGGACTTTAAAACTCGAATCCCACAACAAAACAAAAACCAGGAGGGATGGGAGGGGGAGGCGCTGAGCGACGGCGGCAGCGCCGGCGACTACGATGACGAGGGGGCGGAGGAGGAGGAGGAAGAGGAGGGAGAGGAGGAGGAGGATTCGAATCGGACTCTGTCGAAGGAGACGTGTTCTTTTTCTCCGGTGGCTCGGCGCTGCGCGTCCGCTTCCTCGTACAGAACGCGCGGCGTCTACTAGGCGACTCAGACGGTCTCCAGAGAGCGGCGGCGGCGGCCGCCCGTTGCAGCTGACGCAGCCGCGGCGGCGGCAGCCCAGCTGATTCAGCCGCCGCGCCGGCAGCCCACATCCCGAAAATTTCTTTCAGATCCCACCCTGGTGTCACGCATACGGTGGCATGCGACAGCTGCCACAGCTGGCCGCTCCAATCCATGCAATCTCGAGATGGCATCTCAACGCCTTCAACGCCTTGGCGCGCCAGGGGCAGCGGCGCGCCAGAGGCAGCGGAGCGCGCTCGAACAACCTTATCCGAAAAAGTCGAACCCAGCCCAACTGGCTCGCGGGGCCCCGCGGCCTGCGGCGTCGGCCCCGGCTCCTGCTGCGCACAGTACTAGCACTCCATCTCGGGCTCGGACCCCGGCCTGATCCAGAACGTGTCCGGCCACGGCCTGAAAATGCCGTTCCAACTCCCGAGGATCAGCTGGCACTCCGGCTCTGGGACACTCCAGTACGTCTTGAGCACCTTGAGCCAGGCCCCATCTCGGGATCCCCACAGCACGCTGTACTTGACCGAGACCGTGCCGAACTCACAACAATTGACCTCCGAAGGACCTGCGATGCGGTGGTTCTGAGCCAGGACGAGGTCCGCATGGTCGAGCGTCGGCACCGTACGCCCATGCCCAGACGGACCATCCACGGCGAGCCACATCATCTGAGACAGCGTCTGGAGGGCGGTCGAGTGGCCACGCGGCGCGCGATCCGCGCGGCGCAAATCAGCTCGAGCCCAAATGGGCAACTGGCCATGCGAGCGGGTTTCAATCGGCCCGACGTTTTGGGCTGGGCTGGACTTTCAGGAAAAGCGGAGCACGACGCGAGCCCACATGGGCATTTGAGCTCGACTGGCGACGACGAGCTGGCCTTGGACTGTCAGGAACGCTACACGACCAAAAGAAAACGAAGCACGACCGAGGAAACACCAGAGCTCCTAGCTGGGAGGCGAGACCAAGGGGGACGAGGAAGAAGGGAAGAGGAGGAGGAGTAAGAGTCAGAGCAAGAGTAACGGTGAGAGTAAGAGTCAGAGTAAGAGTAAGGCGAACTGCACGAGTCGGAGTAAGAATCAGAGGAAGGGAAAGAGTACGAGACATAGTACGAGTCAGAGTCAGAATTAAAGTAAAACTAAGAGTCAGCGTAAGAGGAAGCGCACGAGTGGGAGTGGTGAGGAGGAGTGCGAGTATACTGGGGGGGGGGGGGGCGGGGAGGGGGGGGGGGGGGGTGGGGGAGGGAGGAGGGGGAGGAGAGGGAAGGGGAGGGGGGAGGGAGGAGGGAGCCAACCAACCAACCATCCGCGCCGCCGACGTGGTGCGGCCCCCCGAGGAGGGCGAGGAGGAGGACGAGGAGGATGACGCCTTTTCCTGAAGGGCACAGCGAAGTGTCGCAACAGCGTGCCTCTAAGCCAAAATGATCAGCTCGGCGTGCGTTCCTGACGGAGCAGCTGCATCAGCCGCTGGGGCGGCAGTCGGGGCCGCTACACTGCGTCAGAAATCCTCCTTACGGAGCTTCTTCTTGGGCGGCTCGTCGTAGTGGGCGGGCTGGCGCGTCTGCTCCTCGGCGCGCAGGGTCCGCAGGTGCGACGCCACCGTTTCCCGCAGGTGCGCCGTCACCCCCGCATGAAAAGTCCGCCCGCTCTGCTCCCGGCGCGAGCCGCGCTCGCGCCGCTCTGGCTCCGGCCGCCGCCTCTCCTGCTCCGGCAGCTGCGCGCGCCGCGGCTGCTCGGCGGCGCGTCAAGGGGAGCGGCGGGAAGGGGGGGGGGGTTCTTCGAAGGCAGGCCGTTTCTCACCAACCCTCTTCACCTCTCCACCCCTTCCCGGGGACTGGTCTGTCGTCCTGGGTTGTTTCGCTGACGGCCCTGAGCGCCGAACAAAGGAGGGCTGGAGGCCGACCCCGCAGGAAAAAACGCTGGAAACAAAAAAACCCTTCCTCCCCCGCCCCCCTCGGCGCGCCGCCGCTCTTCTCCCGTCGCGAGCTGCGCTCGCGCCGCTCCGCATCCGGCCGGCGCCCCGGCCGGCGCCTCTCCCGCTCGGGCGGCTGCGGCTCGCGCGTCTGCAGCGGCACTGGCGGGGCGCGCTCAGCCCTGCGGGTTCGTTTTACCTTCCCCGCCTCCTCTTTGGGAGCAGCCGACGGCGCTGGCGAAGCACTGAGACCCGCGCCACGTTTGTTGTCAGCCTGGCGGCGACGCCCGCGGCTCCTCCCCTCGTAGGCTGGAACAGGCAAGGGAGCCCGGGAAGCACTCCGCAAATCATCCGCCCTGCCTTCCTTGGGCGTCTGGCTGCGGCGCCCGCCGCTCTTCGCCTCAGCAGCTGTAACAGCCGCCGAGTCATCCGCTCTGCGTTCGGTGACAGCCTCGCGGCGGCGCCCGCCGCTCCTCGCCCGATCAGCTGGAGCAGCCGACGCGGAGCAGGAAGCACTCCGAGAATCGCTGGACTCACCTGTCTCGGAGCCCTCTGGCGCCGCCGTCTCGGGCTCCTTGTTCGCGCCAGCGGCCCGCGCATAAGCAGCTGGGGCAGCCGCCGCATCGGGCTCTTCGTCCGAGTCGCGCGGGGTGTCTGTTGACCCGCATTTGTCAGGTACGGGAGCCGCATCGTCGGCGGAGCTGGAGCCGGATCTGGCCCGCGCCCGCCGCGAACGAAGCTCACGCGGCGACAGCGCCGCCGCAGGCTTCTCATGGGCCGCCGCCGCAGGCCCCTCGCGTGGCGACGCCGCCGGGTCCTCACGTGGCGCCGCCGCTGGCTGCTCGCGGGGCGCCGCCGCAGGCGGGCCCGGCGCCGGTGGCGGAGGCGGCGGCGGGAGGCGCCCGAGCCTGGTGTTGAACGCCAACGCGAAGATGCTAGTGAATTCAACGCCCCACTCCTCCTGCTGAGAGTGGTTCGGCAAGCCGCGCTCCTCTAGAACCTGGCGCGCGACCATCCGCCCCGCCGTCTGCGCCGTCGCGGCGGCCTCGCTCCGCGGGCCGCTCTGGGCGCTGTGTAGGGCCGCCCGTGCGTTGTTCCGCTGCTTCTGGCCTCGTCCCTTGTGTTTCCGGCCACCCGCCATGGCCGCAGCTGGTACAGCCGCGGCCTCTGAGGTAGGCGCCCGCGTCGCAGAAGGTGCCTCCGCCGAAGTGCTCTTACCCTCGGCAACAACTGCGGTCGGCAGCTCGGGCCGCAGAGGCTATAGGAGAGGAGGCAGCAGGAGCAGGCGCCCTCCTCCTCCGTCCTCCTCTTCCCCCCCTCCTCCTCCTCCGTATCCTCCTCCTCATCCTCCCCCCCCCTCTGCGCCCCCTTCCGCCTCTCTCTTTTCCCTCCTCCTCGCCCTCATCCTCCCTCTCCTCCTGCTGCTCCCCCTCCCTCTCCTCGTCGGCCTCTGACCCACCAACCAAGCACGATATGGGATAGGCCGATGGTCATTAGATATAGACACGCAGATGACAAGCGCAAGCGTCCGAATGCGGACGCACGTCGCACAGCAACAGCGCCATGTGGCTCACCTCCTGGGACGAAGGCTTCGCCCTTAAACTGGCCATCTCCGGACCTCCATATACTATGTTGTTTTTCGGTTTCGTGCGTGTTGTTTTGTTGTTTTGCTTTTTCGCGTGATGTTTGCCTATGTTGTTTCGCGCGCGTTGTGTACGTCCGAGCGATGCCAAGTAAAAGGCGGGAACACAACAACTCACTCAGATGTTGCCATGGTGAAACACGGTGAAACATGAGCCTTAGGGGCCCGGTGGCGGCCCTCCCCGCCCTCGCGGGGCGGCCTTGCTCCCCGGGGCGTGGGCGGGAATGGGAAGCGGTGGCCATCCTCGCCGTCGCGGGGCGGCTCTGCCCGTACGTGACCAGCCTTGTGCGCGATAGGTTGGTTCGCCATAGGTTACAGCATAGAGCGATGGATGAACACACCTAAGTGCGAACCCCTTTTTTCAAATTTAAGGCAAACACTGTCAGGGGAATCCCACTAACCCTCATGGGCGCAGACTCTCGACCCACCGCGCGCGCCAGGACGACCCGTCCGCCCCCTGGGCGCCATCATCCGAGTCTCAGTGTGTATGTAGCCAGTCAGTCACAATGATCGCTGAGATCGCACTTATGAGCAATGGGATATTTGCTACAACCCGCCAGCCCTCTGCGAGGTCTGGGCGTAGGTGGAGTAGAGCGCGTCTTCTCCCACCTCCCCCTCGTCCCCTTCGAGGAGGGGCTTGCCCTATCCCCCATTGCCCCCCCCTGGCCCGTGGGCGCCCTAGAGCGCCTGCAGAGGGCCACAACGAAACGAGGAAAGAATCGGGAGGACGGATCAAGGGGAGGAGGCTGAGGAGGGGGAGGAGGACGGGAAGTATTTTGTTTACCTGCCGAGGAGGATGACGAGGGGGAGGACGGATCAAGGGGAGGAGGATGAGGAGGGGGAGGAGGAGGATGAGGAGGGGGAGGGAACGTGACCACGGGCTGCTTACGAGGCGGGAGCCCTATGTACAGATACCACCAACATCTGAAACGAGCTGGCTCGTTTCTGGATGGGCTGGCGTTGCGTCTGGATGGGCTGGCGTCGTTTCTGGGTGGGCTGGCGCCGTTTCTAAAGGAGTGGCCGACGACGACGACGACGACGACGACGACGACGACGACGACGACGACGACGACGACATCACACATTTCCTGGTCACCAACTGCGTGAGTCGCACTGCAGCGGATGCTGAGCTCGGCGACCTCGACGCGCCCATGAGGTGGGACTAACGGCGCCAGCCAGGGCCGGCGGCGGGCCCGGCGGCGTCGCCGGGGCCGGCGGCGGGCCTGGCGGCGGGCCCGGCAGCGAGGAGGCGGCCGCCGGCGCCGCCCGAGGCGCGGCCGCACAGGCTGCGCAATCGCCGGGCGTTGCGGCGGCGACGCCGAGGAAGCCTCGGCGGCTGCGGGGATCGGGGCGCCGGCGCCGGCGGCGGCGGCGGCCCAATCAGCTGAAACAGCCGACGGAGCCCGGGGACGCATGTCCGAATCTCACCTACTAACTCACTGACGCGGCGTTGCGTTGCCGTCCGTGGTCATCACCGCGGGCAACTTGGAGAGCTTTGTCACGCGGCCCATCTTGACGTGAGGGCTCGTGCCAATGACGCTGGTCTTGGGCTTCGCAGCCTGCCTGGCAGCGACCATGGTCTTGTTGTTGTACTTCGTAGTAGCCTCGCATATGGTGGTCATCGCCCACTTCAGCTCGTCGCGCTCGACCTTATCTGCACGAACCTGGTTCCGAAGGCGAGTCACCATGCCCCTGAGAACCGCCACGGAGCACTTAAGGGGATCTTTCGTCATGTCGGTCTTGGTGGCCAGCTTTTTGGAACACGCCGAATCGAGCTCCATGGAACCCATCGGCGACCCTAGGCCCTAGGGAAAGATATGGCGCTGCGCCCCTGAAGCAACACCTGAAGCCACAAACAAACACGAGGCCAACCCCAGGCCCTAGGCTTGTACAGGGTGGCTACGGACGTAATAGACGAGGCTCGACGACGACGAGGCTGGCACGAGGCTCGACGACGACGACGACAAAGACGACGACGACGACGACGACGAAGACGACGACGACGACGACGACGACGATGACGACTTGGATTCGGGGTCATGGTATCGATGAGGAGGAGGGGGAGGAGGAGGAGGAGGAGGAGGAGGAGGAGGAGGAGGAGGAAGAGGAGCAGAAGGAAGAGGAGGAGGAAGAGGGAGGAGACTGGGGGAGGGACTGGGGGAGGAGACTGGGGGAGGAGGAGGAGGAGGAGGAGGAGGAGGAGGAGGAGGAGGAGGAAAAGGAGGAGGAGCAAGGGCCGAAAAGGAAGAGGAGGAGGAGGAAAAGGAGGAGGAGAAGGAGGATTGGGGAGGAGGATGGTGAGGAGAAGGAGGAGGAGGAGGAGGAGGGGGAGGGGAGGAGGAGGAGGAGGAGGGTGAGAGAAGAAAGAGGAGGAGGATGGAGGAGGCCGGGGGAGGAGGAGCCACTGAGGATGGCGGTGGGCCGCGCCGCCTCGACGCCAGCGCCGGCGGCGTGGTAGGACCCCCCTCTCGGCGGGGGGGGTCCTACCATTTTGCCGGCGCCGGCGGAATGGTGGGAGGCCCCCCCCGACGTGGCGAGAGACCCCCCTCGGATTTCCAAACTGGGGGGGGGTCTCTCACCGCGTCGGGGGGGGCCTCCCACCATTCCGCCGGCGCCGGCAAAATGGTAGCACCCCCCCCCCGAGAGGGGGGTCCTACCACGCCGCCGGCGCTGGCGTGGAGGGGAGCAGGGCCAGCGATCGCCATCGGCGTCGGCGTCCCGATCTTTTCTGGAAGCCGTCATTTCTGCACAGCCGCGACTTGCAGGTACTCGTCGATCGTCTTATAGAGGGCCCGATGCTTTGCTTTGGCATCGGCCCGATCCTCCGTGGTCCCGAAAACCACGACGCCCCTGCCCTCCACGGGGCGTCGGCCCCCCTCTGCGCGGGGCGTGCGTCGTAACTCCGCGGCTTTCTTGTGCAACTTTTTCGGAGTGTATAATTCCACCTTGGATCCCGGCGCCACTGCGGCGCCGCGAAGGAGCGCGGGGACCGAAGGGAACTCGCGAGCCAGCGCATCTGAAACAGCCGCGCGGAAAAGAGGGCCCGTCTGCCGCCAGCGCGGCGCATAAGCGGAAGTAGAAGCCCTGCCCTTCTCGGCGAACTCCGCTGGGTCGGCCCGGCGCGTTCCGAGAAGAGCTGCAGCGAGACGGGCGGAAACGTCAAAATCCGTCATAACAGAGACCCGCGCGAGGGCTAAGTGGACGCGCCGCGGCGCCGTCGCCCGTGCTCGCGCCACCAGTTTGACGAATTCCTGGGCGTCGCCTGTGACTGTGAATCCCTGCCTGCCGATGGCGGCCAGGGCTGTCGAGCCCTTCGTCTGGGCTAGACAGATGCCCGCTGTGTCCGAAGCAAAGCGATCTACTTTCGGCTCCCGCGCAGGAACGAAGGCGCGCTTGACCTTGCTGCCAACTCTCTCCCGGGCGCGCTTGGCCCCGTCCTCTGCCCGAAGGCACTTGTCCCTGGCATCGGCGGATCGCTTCTGGGCCTTATCGACGACGCCAGCCGAAGGCTCCGCCGGCGCTGCCCTGGCTGCTTCCGCCGCTGGACCCCATTCGCTGCAGCGCCTCATCTTGGCCCGGCCGCCGGGCCCCGCGGCCACGGCTGCGCTGACCTCCGCCTTCCGCTTCTCAGCGAAGGCCGCCTCGGAGCATCTGGCGCCGCGGGGGGCGCCGAGCGGCCGCCGGGCCCCGGCGCCCCTCCGCTCCTTCCGCGCGCAGGCCGCCCTACGCTTCCGCGGGTTCGCATCGGCGGCCCGCTGTACCAAGAGCGCCATGTATGTTCGAAGCGCCCCCTGGCAGGGGGCGGCGGCTGCAGCAGCCGAGCCCGCCTTGGAAATGGCGCCGACCTGCGCCCCGCGCAGAGCTGCGCTCGGGGGCGCAAAATCTGCAATGAGACAGGCTTCGAGCGTGGAGTCGAACATCTGTGCCCGCCCTTCATCTTTGATCTCCCTGGCGACTCTGAACCGTCTCTCGACGTTCCGTGCTCGATTTGAATCCGAGGAAGCAATTCACCAAGCGGCGAGCATTCAGCAGCTCGGGGAACTCGGCCGAGGCGCGGCCCCACGCCGCCTTCGCATCGCACCCCGCGCTCGCGTGCAACTCCGCCCGTGGGAGAATCTGCGCGAGCTCGTCCATCGCCGCGGCCTCCAATCCCGCCGCCTCGACGATGCGCGAGAAACTCGCGCGCGCCTCGGCCTCCCCCGTCGCCTGTGCCCCCCGCGCCTCCTGGCCGCGCTGAAGCGCCCGCGCGGAAAGGGGCGAGGGCAAGCGGAATGCTCGGAAGACATGGAGCCACCCAGCGGGGTTTCTGTAAACCGCCATGTATTCGCGCACGTTCGCAACCACCTCCTGGGCCGTGCGCAGGGCCTGCGCGACAATGCCCTGGACGTCTGCGTCCGTCGGTTGCCCGATGCCGACGAACTGCATCCCCGCCTTCCCAGTCGATACCACCGTGCTTGTCTTCAGGAATTGTAAAACCTCCCCAGTGAAAGTGCCTGGGATGGTCACCACGGTCGCGTCGGTGAAGAGCGCGCTTAATCGACGGGTAAACAAATCGGCCCGGTCCACGGCCGTGGACGGGTCGGGGCGCGACCGGTCCCCGCCCGCCACCCAATCGTAATGCTCCGCCGCAATGTCCGCCAGCATCCCGCCCAAGAGTAGCCTCGGTGAGTTGGCGCCGCCCAGTTCGGCCATGAGATGCCTGGCGTCATCGGCACGCTTCGAGGTGGACGCCGCCTCCTCTTCGAGGGCTGCCCAGATGGACCGCCATCGCCGGCTCATTCTTGCAAGAGGCCTCGCGCGGCTCGTGTACCGCTGCGGAGCCCACCCCAGATTCGTGCAGAGGGCGACGGCGTCCTTGTGCTGAGCATCCCCGAACCTCCGTCGGAAAACGTCCGAGGTGGTGACGAACTTCGCTAAGCTGGGCGGCTTCTTCCCAGAAACGAGGAGGGTCTCGACGAGGGCAACTTCTGCGTTCCCTTGCACGGCGTGCAGGAGGACTTTGACTGCGGAGTGGCTTTCTTCCCACTCGCGGAACACCATGGACGGGAAATGCGCGGTGGCCGCAGCGCCCACGGACATGTCCGCGCCATCGCTCGCCCAGGACAGCATGCACCCGCGCACCTTCTCGTGCAAGGACGCGTCGACCCCGCCTCCTGGCTTCATAGTCATGCGCCGTACGCTATCACACAGAGCGGGCACTTTCCCGTCCGCATCCATGTCGGCGGGCAACTCCGTAGCGCCGATCAGGCGGTCTGCGAGCCACGGCCCGCGTTCTCCAAGGCGCTGCAGCCACGGAAGATTCACGCCGGGCTCCGCCAACCATTTGAGAGCGGGGGGGAGTCGCCAGAGAACCATGCCGATTTCAATCTGATACATTCTCCCAAGCCCGTCGGCCGCCAGCCGATACACATCTGCTGCCTCGGCCAAGGAGCGCGTGACGGCGCGTTCGGTTTCTGCGATGACGCCCACCGCGCGGGCGGCATCTCGGCGACTCAGGCAGGTTGTGGCTCGAAGCGGTCGTTGCGCCCGCCCGAGGTGATGCAGCCGCGGCGGAGGCAGCCCAATGCCCGAAATCTCTGAAAGATCCCCTCGTCTCGAGGAGCACCCGCGCGAAGTAAAAGTGCTCGCTGGTGAGGCCAAGGGAGGGCGTCTGGGTCACAGCTTTGGCCTGTGCGGGGGCGGACTCCAGCAAAGTAGATTCGCTTTGTTTGGCTTGCGCCCGCGCCTTTTCCGCCCGCAGCAACAACGCTTCCTGGTGGGTCTTACTCTGAGTCCCGTGCCGCAATATGCTCTGCAAGTGGAAATCCGCCGTGCCCTGAGCAAGCCTGCCCCGCCCAATCCCGCTGTCGGCGCACACCACGCACAACGCTTTACCAAACTTGCTGCACGCCAACCATGTCATGGTGGAGCCGGTGGCGTCGTCGCGGAAAGACGCCCTGGCCGTCCAATTCCAGCGGTGCTTCCAAAATAAGCACCTGTCGCATGTTTCGATGTGTGCGGGATAATCGTGTTCTTTCGCGTGGGCCTCCAATCCAGGAAAACTGGGATCGAACTGCTCTGCAACGCGGGAAGTGGCACTGGACGAACCTGCACCGCTGTCCGCGTCGGACCCCGCGCCGTGGGAGTCGGAATCTGCAGCAGCCTCCGACGCAGAAGCCGTGCTCGAGGAGGCTACCCCCCTCGGCCCTTCTACTCCCGGACCGCCCGACAATTTAGAAGCTGACGCAGCCTCTGGCGCAGAGGCTGGGGACGGTCGGGAGGCCCCACCTGCCTCAGAGCCAGGCTGCGAGCCTGAACTCGGGGCGGCCTCCGAAGAAACGGGCGGTGCCTCCGATGAGCTTTTCGCAAAACTTGCCGCCGATCCTGGACGGTCAGACGATGGCTCTGTGCTCGAGGGCGCTCGCGGGGAGGTCGACGCCGCGGGCGATGGCTCCGAGGAGGGCAACGGCGACGCAGGGAAACCCTCCGATGAAGACATGTTGCCTTGAGCCTGGAATCGCAATGGCATCCTCATCACTCCTCGTGCTCCTCCTGTTGCTCCTCCTCCTCCTCCTCCTCCTCCTCCTCCTCCCTTTTCCTTCCCGTCCCCCCACGTGTTATGTTTATTTGTCCTCCTGCTTCCTCCTCCTTCTCCTCGCCCTCCCACACCTCTCCCTTTTCCTCCCGTTCCCCCCCCTCTCCCGCTCGGATTCTAGAACCGCCCCGTTCTAGCCCCGGGCGCGCCCGGAAATTCTAGCACGGCAGAGTTCTAGCCCCAGCGCCGTTTAGAACGCACGCGTGCTAACCCAGGGCGCCCCCGCTGGACCTAGAACGGTCATGTTCTAGCCCCCGCCGCGGTCTAGAACGGCTGCGTTCTAGCCCAGGCCGCCCCCGGAGGGTGTGGAACGACCGGGCCCTAGCCCCGGCCGCGGTCTACAATGAGACCGTTTTAGACTCATCGGGGGCGTCTCGCCGGAGATTTCCTCGCGATATGGGTTGGGTTTTTCTTGGGGCGGCCTCGTTTTCTAGGAACGCCCTTGGTTTTTGCGATCGCGCCTCGATCGCGATGGCAGGAGCAGGAAGGAGGAAGATGACGAAGAGGAAGACGCGGAGGAGGAGGAGGAGGAGGAGGAGGAGGAGGAAAAGGAGGAGGACCAGGAGGAGGAGGAGGAGGAGGAAAAGGAAGAGGACCAGGAGGAGGAGGAGGAGGAGGAGGAGGAGGAGGAGGAGGAGTTTTTCACCAAAACCTAGAACGAGTCCAAGCGGGCCGTGCTGTCTGCGGCGGTGAGCCTCATCCGAGTCGAAGCGGGGTGCATCTGGAACAGCCGCGCAGCTGATACAGCCGCGGCGCAGCTGTCGGCACCGCAGTCGCGGCCTCGAAACAAATAAAAGTGGCCAGCGAGGCGCGAAACCCGCAGCTGGAGAAGCCGCGCAGCTAAAAAAGCAGCGGAGAGCCTCACGCTGCCGTCGGGGCGGCCGGTCGCCAGGGCGCTCATGGCTGCGGAGGAATAGGAGGAGGAGAAGGAAGAGGGGGGAGGAGGAGGAGGAGGAGGAGGAGGGGGGGCATGGGGTGCGGGGGAGGGGAGGGAGGGGGGGGAGCAGGAGGAGACGCCCGACGCCAAGCTCGCGCCCGTGGAGCCTAGGGCGACTCGATAACCGACCTCAATTCGCGTTCGAGCGTATCCTCACTCAACTCGCTCGGGATCGACTCTTCGGCCGGCTCTGCAGAGCCGCGAGCGCCGCTCGGTTGGCTGGCCTCCCCGAGGAAATTATTGTAGTCAGGGGCTGCATATGAGGGGGGCCAAACCCCACAATGGCAAGCCGGTCCACCTCTCATCCTCGTCATCATCCTCGTCGTCGTAACGCTGCCCATCCACCTCGCCATCCCACCTCATCCACCGCGTCATCTTCCGTGTGCCGTGGAAAGGTTTGGCCCCCCATCGGATCGCGGATCGGGCTTTGCAAGAGGCTGATTTCGCTGAGAAAATCACCAGGAAAGCGCGGGCCCCCGCGGGCCCTCAGACTTGACGCTGACTGGCTCTGTGCAATCAGGTCCCTCTCGCGCCTGAGGTTCTCCAGTGCGATGCGGCGCCGTTCGTCTAGCTGCAGCATCGATGTCGGCTCGGGGGGCTGCTTTCTTTCTGGCCACGACTGTCAGTGTTTTCCTTCTGTGTCTGGCCACGGCCGACATTGGCATCGGCGGGCTGCCTCTGGACGGGGCCACGTTCTGACAGAGCCTGTTCGGGGCCGTGCTGATCCTCGGGTGCTGGGCGTTGGCGCTCCGCCGCGGCTGGCTTCGGCCTGGCTGCATATTATTGTTGTCTGATTAGGTGGACCGAAAATGAGGCTTTTCTTGGCCTGCGATACCCATAACTTCCCCCCACCCATAGTAGAACGCTAAGGATGTTTGGAGCATGGCGCGACACGAATCCACATTCGCACGCGCGCGCAAACACGCACACGCACGCACAAGCGCCCATGCGCACAGGCGTAGCGTCACCGCCTGCGGGATCGAAGACACGCGCGCGTGCGTTCGTGCGCGCGTTTGCGGGCGCGCGTGAATGTGGATTCGGAGTATCCCGAAGCCTTGCAAGGCTGGCTACGAGGTCCGTGATCATCTGGTTCGGTACACCTTCTGGCCGCGTGAAGCCCATATCGTCGTCCATAGCGCTACCCGCTCTCTCTCTCTCTCTCTCTCTCTCTCTCTCTCTCTCTCTCTCTCTCTCTCTCTCTCTCTCTCTCTCTCTCTCTCTCTCTCTCTTCTCTCTCTCTCTCTCTCTCTCTCTCTCTCTCTCTCTCTCTCTCTCTCTCTCTCTCTCTCTCTCTCTCTCTCTCTCTCTCTCTCTCTCTCTCTCTCTCTCTCTCTCTCTCTCTCTCTCTCTCTCTCTCTCTCTCTCTCTCTCTCTCTCTCTCGCGAATCGAGCCGATGACCGAGAGTTATGACACGTCTGGAATCCTTTGAGCCGACAAGGTTTGTTAATCGTGGGTGGCAGGGCGATCGGTGCGACGTAAGGGGTGGGCGCGAGAAGCTCAGGGGCGGGCGGGGGCGGGCTAGGGGGGAGTGGGGGAGGCAGAGGCGGTAGAGGAGGATGGGGGGGGATGCGGCGAAGGACTATTGCGGGTGGGAGGAGCGGGAGGAACGCGAGGGGGGGGCAGTGGTGAGGGGGCGGGGGAGTGCAGTCACACACGTCCTCACCCCTGCGCTTGCGCTCGGGGCGCACGCGTCGGGACTGTGTCCGTTGCATCCGAAACCGGTATCGATCGAGTGTTCGATCAGCTCTCGGCGAGGCGCAGCAGGGATATATGATATCGCGCGTAGCCCGTGACGTGGCGTCGGTAGCGTCACCGATGCGTCGCCGATCTCACCGATATCGGTGAGATCGGTGAGATCGGTGAGCCCGCCCCAGCTGATGCAGCTGCGGCGGAGGACAGAGAGACACCGTTAGACCGCCTGTCGCCCAGAGGGCTGGCGGGATTACGCCCCCACCCACCCTGGAGGAGGAGGAGGAGGAGGAGGATGTTTTCCCCGCAGCGTCCGCGCCCACTCGCGCGTCTCGCACGCGCTGATCCCAGCGCTGTGGCTGAGCAGCAGTCTCGCACGCGCTGATCTCGCACGCGCTGATTCCAGCGCAAGCGCCAAAGCCCGCTAGTCACTGGTCGCCCCTCCTGCACGTGCTGATCCTGTTGTACGCCGGCGTAGCCCACTTAGTAGAACCAGTCGCAATCGGAAAAACGCTGCACCATCTGTGCATCCACGTAATCCCAAGTCCACTCTTCCGCGTAGGCGATGGCATTGTAGTCCGCTGGATACACGTCTGTGCAATACCAAATCACCCAATACCAATTGCCCGACTTAGGGTCCCACCACGGCTCGAAGTAGTACGACCTCCACTGCTTGATGTAGGTGTACGTCTTCTCGTTGTAGCTCCAACGGTGATTGTTGCCCTTGTGCCACTTGACGACCTGGCTCTGCGTGTCGTCCGTAGACCCGTACTCCCGCCCCCGCTTCACCATGCAGCACGGCGCAGCGAGCCGCGCGCGCGCGCCGCGCACACCGGCAGGGCGGTAATGTGATATGGAATCCGTGAATCTTGAACCACACGGACTACGGACGCAGGACGCGGGTCGGCGCACGCAGCATTCGCAGCCCCCACCCCGCCAATTTCGATACGTACACCCTTCACACGTTTCGTTGGCCCATAGCCTCCCCCCTCAGGAGCTCCAGACGTCGCCTCTTGGACCCCTCTTGGGGCGCTCTTGGAGCGCTCTTGGGCGCTTTTGGGGCCGTCTTGGGGCTCTACTGGGCCTCTCTTGGGGCCCTCTTGGGCAATATTGGAGCCATCTTGTGACCTCGGATGGCCATCGGAAGCGAAACAGCGAGAAAGCAAAAAACACTGATTTTCTATAGCTTTTGGGACGATTTTGGCCTCTTCGGGCCCTCCCCAATTGGGGCATCCTCGTCGGGGGAGGAGGAGGAAGAGGAGGAGGAGGAGGAGGAGAATGAGCTGAGCAGGAGGATGTTGGACGAGATGGAGGAGAAGGAGCAGAGGGAGGAAAAGGACGAGGAGCAGAGGAGAAGGAGCAGAGGGAGCAGAGGGACGCCCTAACGCGCCGCGGCCCCCCCCCCGTCCAGGTCCAGGATAGGGGGTAGGGGGAGGGGTAAACCCCTGCCCAAGGGGGAAAAGGGGCGGGTGGGAGAGGATCTGTTCTGGACCACCTACGCCCAGAGGGCTGGTGGGATTGCCATATAGCCCTATAGCCCTATAGCCATGTAGCCTTATAGCCCCCCACGAGCGAGTGAAGCGTCCAAGATGGCTTCCATGAAGGCCTCCTGTTGCTCCTCCTCCTCGTGCTCCTCCTGTTGCTCCTCCTCCTCCTCCTCCCTTTTCCTTCCCGTCCCCCCACGTGTTATGTTTATTTGTCCTCCTGCTTCCTCCTCCTTCTCCTCGTCCTCCCACACCTCCCCCTTTTCCTCCCGTTCCTCCTCCTCTCCCGTTCGGATTCTAGAACCGCCCCGTTCCAGCCCTGGGCGCGCCCGGAGAATCTAGAACGGCAGCGTTCTAGAACCAGCGCAGTTTAGAACGCACGCGTTCTAACCCATGGCGCCCCCGTTGGACCTAGAACGGCCACGTTCTAGCCACGGCCGCGGTCTAGAACGGCCGCGTTCTAGCCCAGGCCGCCCCCGGAGGCTGTAGAACGACCGGGTTCCAGCCCCGGCCGCGGTCTACCATGAGACCGTTTTAGACTCATCGGGGGCGTCTCGCCTGAGATTTCCTCGCGATATGGGTTGGGTTTTTCTTGGGGCGGCCTCGTTTTCTTGGACCGCCCTTGGTTTGCGCCTCAGAGCCCTGGTCGTCCGAGGCCGCGAGCTGCCGCAGCAGCGGAAGCCGTAGGTGCAGCAGTCCCAATGGCAGGAGCAGGAAGGAGGAAGATGACGAAGAGGAAGACGCGGAGGAGGAGGAGGAGGAGGAGGAGGAAAAGGAGGAGGACCAGGAGGAGGAGGAGGAGGAGGAGGAAAAGGAGGAGGAGGAGGAGGAGGAGGAGGAGGAGGAGGAGGAAAAGGGGGAGGAGGAGGAGGAGGAGTTTTTCACCAATACCAAGAACGAGTCCAAGCGGGCCGTGCTGTCTGCGGCGGTGGGCCTCATCCGAGTCGAAGCGGGGTGCATCTGGAACAGCCGCGCAGCTGACACAGCCGCGGCGCAGCTGTCGGCACCATTGTCGCGGCCTCGAAACATATATAAGTGGGCAACGAGGCGCGAAACCCGCAGCTGGAGAAGCCGCGCTGCTAAAAAAGCAGCGGAGAGCCTCGCGCTGCCGTCGGGGCGGCCAGTCGCCAGGCGCTCATGGCTGCGGGGCGCAGCACGCGACGCACTCCGCCAGCGTCGGGAGAGCCAGTGGGCACCTGGCAATCCGAGCCGCAACTGCTCGGGCGGCGGCGTAGTACACCTCCGGTGGCGACGGCACTTGCTTCATCCCGCGGCCCCTGTTCCCCTTGAAAACGTCAGAACGAAGCATCAAGGTGATGTGGCATCCTTCGTCGGTGGGCGAGCGACGGAAAAGGGGCTCGCACGCGTCGCCCCCGAGGTGTTGCACCTGGTGCCACGGGGCGCAAAGGTTGCCGACGTAGAAAGAGCCCGGCCCCTGGCGCAAGGGCGCGGGCTCCCACGCCACCGAGGCGCCCTCGGCAGGCCGACCCTCCCGCGTATAAACCACGTGGCGGGTCCCGAAGAGGGTCAGCCCGCCGTGCACCAGGGACGCCCCCCCGTCGAAGTGCGACGGGTCGCCGCGCGCTGATGGCCGCATGATCTGGATGAGGCCGTAGCACATCGCAGTGTCGCTCATGCAGGTGCTGAAGAAGTGCTCGCCGTTCTGCTTCCACTTCCAACGCGGAACCTGTGCTTTCACCGCGCTGCGAATTTCCTGGGTGAGGCCCTCGAACCACTCGCGGTTCCGACCCATGAAAGCCTGCACGAACGCCACCGCGCGCGCCGCCTTGACTGGCGAGGATGCGTCCAAGGTGTTGATCGTCGTGCACCCTGGCGGATCGCGCGTCGTGTAGCCCGCCACCTCGTGCTTCAAGGCCATTTCCTGAACCCCGAAGCAGGTTTTTCGCCGCTTGCGTACCTGCGCGGCCTCGCCGATCCACTCGGAGACGATCGCCTGCCAGGAAGGGCCCTCCTGCAACCATGCCAGCACGTCGGGCGGCAGCAGGCCCTGGGCGATGGAGCACGGGCCCCTAGCACACGGCACTTCCTCCAAGACAACTGGGAGATTCTGCCACGCAGAGGCCAAGCTGGCGGCCGCGGCGCACGCCGCGCGCTCGTCAGGCTCCAGCACGAGAAGGCTGCCCAGTAGCTTCATTAGCAGCATACTGTGCTGCAGCTCAGGAAGGGGCCACTGCCGCTTCAACTCAGGGAAAGACGCCTTCCAGTGTGGCAGCTGGCGCAGCCGCCCGTCGGGCACAGGGGAACCAAGCAAGCGCCACTGGAGGAACGCAACCTCTATCGCGCTCGCCGCCCAGAAGAGAACGCGCCCCTGCAAGAGCTCAAAAAGGAGACAGCCGATGGACCATCCGTCTATCGATGCCGTGTAGTGCATATCGCCGAGGATCAACTCGGGGGCGCGATCGTAGAGCGTGGTGACCTGCACGTCCGACCCTGTGCGCGGCGCCCGGTGCGCATGCTCGCTCAGCTGTAGCGACCCAACATCGCCCAAGAAGACGTTTCCGCGCTCGGCTCCAGCATCCGCGAAGATGGGACCTCGGAACAGTACGTTCTTCGGAGCCACGTCCCCATGGAGGACACCGTGGGCGTGCAAATGGCTGCACGCCTGCAAGAGAGCAGAAACAACAGGCCACGCCTCGTGTTCCATGAAGGCCCGACGCTCCACCAGCGAGGCCAAGGCGCCGTCGCATAGTGGGTCCGCCATCGTGCCCTCTGGCACGAGGAACCGTGGTCGACCGTCAGCTCCCGTCTGATACGGTTGGCGCACATATTCTTCCAGACCCCCCCCCCTGTCCCCTCCGGAGTGCCGCGTGCATCGCCCCCCCCCTTCCCTTTTGTTCCTTGGGTTGTCCGACGTGTCCCTAGCTGTTCCAAGAGCGTCCCAGATGGCCCAGAAACCTCCCCAGTCTGCCCAGAGAGGGCTTCCCAAAAAGGCCAAGCAGGCGTAGGCACGCCCGCGCAGCCTCGAATGCGGCTCAGGATGGCCCCCAGACGGCCCGAACAGCCGCCAATGCAGCCCAACAGATCGCGTAATCCACGTTCGTGCGCTGTCTTTAGACGCGGGCCCAAAAACACCCGAGACCGCTCCAGGCGCCCCTTACGGGCAAAGAGGCTCCAAAGAGAACCCCAGGGCGTCCTAGGAGACCCCCAGGAGCGCATCCTGCGTTGCAAAAGCGACTCCGCTCGCTGGAAGGAGTCCGTTCTAGCGAAGGGCATCCCCGCCGACCACTAGAACGGGGACGTTCTAGCTCGCCCGAGGAGCCCCGCTCACTGGAGCGAATCCGTTCTGGCGAAGGCGCCCCCGACGATCATTGGAACATGAGCGTTCTAGCTCGCTCTGATCGCCCCGACGGCCCGTGGACGGCCCAAGAACCTTCCAACCGACTCGCGAGAGCCCCGAGAAGTCCGCGCAGGGCCCCAGGCGAGCCCCAGGACGGCTTAAATAAAAAAGTGGGTCCCGAAAACACCCGAAGACCCAAGAAAACGCCCAGGCGGCCCAAGGGGATCCCGACAAATCCCGACGTGGCCCCGGCCGACCCGCAACAAGCCTTCGGCCCCAGGGGAGGAACCAGGGCCCGAAGATGCCTTCCAAGGACACCATGGCGGCGCGTCCACATAGCTCCGAGAGAAGGGGGAGAAACAAGGAGGAGAAGGATGAGCGAGGAAGCGAAGGGGACGCCGACGAGGACGCGGACGAGAAATCACACCCAAAACTCCAAGAAAGCTCGTGTCACATGCTCCGTTGTTGCACACCTGGGGGGAGGGGGAAGGGGGCACGGAGTGTCGGCGGCGGGACTGGCCGCAGGCAGCTGGAAAAACGAGCGCGATCTTGCCGTCGTGAACGACGACGTCCAACAATCGAATCCGCCAGTGCCCTCGGCACGTTTGGGTTCATGGAAATGGTGCATCCGTTGTCTGGTGGGGACTGGATTTTGCCAAGGGGCCCGACGCCGGATATTTCCGCCTCTCGGACCCCTCCCGACCTCCCCTCCCCATCCCCGAAGCCCCGAGGTAATCCCGAAAAGGCGCCGAAGAAGCCGCCAACAACCAAAGAGGGCCCCCAGAAGGCCCAAGAGACCCTAAGCGAGCCAAAGAACGCTCCAAGAGGGCCCCCGAAAGGGCCCCAAGAGCCCCCCCCCCCAAAAAAAACAAAAAATACACACTCGTGCGCATACTGCGTGCACATATTGGCGCCCTTTTGGCCCCCCCCCCGAAGGTTATCCGAAGGAGGCACATTTGCCCAAATATTCTCCTTAGGTGACGCCCCCCCTCGAAGAGCGGCCCCTGGGCCCCTCAGGACATCCGCCCCGCAGCAGAAATCATCCCATTTACTGTAGCCGCACGGGTTCGGAAACCATGTTGGAGCCCTCATCTGGCCCAACTGAGCCCCAAGATGGGCCCCAAGAGGGCCCAAGAGAGCGGCGGCCGTGTTGCCGACGGACGGCGACCAGAGGAGCGTCGATCGGGTCGGGGAGCCCATCGCAGAGCTCGGCGCGGCGTCGGAGGTCGACGTCGAGGACTTCCTCGCCGAGACGCTCGCGGCCTCGGATCCCGTGGCAGGCGTGCACATGGGGGTGGTGGTGTGCGAGCTCGAGCGCCTCGGCTTGGACATCGAGCTCGTCGCCGCTTACCTCGCCTCGCCGCGATTCGCAGACGTCTTCTACGTGGAGGGCGACAACCTCTTCCGCGTGGACGGGGCGGACGCGCCTTCGGCGCCGCCCGTGCGCCCGTCGGACGCGCGCGCGGGCGAGCGACGGCCGTAGTCCCTGCGTGTCCGCCTCGGAATTCTGGCGCGCGGTGCCCCCTGGCGTGGGCTTTGGGGGGGCCGCCGCCCGGGTTCGGGCTCGCACTCGGTGTGCTAACCCGTTCCCCCCGATCGGGGGTGGGCGGCCGCTGGCGGCCGACGCGGTGCCCGCTTTCGCCCCCGCGGGGGTGGCTTCTGACCGCCTGGACTGCCCTCTCGGTCGTCCAGGCTGGGTCGGATGCCTGTCTGGGTTTCCCCGTCCTGGGGTCCCCCCCTCGTCGCCTCGGCGGGTCGGCCGCGCGCGAGAGCGCGGCGGCGAGGGACTCCTCTCTCGAACTCCTGGCGGCCCTGGCCGTCGTCTTCGCTTCCGTCGACGGCGGTCAGGGCTTTCTTTGGAGCTGCGCCCACCCATCCTCCCATCTCCCCTCTGTCCCTCATCAACTGTCCCTCCCTCCCTCCCTTCCCTTTCCAGAGAGTTCTGGGGAGCTTCCGAAGCCTCCAGAGGCAAGCCCATCCCCAATGCCTGCTCGTCTAAGTTCAAACAACGCACTCCTCCTCATCCTCATTCTCCTCCTCCTCCTCCTCCTCATCATCATCATCATCATCATCATCATCATCATCATCATCATCATCATCATCATCATCATCATCATCATCATCATCATCATCATCATCATCATCATCATCATCATCATCATCATCATCATCATCATCATCATCATCATCATCATCATCATCATCATCATCATCATCATCATCATCATCATCATCATCATCATCATCATCATCATCATCATCATCATCATCCATCATCATCATCATCATCATTCCCGCCTCATTTCCCTCCATCCCTGCCCCTAACGTTGCCCATGCCCTCACCCTCCCTCGTCGACACATTGTGGCTCTGAGGGCTGCCACTCGGGCCTCCGTCGGCCGTTCGGGGCACCCCCCAGAAAACTCTCGACGCGGCGCAGCCTCCGCAGGGCACCCCGAGGGTGGAACACCGCAAACACCCCACGGAAGGGCCCGAAAGCCCTGCACCTTGAAGCCGAACCGATCCCCCGACAACGTTACCCCTGACCTCTTCACCTTCCCCCCCCCTCCCCCGTGCGCGTGCGAGAAGCGAAGCGAAGCGAAGCGAACGCCAGAGTCGTGCGCGCTCCACTGGGGAGCCCGCCCGTGCGCGTGCGAGAGACGTGCATCAAGGAGAAGGCAGTTCGTGCGTCGACCCTCCTTAAGAGGACGTCTTTGCTGCATCAACGCGCCCTGGCCCGTCAAGAGAAGGAAGCGATAAGGAGACAACTTCTGTCTCAGACCGGCCTCCGACGCTATCGCAATCGCTCGGACGTCCATTCCTCGTGAACTGTTCGGCACCGTGCGCGCACTTGCTCGCTGGATGGCCCAGCATGCTCCTCGATGGCCCGCGCCGGGCAGAAAGGCACACAAGGCACACGTCCGAGGCGATGCCAAGCGCCTCCGAGGTCAGTGGGCCTTCCTTGGGGGCGGGCAAACATGGATTAGCGATCCACTCAGCCGCCCCGATTCGCAACACGCAACACGTAGCGTATTGATACAGAGTTCAACACGTATCCTGAAACCGTGGGTCAGACGCAGTACTTTATCCAGAACGTGGGCCAATACGTTGAGCCAACACGCAACGTATTGGCACGGAGGTCTCGAGTACGGTACGTGCTGCATGTCAAAACGTGCGTATCGAGACAGCGAAGGCGATCCATGGCTTTTTACCAGCCTGGAACATATCCCTATCCCTATGCTGGGCATCTCCTCATCACGATGCCAATCTTAGGGATTCCCTCATTGTTCGAGGGCGCATCCCTAAGATTGTCCTCGCTGTTTGGCGTCTCAATCTTAGGGATAAGGAAAATTTGAGGCTGGTAAGCTTTGGCGCGCGGCCGCCAAATCCATGGATCGGGGGAAGCACCCTCCCAAAACTGCGGGCGGCGCCGCCTCGCTTGGCTGCGGGTAGCCGCGATCTCCCACATGGAGACGGGACCCGTCGATCTTCCTGCCTAAACCAGAGGGGGGGCTCCGACTGATCGGATTCCTCTGCTTGGTGACCAAGCTGTGGAGCAAGATGCGCACCCCGATGTGCCAACAATGGGGCTCGCGCAGGCCCGTGCTATTGTGAGCACTTGCGCCGCCTTGCCGAGGGCAGGTTCCCTAGCACCAGGGCTCGCACAAAGGATCTGCAAATATGGGGCCCCTGTTGGCATCGGCAGAGATACTGCCTGCAAGCTTGGCGGAGATACGAGATACGGCAGAAATACGAGATACGGCGGTGATGTGGGAGCCGCAGCGGGCCGAGCCACGTGGGGATGTGCACGAGCCGCCTGGGGCCCATGCCGCCCCAGTGGCCCTCCCGCGCCAGACGGCGCGCCCAACTCTGCTCCGCTGCTTCGAGCTACAGGCGGGGCGTTGACCTAAGGAACGATAAATAAGGAACGACGCCCCTTTTCCCCAGATGGTAAACCCAGATTTTCCATGGAAGACCTCCGGAAAACCCAAGGAGCACTGTAGAGCAGCTGACGAACACGGAGCCCCTCCCCAACAAAAAGGGTTCCTTCTCCAGGGCCCCGACTGTAGTTGAACCTGATTTAGGCGACTCTCCATGGGGAGGAGGAGGAGGAGGAGGAGGAGGAGGAGGAGGAGGAGGAGGAGGAGGGGGAGGAGGAGGAGGAGGAGGAGGAGGGAGGGAGAATGGCAGAGACTGGGCGGCTCTCCACAGAGAGAGAGAGAGGCCGCAGCCCCGACGGTGCTGGTGACTCCTGGGAGGAGGACGCCTCCGAGCCTGAATGATTGAGGCCTGCTTGGGATTGGCCTTGAGGCCACACGCGGCGACGCCTCCCTTCCCCTCCCTTCCCCTCCCTCCCTCCCTCCCAGCCCCCCCCTCTTCCTGCACTTTTCCCTCTCCCCCCCCCTCCGCTCCCTCCCTCCCCCACTCCCGCCCTCCCTCCCCTCCCTCCCTCCCCCCTCCCTCCCTCCCTCCCCCTCCTCTCTCTCTCTCTCTCTCTTTCTCTCCCCTCCCCACTCCTTCTTTCTAATTGCGCACTATGAATTCTACTCTCCTCTCTCCCCTGATGACGTCCGGAAGATGGTCGCCTCCCCCTCCGCGCACTGTTTTCTAACTCACGAGATTCCCGGGAATTGGGTTTTCGCTTGGGCTGTTTGTTCAAAATGCTGCTCCCGCCAAAACGCTGGCCTCAATTTCGGGCTTCCGGTCGTTCCGAATCGTGCTCCCGCTGCAATGCTGGCCTCATTTCCGTGCTTCCGCTCGTTCCGAATTGTCCGAATCGTGCTCCCGCTGCAGCGTTAGCTCATTTCCGTGCTTCCGCACGTTCCGAATCGTGCTCCCGCTTCAGCGCTGGCGTCATTATTTCCAGCGCCATGCTTCGGCATTCAATGCAATGCTGTGGTGTTCCGCTATGCGATGCCATGCCTTCAGCTGCAATGCTAGGATATGAAGTGCTTGACTACGCAGTGCCACGCCATGCTATGGCCACGCTTCGCTTTGATATTCAACACCAGGCCAGGCCATGTTCTGTTCTGTGCTGCTGTGCGATGCCATAATTTACCTTGCATTGCTTTGTGATGCAATTCTTCACCACGTACGCCACGCCACGCCATGCTATGACATACTACGCTCTGCCGTGCTCTTCCACGCCCTGCTACGCCGCGCTCTATGATGCATCGCGCACCCTCTCGGGATCAGTGCCCTGCTCGACATCCGACTGTGCGAATAGAGAGGAGATCTACGTCATGTTAAAGGATGGGAGGGAGGGGAAGGACGTCAGATATGACGCGAGCGCACCTAGCTTGTCCCACCCTTCCCTCCCTCCCTCCCTCCCTCTCCCACTCCCGCCCTCCCTCCCTCCCTCCCTCCCTCCCTCCCTAACCCCCCCCCCCCCTCCCCCTCCTCTCCCTCCGCTCCCTCTTCTCCGCTCCCTCCCTCCTCTCCCCCCTCCTCTCCCCCTCCCTCCCTCCCACCCCTCCCCCCCACTCCTCCCCCCCCCCCTCCCCCCGCCCATTCTCTTTCTCTTTGAGCAGGGACCGCTCGTTCCCGCGGCTACCACGAGATGACCTTAGAACTCGAACTCAGGAACGCTCGAACAACCAGAACGAGTGTCTTTGGAACATGCAACCGATGCATTCGATCAGGGCTGCTTCTGCCAGAGATGTTCCAGAGAGCACCTCGTGCAGACCAGACGAGGCTCTCAGAGCACTCCCTGGCGGGCCTCCACGACAAGCTTGTGGATGCCGTGGCAGTGGACACCCTGACAATCCTATCACTGAGTTTGACGGGGGGAGAAGGAGGAGGAGGATTCTCCTAGCCCTCGCCTTCGCCCCGTGCGTCGTCGCGCCAACAGTGGGCCAGACACAGGGCGCGTCGGTTCGGGCAGACGGAGCCACTGCTGTAGCTCGCCCCCGAGCTCTCTGTGGCCCGTCCCCCCCAACCGACACACGACGCACAAGGGAGGGAGGGCGGGTTTCACGTGCTGCAACGCAGCGCACGACGCCCGACAGGACGTGAAGGGCCCGACAGGGCCAGAGCACGCTGCAAGCGTCTCCTCCTTGCGCCCGACAGGACGCAGCCAGCCCGCCTGGGCAATTCAGCCGCCGGTACTTGGTACCCCGCCCCGGACGCGGGCGGCCACGCGGCACGGCACGCCACGACTGCCGGCACGGCAGACAGCACGGCACACTGCACGGCAGACGACGCTCACAGCGCACGGCACTGATGAGCACGGCACCACAGGCACAGCACGGCGCAGACGGCACCGCACACGGCAACCACACTAGCGCGACACGACGACGACGAGAGGCTGAGGAGGGAATCGCCAGAATCTACCTTGCGGCGAAGACCTTTAGAATCCTCCTGCCAATCGACAAGGGCCCATGGTACATGAGGATTCTCCTAGCCCTCGCCTTCGCCCCGTGCGTCGTCGCGCCAACAGTGGGCCAGACACAGGGCGCGTCGGTTCGGGCAGACAGAGCCACTGCTGTAGCTCGCCCCAATGTCGAGGCTCCTGTCGGCCCTTCTCTGGCCCCTCCCCCATGTGGAGACGGGAACCTCGGAGACGACCCCAAAGTTTGCCGAGAGGGGGAAAGGGCGCGCCCTTCGGCCACACGCCGGCCCGCAAGGGCCTTGTACGATGGGGTTGGCGGCAGCCCGGCAGGGCAGAGCAGAGCAGAGCGGATGATATGTTTTTCACTCGCTGCCACTAGATTCGGTGAACTCCACAAGCCATTCGGCCGCCTGCACTGCCCCCACAGCCTGCGCAGAAGCATATCCAAACGCAGCCACGCCTCTCCAGCCTCCGCTGAAGAACAAGGCAGGGACGCCGCCGTGCGCTAAAGCTTCGTCGGCCCAGCCTCGCCGAAAAGCGTGCGTGCCCCAAAGAGCAGCTTTGGGGAAATCGAGAGCAATGGCTGCCACCTTGAGCGTTGCCAGAGCTGCGCCGTAGCTGGCGCCAGGGAAAACCAAGGGCTGCGATGAGCATTTTTTCAACACGCATACGCCGCACAGTTCTCGCGTTTGCTGCGCACATATACACCTTCGAACAACTGCGATTGATCCTCGGCAACTCTTGCGCTTGTGGAGGTGCACTGTAGCTTCTGCCACCCCATCTTTGGTGGCAATCTCTATACAAGAACGGTCGGATTTCCACGAAAGCGGCAAAACTTCCGAACCATAGCGCAAGCAAAAATGCCGCGCGACTACAAAGCTGTCCGCAATGACGCGCTCCCCTAATTCATTGCAAATGTATCGGGCCAGGTCCCGTGTCTGCCTCGCGGATGCCCTGGCCTGAAACCGAGGTTCTGCGCTTTTTCCCGCTCCCCGAGCCAAGGCAGCCGTATCGGAAATTGCTCCTAACGGAGCACGCACGAGCCGCAGCACGGAGCGGATCTGGGAGACGTACTTGATGAGCGTGTTGCCGTTCTGCACTGTGAACGCGAAAGCGCCCAGAACGGCTTCTGTTGGCGGCCACGGCGCTTGCCGCACGCCAGCAGCCACGCGGCCCCACAGCCTTACCGGGGAAACGTATTTCAGCGCACTGCGGTGCCAGCTCTGGAGCTCGGGCACCGCAAGCTCCTGGATAGGCCAAGATGTGTCCCGACAGTCGTGGCCCTGAAGCCAAGATGCCCGATCTGCTGGCCGCTCCGGCATCTCATCGTGGTCGCCGTGCTGCAGCGTCTGCAGATTCGCGGCCGGCACCTTGGAGAGCGCCACGATTGCCTCGGCAAGGAGCTCCGGCGCCAACAGCTGGCCGTCTCGACGCGCGATCGCCAGGATTCGCAGAGCAGCTCGGGCGGCGCCGGCTGTGGACACGTCAAGACGCGCAACGCCAATTGCATGAGCAGCAGGCCCAGCGATGGCCGGCACTTGCTGTTGAGCTCCTGCGTGGAGACGTGCTTGCTGCAGGCTACTGACAAAGGAAGCAGGGAACGATCCCAAGATCGGGAATACTCGTCCGATCTCGTCACGGCCCAAACCTTGCAGATCCCAAGGGCCCGTGATTCCAGCTGATCGCAGCTCTAGCACGAGGTCGGGCAGAGACCCTGGTGGATGGTCTTGCGGCGCCGTCATTGCCAGCGCTGTTTGAACCCAGGCGCGCACGCGAGAGTCGACGCTCTCTGTCGGGTGCGACGCCTTTGCTTTTGACCGAGGCGGAACGTACCCCGGAGCTGCCCGGGTCTTTGCTCTCGGCGGCACGTACACGCACGAGGCCTCCGGCCCGGGAGGAACATCGTGGAATGCGCGCTGCTGGCGCTCGGCCGCTTCGACAGCCTGGCGGTGTGTCCTGAGGAAGTCAAGCATTTCGAACCAAAATGCTACGGCTGAGTTTGCGCAAGCAGAAAACCGCATCAATGTGCGGCGCAGCGCACGACGCCCGACAGGACGTGAAGGGCCCGACAGGGCCAGAGCACGCTGCAAGCGTCTCCTCCTTGCGCCCGACAGGACGCAGCCAGCCCGCCTGGGCAATTCAGCCGCCGGTACTTGGTACCCCGCCCCGGACGCGGGCGGCCACGCGGCACGGCACGCCACGACTGCCGGCACGGCAGACAGCACGGCACACTGCACGGCAGACGACGCTCACAGCGCACGGCACTGATGAGCACGGCACCACAGGCACAGCACGGCGCAGACGGCACCGCACACGGCAACCACACTAGCACGACACGACGACGACGAGAGGCTGAGGAGGGAATCGCCAGAATCTACCTTGCGGCGAAGACCTTTGGAATCCTCCTGCCAATCGACAAGGGCCCATGGTACATGAGGAGGAGGAGGAGGAGGAGGAGGAGGAGGAGGAGGAGGAGGAGAAGGAGGAGGAGGGGGGGGAGGAGGAGCACGAAGCATCAAGAATGATGTGTAATGTGCGCGCAACTGTTCGCACATGTCGGAGGCCGCGGGGAAGCTCCCCCCGGCCTCCGACGGGGCCGCGGGGGCAGGCAGCGGGGCCCGCCCGGCCACACGGCGCCCCCCCGCGCCGCGCGCTGGCGCGCCGGCCCCCTCCCCCCGCGCGCGCGGCTCCTCGAGGGGCGGCGGGGGCGGGGGCGCGGTGCGGCGAGGCCATAGGGCAAGATAAAGAGGGTTGTCGGCATCGTGTCGCCGATCCCCCTCCCCATCCCCATGCCTATCCGGACCCCCAGCATCCTTGCACCCCCGTTGGGGGCACACGCCTCCAAGCCCGGAAGGAACGGCCCATATCCCCACCTAGGAGGTCAACCAGCCATTGGGGCCCAGACCACGTTCATGGGGACAGGGGATAGGGGTCGGTTAAACGATGCCGAGGGGTGGTGAGGCCATACGGTGGAGCCCAGTCCACAAGAAACCTTCCACAAGAAACCCAACCCTGAGGCCCCAGGACGGCCATTGATTTTTTGTTGGGTGTGGGAACGTCACGCCTTCCACAGCAAAAACATCGAAGCCCAAGAAACCCAGGGCACCCTTGCGGCAAGCAGGGTGTTTCTTGGCATGGGTCTCAACTGTGAGGCAAGACAAGAAAGAATGGGCGCCCGAGTTTGGGCGCCCGACGCACGACTAGCAGCTCGTTATTACTCCCTGACCAGCCCCGGCCCCGAAGAGTCGGGAAAGGATGGACGCCGCCCGAGACATCCGGGACAGCTCCAGTCTGGGGCAACACTCTGGCTTGGGACCCCAGGGCACGAATCAGGAGCTATCCCTGACCACTCCAAGCCTGATGACTCGAGGCTATGAAAGAGCGCCGATCAATCCACGACAGACGGTGCGGGAGAAGAGCAAACACGAGCTGCCTCCCCCCGTTCTCAGTGTAACCCGCCTCCAGGGGGCGGCGCCCCTCAGCCTCCTGCGCCCCGTGCGTGCAGGAGGCTGGCGCGAGGGGCGAGACAAAGAAACGACCGACCTTCTCGAATCACTGCATAACGCATAAGCTTCATGCATCATGCCGCTCTGAAGTCTCATGTCAGCGTAGAGGAACGAAGCACTGCAGATTGCATAACCCTACTTTCGAGAAGGTCCGCGCAGCCTTCTGAGGTCGGCGCTGGGCCCCGCTGCCTGCGGAGGCGCTGCTGGGGGAGCCCCAGGGCGGATCCAAGAGAGCTGCGCGGAGCTCCGAGAAGTTATGCTCACGCCGCTTCTCGGGGACGGGCAGAACCCCCTTCAGTAGAACGTGGTTTAGTGCGAACGACCTCGGGCCCAAACCTGGCGGGCGCAAGCCTGGAACATGACGGCCGCGGCGCCGACCCGAGAACCGAAAACGGGCACTTCCATTATCGACGTGGCAGGGTGGGGGTTCTGTCCACCCCTGGGGTTTCTGCTCTTCGAGACTGCCTCCGCCACAGTGCCGCTGGGAACGGAGTGGGCGTGTTCCCAAGTCCTTGGCGTATTCCCTGAAGCACTCCTGAGGATTCTTGGAGCGGCCCCGACCCAACAGTCTCAAATCTTCTCGGGCTACTCGCGTGCTCCCTGGGGCTTCTCTCTTCTTGTCGCGTGCCCAAGAGGGGCCCAAGACGGGCGTGCACTCCCGTCCTGGGTCCTCCCGGGGGCGCCGACACGCCGCAGACAAGGGCGGGAGCACGGCGCAAAAGCGAATATGCTTGGTTCCTGTCCCCCTACAGGGGGATTCTGGGCGACAAAAATTCGCCGGCCCAACGGGCCAGAGGCGTGCTAAGATCACCGGTGACTGGTAAACAATATTTCCAGTTCGCGCGCGCGGAGCGGCCCCTGGGGGCCCCCGGGCGAAAAATGCCCCAGGAAGGTCCCGGGAGAAGCCACAAGAGCACTCCAGGGGAGGGCCATGTTTATAGCCCCGAAATCGCGCAGCGGTTTTGGGGGCAGGAAAATCTCCCAAGGTGACCGGTGCCAAATGGGTGCCTTTTCGCTTCCTGGCCTCTTAGCCTTTTGGCAGCCCTCGAAGAATGCGACGTCGGGCGCTTTGAGTTGCAGGCGCAGCTCTCTGCCTGGGTGCCTCCAACAGGGGGCTGCGGCTCACGCGCCCGAGCGGCCTCACCTCCCGCTCGCCTCCGTCTTCCTCCTCTTCGCTGGCTGGCTGGTTGGTGGCTGGGATGTGCGGTGGAGAGCGCTCCTCGCTGCAGATGCTCCGATCCGTGTTCAGCACGTCGCAGCAGCGGGGCGACGCCCCGCAGCAGAGAGAATGTCCCGCAGGACGGGAGAGGCACTCCGCAGCGAGGCCGAGCTTCCCGCAGGACGGGAGGCAGCGCTGTGACAGGAAGAGCCCCCGCAGGACGGGAAGGCTTTCCGTCATGGAGCGCGCGGCGCCGCGCTGCCCACAGGATGGGAGAGCTGGCGGCGCCGCGCACCCGTGGGTGCTCCAAGTGAGTCCCCAGTAGCGTTTCGGTTCGTGCCGGCGGCTGGCCAAGCGCACCAGCCGGAGAAGCTTCCCAGGTGGGAATGGAGCAATAGCTGTGCGGCAGGCTGCTCTGCACAGCTCCTGGATAAGGAGCGGGTCCTTGCCTGGGTAAGGCATACCCACCAGGTCGCCGGCGCTCCTCGTCGCCATTCTCCCAGCAGGGCACACCCGAGGTTGCTCCAGGTGGGCCCCCAGAGGTGTTTCGCTTCCTGCCGGTGGCTAGCCAAGCGGACCAGCCAGCAGAAGGTTTCCCAAGTGGGAACGGTGCGCAGCTGGGCCCCAAGGGATGTTTCGGCTTCCTGCCGGTGATTGGCCAAGCGGGCCAGCCAGCAGAAGGTTCCCAAGTGGGACCCGCGCAACAGCTGCTTTGCACAGCTCCTGGATAAGGAGCGGGTCCCTCCCTGCCTGGTGGAAGGTGCCCCTTGGGGGCCACCGCCTCAGTGGGTTCTTGGGCTTTCGCTGCCACACCCCGGCCCGTGTCCGTGTTGGCCAGTGCCATTCGTCGGCGGGCTCCTGACCTTGCTGCCGTGGTGGCCGGATCCATGCAGTTGGTCTCAGCCTCCCTGCCGTCCGCTTTTGCTCGCCGGCGCGCTCCTCGTCGCAAGCCCGCGCTCCTCGTCACCACGTCCGCCCCCGCTCGCGCCCGCTCCTCGTCGTGAAGGGGTTTTGGCCTTGCTGCCACGCCCTGGCTCGCGCCCTTGCTGGCGACTGCCGCTCGTCGCAGCGCCCGGTAAGGTAATCTGGGCGTGCAGGGCCCCCTGTCCGGGTGCGATCTCGCCCTTGCACCCAGGAAGAGGCAATCTCGCGCGGTTGCGGGCGAACCGCGTGCGTTCCGCGCTCGCGCGCCCAGACGAGCCATTTGGCTACAATTCTGTGCTCACGCGCCCAGACGGGCCATCTGGGCGCCCAGACGGGCGGTCTGGGCGCAATTTCGCGCTCGCGTGCCCAGGCGGGCCATCCGAGCGCAATTCCGCGCTCATGCGCCCAGGCGGGCCGTTCGAGCGCAATTATGTGCTCGCACGCCCAGGCGGGCAATCCGGGCGCAAATCCGCGCTCGCGCGCCTAGGCGCTCGCACGCCCAGACGGCGATCCGGGCAAAATTTCGCGCTTGCGCGCCCAGGTGGGCCATTTGAGCGCAATTCTGCGCTCGCGCGCCCAGACGGGCCATCCGAGCGCAATTCCGCGCTCGCGCGCCTAGACGGGCCATTCGGCTGCCATTCTGCGCGCACGCGCCCAGACGGGCGATCTGGGCGCAATTCCGCGCTTGCGCGCCCAGGCGCGCCATCCGAGCGCAATTTTGCGCTCGCGCCCAGACGGGCGATCCGGGCGCAATTCCGCGCTCGCGCGCCCAGGCAGGCCCTCCGAGCGGGAGCTCGCGCGACCAGGCGGGCCGGCCAATCGAGCGCAATTCCGCGCTGGCGCACCCAAACAGCCCATCCGAGCGCAATTCTGTGCTCAAGCGCCCAGACGGGCGATCTGGGCGCAATTCCGCGCTCGCGCGCCCAGGCGGGCCATCTGAGCGCACTTCCGCGCTCGCGCGCCCAGGCGGGCGATCCGGGCGCAATTCCGCGCTCGCGCGCACAGGGGGGGCCATTCGTTCAGCGCGCGCACGCCCAGACGGGCGATCTGGGCGCAATTTCGCGCTCGCGTGCCCAGGCGGGCCATCCGAGCGCAATTCCGCGCTCATGCGCCCAGGCAGGCCGTTCGAGCGCAATTGTGTGCTCGCACGCCCAGGCGGGCAATCCGGGCGCAAATCTGCGCTCGCGCGCCCAGGCGCTCGCACGCCCAGACGGCGATCCGGGCGCGATTCCGCGCTGACGCGCCCAAGCGGGCCATCTGAGCGCAATTCCGCGCTCGCGCGCCCAGACGGGCCGTTTGAGCGCAATTCTGTGTTCACGCGCCCAGACGGGCGATCCGGGCGCAATTACGCGCGCGCGCGCCCAGGCGGGCCATTTGAGCGCAATTTCGCGCTCGCGCGCCCAGACGGGCGATTCGGCGCAATTCCGCGCTCGCCGCCCAGGCGGGCCGTCCGAGCGCAATCCCGCGCTCGCGCGCCCAGACGGGCCATCCGAGCGCAATGTTGTGCTCACGCGCCCAGACGGGAGATCCGGGTGCAATTCAGCAGTGCGGGACGGCGCGCGGCGGCACTCAGCGCGTGGACACGTGCTTGCGCAGGCACGCGCAAGCGCACGTGGAGGCGCGCAGAGGCGCGAAGAAACGCGGAAGCGCACTTAGGCGTGCGCGCGGTGAAGCGCGCGCAGGTTCAGGCGCACGCGCACACGGGCACACAGACGCGCAACTGCGCGGAGGGCGCGCACGAGCGTGCAAAAGCGCGCAGAGACGCGCAAAAGTGCGCAGAGGCGCGCTCGGACATGTAGACGCGCGCGCTAACGTGCAGACGCGCGCGGGCACAGGCGCGCACGCGGGCAGGGCCGCGTAAACGCGCGCACGCACGCAGAGGAGAGCAGGCACGCGCAAGCGCGCAGAAACACGCGCAGACGCGCAGGACGCGTTGGAACGCGCAAAGGCGTGTGGAGACGCAGAAGCGCGTGAAAGCGCGCACAGCGCGCGCTCAAAGACGGTTTAGCGTGCACAGGAGTCCCAGAGGCGCGCGATCGTGCAGAGGCGCGCTGAAGCGCACGCAGAGGCGCGCAGACGCGCCCAACTGGGCAAAAAGCATTTGCAGGCTCGCAAAAACGCGCAGAGACGCGTAAAGTCCCGCGACGATGCCGCAAGCGCGTAGCGCGCGCAGGAGTGCGCAGAGGCGCGCAGAGTTGCCGTGAGATGCGCTAAAACGCCCGCAGGCGCGCGAAACACACGCCCAGGCGCGGAAGCGCTATATAAACGCGCAGAATCGCACAAACCTGCATAGGCGCGCAGAAACACACAGCTGCGCAGATAGAACGCGCACGCGCGCAGGAACGCGCAGAGGCGCGCAAAAGCCCGCGCAGGTGTCGCGGGGGCGCGGGCGGACGAACGTGTGCGCAGGCGCGCGAAAGCGCGAGCAGAGTTGCGGACGGCCGCGCTAAAACGCCCGCGGTCGCGCGAAACGCATACTGAGGCGCAGAAGCGTGGCATGCAGCGGGCACGCGCTGTGGCGCGCAGAAGCAGGCGCGAGCACACAGGGGCGCGTAAACCCGCACAGGCGCGCAGATTCGCACGCCAAGACGTGCAGAAGCGCACAAGGGCGCTTGAACACTCACGCGCGGAAGGGCGCGCAGGCGTAAGTGCGCAAGAACGCTCAGACGCGCAGAAACGCGCGCAAGCGTGCAGAAGCGCGACCACGCGCACAGGCGCGCAACAGCGCGCGGAGGCTAGCATAAACGCATTCGAGCGTGCTGACGCGCACCAGCGCGCGGAAGCGCGCGCAGGCATGCGCGATTGCACAGGGGCGCCCGAGGACGCGGAAGCAGGCGGGCGCAGGCGCGCAGGAGCGCGCGCAGACGCGCGGAAGCACGCACAGGTATGCTGCGGCGCGCAGACATGCACAGGCGCGCAGAAAGCGTACGCAGAGGCGCGCAAAAGCGCGATGGAGCGCGCTGGAACGCGCGGTGGCGCGCAGAAGCACGGACAGGCGCGCAGAACGCGGGGAGCACGCAAAAGCGCACATGCGCGCAGAAGCAAACACAGACGCGCAGAAGAGTAAAAGAAACACGCTGATACACTCAGAGCGCGCAGGCAGGCGCAAAAGCGCGGAGACGCGCGCAGAAACGAAAGGAGCGCACAGACGCGCGGAATAGCGCGCAACGGCGCGCCGAAGTATGCAGAAGTGCGCACACTCACGCATACCAAGCAGGTGCACAGAGGCACGCAAAGGCGCGTAGTAGCATAAATGATAGCGCCAGCGCCTGCGCGTTCAGGCGAACGGAAGCGCGCGCAGACAGGCGCGGGCGCGGCGGAAGCGCGCGGAGGCGATGCGCGAGGCCGCGCAAACGGTCAAGCGGAGCCGAAACCGGCCGCACAGCGATGTGGCCCGCGGGCGTGCACCAACCTGAGTGCGCGCAGAAGACAGCTCGTCTTCTCTACGCGCGCGCGCGCAGCCCAAGCATCTCCCAAGCAACGCCTTGTCTGTGCATTGGGCCCGGTGTTATCTCAGACGCGGGTCTGCCTCGGCAGCTGCTTGGCTGGGCCCTGGGTGCATTGGGCCTGGTGCGTTTGCCCAGGAGCCCAGCCCAGCAGCAGGCTTGACATCACTGCCCAACGCTCCTGCGAGGGCAGCCTGCAGGAGATTTTCATAGCCCCGAAATCGCGCAGCGGTTTTGGGGGCAGGAAAATCATTGCGGCCGCCAAGCCCTCGTATGTGCAGAAAAATGGCCGGCGCCCCGCGCCAGCAAGGGGCTTGAGGGAAGCGCTGCCTGGCTGGGACCTCCTGGATCTCAATCCGAGACTCCCAGCCAAGACAGGGCACCGGCGAAAGCTGCGAGGGTGGCATGCGGGTGGGCCAGAGACGGCGCGCAGGCGCGGTGAGAAACAGCCCTTAGGGCTTGCGTTTGTCCGCGACAAGACACGACCCTGGGTTTGCCCGCGAAAAGGCAGGGACCCACTGCCAGAGGCCCCCAAGTCGGCGGGCTTAGCGCCAGAGGCCTCCAAATCGGCAGGCGTGGCAAGCCAGAGGTCTCTAAGTCGGCGGACATGGCTGAGGATGTCCTCTCGGCGGCCAGGGTGGCGACGAGCGCGGGCACGCCAGACAGAGCGCTCCCGCCAGAGAGCATCACGCTCTTGAAGCAGCACTTGTCCGCGAGAAAGCAGGAAGCCTAGGTTTGCCCGCGAAAAGGCAAAGGCCCGAAGGGAAACAGCCCTTAGGGCTTGGGTTTGTCCGCGAGAAGACAGGGACCCTGGGTTTGCCCGCGAGAAGGCAGGGACCCATGCCAGAGGCCCCCAAGTCGGCGGGCTTGGCGCCAGAGGCCTCCAAGTCGGTAGGCGTGGCAAGCCAGAGGTCCCAAGTCGGCGGACATGGCTGTGCAAGAGCGGCAGGACGACACTCCCAGCGGTCAAGGCGACGAGGAGCGGCAAGAATCGACTAGCTTTCGACGCTGCTTCCTCCAGGAAGCTCAAGCGACGAGGACAACGGACACGCCTAGGCAACGAGGAACGCGGGCTGTGGCGACGAGGAGCGCGGGTAAGCCTCGAGAAACCCCACGCCAGCAGAGCCACGCCCAGGAGCTTACCTCCGCCGTTCCACGGAATCGCCGGCCTGCCCAGGACTACTAGCCCGCGAGGCAGGCGAAGAGGCATAGAGGCGAAGAAGGAAGGAGAAAACAATGCGAGGGCTTGCTCCTGATGATTTTCCTGTGACGGAAACAAGTTTACGCGCCATGAAAATCATTGCGGCCGCCAAGCCCTCGTATGTGCAGAAAAATGGCCGGCGCCCCGCGCCAGCAAGGGGCTTGAGGGAAGCGCTGCCTGGCTGGGATCTTCTGGATCTCAATCCGAGACTCCCAATGCACCAGAAGGCGCCAGACAGCGCAGCAGCTTGCGATGCAATCGTGAATATTCGTCACCCAATGCACACGATCAGCGTCAACGCTGCCAGCTGCTTACTGATGCGTGTGCTTCTGCATCCCGCCGCCAATGTGCGCGGCGACGCGCATTTTCCCCCGCGGCCAATGTCCGCTGGCGCAGCCATGCCTGTCTTGTCCTCAGCGCTTGTGTGCTCGTTTGCGCTCTGCATGCGCGACCGCTCGCGCTTCTCAGCGTGCGTGCGCGTCTGCGCACCACTGCGCGACTTCGTCTGCTGCGGCGCGCTGCAACAAGCCATTGCATGCCAAGACGCGCATCTTTGCGCGTCTGCGCTCCTGTACACTTATGGCGCGCCTTTGGACATATGCGTGCATCCGCGCGCTTGCGCGCGCTTCTGAACTTGTGCGCGCCGCCTGTGCGCACGTGCACTTCGGCACGCGTTCCCGCGCGCTTCTGCACTCCGCGCCTCTGCGCGCTTGCGCGCGTTTCAGCGTCTCCGTGCGCGCTACTGCTCATTTCTTCGAGCATCGCGCGTCTTCGCACCTGTGCGCACGTCCGCGCGACACTCTGCGTCCCTTACCTATGAGCGCGAATATCTGCGCACCTCGGCACGCTGTTCCACGCTCGCGCGTCTCTGCGCGTCCGTGCGCACTGCGTGCTGCTGAGCGCTATGTGGACGATTTTGCGCGCCTCTTGCGCATGTGCGCTCCGCTGCCGCCTCTGCGATGTCTCTGCGCTCGCGCGTTTCCGCGTGCCGCTGCTTGCATGTGCGCGTCTGCGCGACGCTGCGCGTCCCTGCGCGTCAGCGCGTTCCGCGCGCCGCTGCGCAATTGTGGTCCTTCTGTGCGTTTTGCGCGTGCGCACTTGCGCGACCCGGCAGGCCTGTGCACCGGTGCGCGTCTGCGCGCTCCCGCGGGCCTGCGCGCGCTTCTGCGCCCCATCCCGCCTGCACGTGCCGCGCCCCGCATCGCACGCAATTGCGGAATCGCGTCCATCGCAATTCTGGGCGCACCAGCGCCGCCGAGCGCGGAATTGCGCTCCAAATGCTTATCTATGTGGGCGTCTCGCGCTGGAGACTGCACGAAACCGCGGAATGCGTCCGAATTGCAATTCTGGGCGCACCTGCGCCACCGAGCGCCGAAGAGCTCGGAGACGCGCTCAAAATGCTAATCTGGGCGCTCCGCGCCGCAGAATATAAGACTCGAACTGCGATTTCGGGCGCACCTGCGCCGCGAAGGCGCGAAAACTGCATTCATTGATGCCAATCTAAGGGTGCGGCGTCTTGTGACGCAGGCAACCGCTGAATCGCGTGCAATCGCAATTCTGGGCGCACCATCGCCGCTGAGCGCAGAACTGCGCTCTGAATACCACTGCGGGCGCCCCGCGCCGAAGATTTGGCAAACTCGCCCCGAAAACGATTTGGGCCGCCTCCTGCGCCGCCGAGCGCAGAAACGCACTTGGAATGACAATCTTGGCGCCAGAATGCGCGGAGTCGCGCTCCATTGCAATTCTGGGCGCGCCTGCCAGAGTGCGCGGATTCGCGCTCCATTTGCGAATCTGCGCGCGCCTGCGCCAAAATGCGCGGACTCGCGCTCCGTTTGCGATTCTGGGCGCGCCTGCGCCAGAATGCACGGAGTCACGCTCGGTTTGCGATTCTGGTCGTACCTGCGCCAGAATACTCGGACTCGCGCTCCATTCTGAGCGCGCCTGCGCCAGAATGCACGGAATCGCGCTTCAGTTGTCATTCTGGGCGCGCCTGCGCAAGAATGCACGGATTAGCATTCAATTTGCGACTCTGGACGCGCCTGCGCAGAATGCGCGGGTTCGCGCTTCGTCTGCGATTGACTGCGCGGAGTCGCGCTGTATTTGCGCTTTTCGGCGCGCGTGCGCCAGAGAATACGAAGTCGCGCACATTTGCGCTTCTAGGCGCGCCTGCGCCAGAGAATGCAGAATCGCGCTCCAGTTGTCATTCTGGGCGCGCCTGCGCAGACATGCGCGGATTCGGACTCCACTTGCGATTCTTCTCGCACCTGCGCCACAATGCGTTGATTCGGGCCCCATTTGCGCTTTCGGGCGCGCCTGCGCCGGAACGCGCGAATTCGCGTTACTTTTGCGATTCTGGGCGCACCTGCGCCCGAACGCGCTGAGTCCACTCCATGTGTGAATCTGGGTGCCCGCGCAAGAATGCGCGGAGTCGCGCTTAGTCGCAATTCTGGGCGCGCCTGCGCCAGAATGCTTGCGATTCTGGAGGCGCCTGCGCCAGAATGCGTGGAGTCGCGCTCCATTTGCGATTCTGGGCGCGCCCGCGCCAGAATGCGCGCAGTCGCGCTCGGTTCGCTTCTGGTCGCGCCTGCGCTAGGATGCGCGGAGTCTCGCTCCATCTGCGATTCTGGGCGCGCCTGCGCCAGAATGCGCGGAGCCGCGCTCTATTGGCGATTCCGGGCGCGTCTGCGCCCGAATGCGCGGGTTCGCGCTCTAGTTCTCATTCTGGGCGCCCTGCACGCTCACTCCATGTGCGATTCTAGGCGGGCCTGCGCAAGAATGTGCGAAGCCGCGCTCCAGTTGCGATTCTGGTCGCGCCTGCGCCAGAATGCGCAAACTCGCGCTCCGTTTGCGATTCTGGGCGCGCCTGTGCCAGAATGCGCGGAGTCGCGCTCCATTTGCGATTCTGGGCGCGCCCGCGCCAGAATGCGCGGAGTCGCGCTCCATTGACGATTCTGGGCGCGCCTGCGAGTGCGCGGAATCCCGCTCCAATTGTCATTTTGGGCGCGCCTGCGCGAGAATGCGCGGATTCGCATTCGACTTGCGACTCTGGACGCGCCTGCGCCAGAATGCGCGGGTTCGCGCTTCTTCTGCGATTCAGGGCGCGCCTGCGCCAGAATGCGCGGAGTTGCACTGTATTTGCGCTTCTCGGCGCGCGTGCGCCAGAGAATGCGGAGTCGCGCTCCATTTGCGCTTCTAGGCGCGCGTGCGCCAGAGAATGCGGAATCGCGCTCCAGTTGTCATTCTGGGCGCGCCTGCTCAGAAATGCGCGGATTCGGGCTCCACTTGCGATTCTGGGCGCATCTGCGCCAGAATCCGCCGCTCCACTGCAAAACTGGGCACGCGGACGCCCGCGAGCGCAAAGTCGCGCTCAGACTGCGAATCTGGGTGCGCCTGGGCACCAGAACGCAGAAAGGAAGGAGCATAGAGTGCAATACTGGGCAAGCGAGTGCCGCCCGAGTGCACCGTCGCGCTCAGACTGGCCGGCACAGACCTGGGAATGGCAAGCGGCGAGGGCCAGAGAGAGCACGGCCCCCACGGCGGCAGCAACGACGCAGTCTACGTTTCACCACAGGCGGCGAGGACCAGCGAGAGAGTAGCCTTCACGGCGGGGTGCGAGTATGGCGCTCAGCGGCACCAGAAATGCACTGAGGGCCGCACCCACTTGGAAACCAACGAGGACCCTGCGCCCCGGGACGCCCGCTCCTCTGGCGAAGAGGGCCGGAGAGCGTGGCTCCAAGCCTGGGTGTGCCGCTCGCGAGAAGGCAGGGAACCTCCACATCGCACGAGGTAAAGCTCGCGAGAAGGCAGCGACCCCAAAGTGATACAGCTTCTCGCGACAAGGCAGGGACTTTGGGTGCGTGCGAGAGGGCTTTGCCCGCGAGAAGGCAGCGAAATAAACTGCACGCAGCATGCCACACAGAACCGGCAGAGCCCGGGAGAAGTGCTGAGTTTGCCCGCGAGAAGGCAAGAACTCTGGCTGTGCCCGCGAGAAGGCAGGGACCCGGGTTTGCCCACGAGAAGGCAGGAACCCTGAACTTGCCCGCGAAGGCGGAACCAGAGAATGAAAAACACGGTGGCCTGAGTTTGCCCGCGAGAAGGCAGGGACTCTGGCTGTGCCCGCGAGAAGGCAAGGACCCTGGATTTGCCCGCGAAAAGGCAGGGACCCTGAACTTGCCCGCGAAGGCGGAACCAGCCAGAGACGGCGCGCAGGCGCGGTGAGAAACAGCCCTTAGGGCTTGCGTTTGTCCGCGACAAGACACGACCCTGGGTTTGCCCGCGAAAAGGCAGGGACCCACCATGCCAGAGGCCCCCAAGTCGGCGGGCTTAGCGCCAGAGGCCTCCAAGTCGGCAGGCGTGGCAAGCCAGAGGTCTCTAAGTCGGCGGACATGGCTGAGGATGTCCTCTCGGCGGCCAGGGTGGCGACGAGCGCGGGCACGCCAGACAGAGCGCTCCCGCCAGAGAGCATCACGCTCTTGAAGCAGCACTTGTCCGCGAGAAAGCAGGAAGCCTAGGTTTGCCCGCGAAAAGGCAAAGGCCCGAAGGGAAACAGCCCTTAGGGCTTGGGTTTGTCCGCGAGAAGACAGGGACCCTGGGTTTGCCCGCGAGAAGGCAGGGACCCATGCCAGAGGCCCCCAAGTCGGCGGGCTTGGCGCCAGAGGCCTCCAAGTCGGTAGGCGTGGCAAGCCAGAGGTCCCAAGTCGGCGGACATGGCTGTGCAAGAGCGGCAGGACGACACTCCCAGCGGTCAAGGCGACGAGGAGCGGCAAGAATCGACTAGCTTTCGACGCTGCTTCCTCCAGGAAGCTCAAGCGACGAGGACAACGGACACGCCTAGGCAACGAGGAACGCGGGCTGTGGCGACGAGGAGCGCGGGTAAGCCTCGAGAAACCCCACGCCAGCAGAGCCACGCCCAGGAGCTTACCTCTGCCGTTCCACGGAATCGCCGGCCTGCCCAGGACTACTAGCCCGCGAGGCAGGCGAAGAGGCATAGAGGCGAAGAAGGAAGGAGAAAACAATGCGAGGGCTTGCTCCTGATGATTTTCCTGTGACGGAAACAAGTTTACGCGCCATGAAAATCTCCCAAGGTGACCGGTGCCAAATGGGTGCCTTTTCGCTTCCTGGCCTCTTAGCCTTTTGGCAGCCCTCAAAGAATGCGACGTCGGGCGCTTTGAGTTGCAGGCGCAGCTCTCTGCCTGGGTGCCTCATGTACCATGGGCCCTTGTCGATTGGCAGGAGGATTCTAAAGGTCTTCGCCGCAAGGTAGATTCTGGCGATTCCCTCCTCAGCCTCTCGTCGTCGTCGTGTCGTGCTAGTGTGGTTGCCGTGTGCGGTGCCGTCTGCGCCGTGCTGTGCCTGTGGTGCCGTGCTCATCAGTGCCGTGCGCTGTGAGCGTCGTCTGCCGTGCAGTGTGCCGTGCTGTCTGCCGTGCCGGCAGTCGTGGCGTGCCGTGCCGCGAGGCCGCCCGCGTCCGGGGCGGGGTACCAAGTACCGGCGGCTGAATTGCCCAGGCGGGCTGGCTGCGTCCTGTCGGGCGCAAGGAGGAGACGCTTGCAGCGTGCTCTGGCCCTGTCGGGCCCTTCACGTCCTGTCGGGCGTCGTGCGCTGCGTTGCAGCACGTGAAACTTCGCTGGCAGCTTTCGCTGCGGGGTCACTGCAAGCAAACCCCAGGGCCTCCTGCAAAGCAAGCCCCTCTTCGTTGGCAGCTTTCGCTGCGGGGTCACTGCAAGCAAACCCCAGGGCCTCTGCAAGCAAGCCCCTCTTCGTTGGCAGCGGTCACTGCAAGCAACGCCAAGGCCTCTGCAAAGCATTTTCTCTTCGTTGGCAGCTCTCGCTGCGGGGGGGTCATTGCCAGCAAATCCAGGCGCATTCGAAGCAGATCGCTCGCAGCTTTCGCTGCCGAGGCCATTGCGGCACTGGCGCGTCCAGACTGCGCTCATCTGAGCAAAGCAGTCTTCCTGAGCGCTGTCGCGCCCAGCACAGGAGTTGATTCGTTTCTGCGCGATTTACTTCAAACGCTGCGTGCTCAGAATCGCAATCTGAGTGCGATTCCGCGGTGACTGGCGTGTGCGCCCAGAATTGCAATCTGAGTGCGATTCCGCGGTCACTGGCGCAGGTGCGCCCAGAATCGCAATCCGAGCAGGAAACCGCGCGTTCTGGCGCAGGCACGCCCAGAATCGCAATGTGAGTGTGCATCCGCACGCTCTGTTATGGGCGCGCCCAGAATCGCAATCTGAGTGTGATTCCGCGGTGACTGGCGCAGGCGCGCCTAGATTCGCAAGCCGAGCGCGAAACCGCGGTTCCTGGCGCAGGCGCGCCCAGAATCGCAATCTGAGTGCGACTCCGCGGTTACTGGCGCAGGCACTCCCAGAATCGCAATCCGGGCGCAAAACCGCGCGTTCTGGCGCAGGCGCGCCCAGGATTGCAATCTGAGCGATTCGGTGGTTACTGGCGCAGGTGCGCCCAGAATCGCAATCCGAGCGCGAAACCGCGCGTTTTGGCGCAGGCGCGCCCAGAATCGCAATCTGAGTGCGATTCCGCCGTTACTGGCGCAGGCGCGCCCAGAATCGCAATCCGAGCGCGAATCCGCGCGTTCTGTCGCAGGCGCGCCAAAGAATCGCAATCTGAGTGTGAATCCGCGCGCTATGTCGGAGGCGCGCGCGCCCAGAATCGCAAACTGAGCGCGAATCCGCGCGTTCTGGCGCAGGCGCGCCCAGGATCGCAATCTGAGCGATTCCGCGGTTACTGGCGCAGGCGCGCCCAGAATCGCGATCAGAGCGCGAAACCGCGCGTTCTGGCGCGGGCGCGCCCGGAATTCCGCGGTTACTAGCGCAGGCGGGCCCAGAATCGCAATCTGAGTGCGATTCCCGCGTTCTGGCGCCGGCGCGCCCAGAATCGCAATCTGAGTGCGATTCCGCGGTTGCTGGCGCAGGCCCGCCCAGAATCGCAATCCGAGCGCGAATCCGCAGCGGCTGCGGCCCAGGTGTGCCCACTACGCGTTGCGTGGCTGCCCCGGGTGTGGCAGCGGGTCGGGCCCAGGCGTGCTCGTTTCGCAGCAGCTGCGGCCCAGGTGTGCCCATTACGCTTGCATGGCTACCCCATGGCGAGTTTCGACTGCGGCCCGGGTGAAAATCGCAATCCGAGCGCGAAACCGCGCGTGCTGGCGCAGGCGCGCCCAGAATCAGCTGAGTGCAATTCTGCGTTTACTGGCGCAGGCGCGCCCAGAATCGCAATCCGGATTCTGGCGCAAGCACGATCGCAATCTATGCGCGATTTGGTGGAGTTTTTGGCTGTCGCCAGAAGGATTCCAGAGCATCGCGACCTTTGCCCAGGCCCCTAGGCGCAGTTCCAGCTGGTTGCCTCGCGAGTTTTCCAGGGCAAGACCGGGCCAGCATTCTTCTCGGACTTGGGCCGAACCTGGCGGCTGGCTGCCAGCCTGACTTGCATTCGCAGCGCAACTGCGCGCTTTCTGGCCCTGGCAATCCAGATTCGCATTCTGACGCGCAGGTCGCGCATTCTGTGATGCCGTCCTCAGATGCGCAGTCGGTGCGTGGATCCGCGGAGCGGTGCGGTCACCATGAGTTGCACATGGAACGAGAATCTGCGAATTCCGGCCGCGCCTAGATGTCAGCGCTGAAACTGTCAGCGCGTGGAAGGCGGATAGCAGTTTGTGCTATGTGGGCCTCGCGAGTGTTGTGCTTCGCACAATTGGGGTTTTCGGGGTCGGATGTGTGCAGGCGGCAGAAGCTAGTCCTTGATGGGGGGGCTGGCTAACCCCCCACCTGCACACAACGGGGGCGGGTGTGTTTGCCCGCCCACGACCGACCCCGAGACCCTGCGTACAATGGCGCACGTGGTCTAAAGTCCATGCTGACGCCTTTTCACTAGCGTACTCAGAATTCAATTCTGGTGCAGCTCGTGGAAATCTGGCCCAGGAGGCTAGAAATTGATGCAGATTCCGGCGGGATTTCATCCATGTCGGATTTCGCAAGTCGGCCGTCCAGGTCGGCGGATTTCTCAAGACTGGCTCTAATCAGCCATTCTGCTGAGCTGCAGTCCACCGCCGAGGGCTGCAAGTAGCGGGGAACGTGCGTAAGCCTTCCCGCGAACCGTCCAGGAGGACAGCATCGCCCAAAACGGGCGCTCTACCATCCATCAATCAGTTACCCTCCATCCTCTCTCGTTGACTCGACAGCGAATGTGTGGGCGCAGCTGTGGGCGTGAACTGGGATAAATAAAGATCCAGAGAGGTCGGAGCACACGCCGCGTGCCCGCGGATTGATGTGGGTGCAGCCGCAGATGCAAATACTGAGCGGAGATGCTCGGTCGATGGTGGGGTTTCCCTGTTGTCTGTACTGCCGCGCCCCTATGACGCCCTCTGCTGGCCTGGATGGCGCATTCAGGTCGCAAAGGGGGATAGGGGGCGGAAGGGTTCTTCTGCTCTTTCCTTAAACAGCAACTCGCTTCCAGCGCCGGTCACGTTACACACCAAGCAAGGTAAGTGTGTCAAAGAAACCATTGTGTATGCACTCTCCGGAACCGTTTGGGCTCCTAGTGACACCACTGTTGCCGTGCATTCTCTGCCACAGCGCGCATCCCTGCCCGCCCTTTTCGTCGCGAGGCGAATATGTCTTTCCAGCAGACTGAGTTCGAAGCCATGGCTGCGTCAGCGCCTGTGTGTTCTTTCCTGGGAGCCTCACAGTCCAAGATTGCACAGTGGATCGAGTTCGTGACGACAGCAGATGAGACCCCTCGAGACCAGCACCCTCTGATCTTCTACGCGTTCGCGGCCCGGGTCTTGGCGCAGACCATGGGGTCCACAACTCCAGTGGACTACGCCGACTCGCACATGAGGTCGCTCATTGTGGATATGATCAAGCCGGGCGCCACTCCCTTCGAGAGCGACGGCGACGCCGGACCCTGGCAAGACGAGGTGCTTCTCCCTGCACACCTCACTCTGTGTCTCCGCGTCCAAGCGAACGCCCAGAAAGCCCGGGATTTGTCTTAGCCCTCAAATCGCGCAGCGGTTTGGAGGGCAGGAAAATTTCAGGAGCTAGCGGTGCCACACTCCTCCTAGCCTTATGGCCTCGAGCTCCCAGCAGAACGCACGAAACTTGGATACCTCCAACTGGGGGTGGCGGACTTCACCCGCCCTGGTGGGTCTGCTAACGCGCCGTGTCCTGTGGACGGCGGGTGTGGGTCTGTCTGTCCGTCCGTCCCGTCTGTGTGTCTGTGTGTCTGTCGTCTGTCTGTCGGTCTGTCTGTCCGTCGTCTCCCTGGGACGTCCTCGTCCTGCCCGTGGGTGTCTGCTGGCACCAGGGGCGGTCTCGGCGGCAAGCGCAGTGCGTGCCGTGGGAGCCTCAGGCACCGCGCGTTCGCACTCCCTGGGGGCCTCAGGCACCAGGAGCGGTCTCGGCGGCAAGCGCAGTGCGTGCCGTGGGAGCCTCAGGCACCACGCGTTCGCACTCCCTGGGGGCCTCAGGCACCAGGGGCGCCCGCATTCTGCACAGCCCCACTGCGCTTTAGTGCCCGTGCTCCTCGCCGTTCCTGCCTTCGCTGTGGCCTGGCTTTCACCGCTGGTATTGAGTGTGCTTCGCGCAGGGCTTCAGGCACTGCAAAACGCCGCGCGCAGGCAGGCGCTAGCACACCTCCGTCTGGGCTGGCTACTGCGCTCCATGGCGCGTATTCTAGCTCAGATTGCAAATCTGGGCGCGCCCAGCCAGTGCGCTGTGCTGGGCCTCGGAGAGTGCGGCATCGTGCTCTGTGTGCGCGCCCAAGTGCGCAGTATGGGGCTCAGGGTGCAATTCTGTGCGCGCGGGCTCCCGTGGGCACTGCTTCTGGCCCAGTTTGCTCATCTGGGTGCACCTCGCCTAAAGTGCGCAGGCTCAGGCTCAGTAGGCTGCACTGAGTGCTCCCGGGGAATCGTGCTCGTATCCCAGTGCGCGCAGTATCAGGCTCAGAGTGCTATTCTGAGCGCGACCGGCCCCGTGGCCGCGGAATCGCTGTGATCGCCAATCTGGGCGTGCACGGCCCAAAGTGGGCAGTATCAGGCTCAGCATGCGTTTCTGAGCTCAGAATCTGGCTCAGTCCCCAGTCTGGGAATCGATCTCAGATCGCTGATCTGAGTGGGCTTCGGCTGTAGTGCGCAGGCTCAGGCTTCCACCCAGCTTCCAGGGCGCGAAGTCGGGTTCAGTTTGCTAATCTGGGCGCACTTCGCCCGAGGTGCGCAGTATCAGGCTCAGAGTGCTTTTCTGAGCGAGTCAGGCGTCCAGGGCGAGAAATCGAGCTCAAGTCGCAAATCTGGGCGTGCCTCGCGAGAGTGCGCTGGATCACGCTCGGAATGCCATTCTGAGCGAGCCAGACCTGGACAGGGGGGCTACGGACACTCTTGGGCACTCGGGGTCGGATGTGTGCAGGCGGCAGAAGCTAGTCCTTGATGGGGGGGCATTGGCTAACCCCCCACCTGCACACAACGAGGCGGGGGTGCTTTGCACGTGTGCAGCACGCCTGTCCTCGACCGACCCCGGGGGGCCCGCGTCCCAAACGACGCGTTATCGGCATATCCATGCTGACGCCCTTTCACCAGCGAGCTCAGAATTAAATTCTGGTGTGGCTGCTGAAAATTCGGCTGCTGAGATTGAAACTGGGCGGATTTCCCATGGGAAGTCGCCCCTTCGCAAGCTGCTGCCTGGCGGCCTCGGCCCCAGAGGCGAAGCTGATATTCTGGCGTCGTTGCATCCATCCGGTGCCAACAGCGTGCAGACGAGCTGTGCGCGCACGCCCTTTAGCGCGTCGCCTTGACGGCGTTGCCCGCCAAGACGGCGCGCCCCGTCACCTATAGGATGGGGTCGCCCAGGCCACCCACCAGGTAAGAAATGGAAAAATCCGTTTGGAGACGGATTCGCCTGCTCCGCGACGACGGACAGCATTCGGAAGCGGAGGACGAGCGTAAGCCCCTTCGCGCCGCGTCCAGGCGGACGCGCTCGCCCCAAAGATGGGCGCTCACTCATCCATCTCATCATTTAGATCTGCTCTGTGTCCTCCGGCGGCGGCGGTGGCAGAGGTGAATTGCGTCGGCCGCGCGGTGGCGTCAGGGAAATCCTATCTCTGAGGGAAGCCCAGCACCGTCTGGCTGCAGGGAGCCAGCGCGGCAAGGCAGGTTCTCCACCGGGGCAGCATCGCACGCAGTGCTCGGCAGGCGCGCCTATGACGCCCTCCGGGGGCCTGGGTGGTGCACTCAGGCTGCGGAGGGGGATAGGCATCGCATCAGCGCTGGCTACATTTTGCCCCGCGGTGCCTACCGCGCATTGGCTGGTTGTTGTCTTTTGTCTCGAGCGTTCTTCCGCACTGGCTCAGACGACCGTACGGCAAGCAATGTGCCCTATCGCAGCTCCGACCTTGCAAGCCCGAAGTGAGTGCAAGGCAATTCGGCGAAATGCGCCCGTGCCGCTGGCATTGGCTCGTCAACCTCGCAAGTCTACGCTTGTAGTGCCCGAACGCTCAGTTTCGGTACTCTGTCTATCTGTACTCTCAGCTGTGCTCGCCTGTGGTCCACCATGGCCGGCCAGTTCGCTCCTGAAGAGATCCGCGCGGACCTCGCTGGTCTGCCGGCTAGCGCGTTCAACAAGACCGAGATGGATGCCCGCGTCCAATGGATGGAAACGGTCTTGGACGTGGAGCCCCAGGCTCGTGGGAAGCATGACCTGCGCTTCTACACGGGCGTCGGGCGGCTGCTCGCCGACGTGGTGTGCAGCACGCAACCGGAAGATTACGCGGACGACTACGTCCGCGACGTGATCAAGGCCAACTTCAAAGCTGGCGACACGCCATTCAATGAAGAAGGCAATCCTGAGAGTTGGAAGACTCTCAAGATGACTCCGGCCATGGTTGTGTTCGCCTTGCGTGTCCAGGCTGCTTTCGCGAAGTCAGCGGGAATGGAGGTGGCACAAGGCTCCAAAGATGGGCAACTGGGCGACGGCGGTTTGAAGGATGCTCTCACAGAGTTCGTAAAGTGTCAGGCGGAAAAAGAGAAGCAGACAACTAAACCCAAAGGGTTGTCTTTCAATTACGCCAAAAGGATCGAAGACGTAGGCCTATCAGAGTTTCCACCAGAAGCTCTGCCATCAGAGGATCTTCTGGCCAAGTGGGAAGCGGCCGGAAAGATAGCTGCAGAAAAGGGCCGCGTCTACGTCGGCAGTGCTGACGCAGATGACCTGATGGCATTGCACCGGCCAGCGTGGACGAGGTCGCCAGCAATCGATTTGATGCCGAGCGGCGGCAGTTGGGATGATCGGCTCAAAGCCGCGCTCGACATGAAGAAGGCACGCTCCTTGGAAGAACGTGTGCACTACCAGGGCTTCGCCACTTTCCTGGGGCATGTGTTCTCGTGGGGCCTCAAGCTCGTCATGATGAAGGTTTGCTCTCAGACGCACCTCCTGTCGTATGTCTTCATCCTCACCCGGGTGGCGGAGGAGCATGGTGGTGTGGCCACAGCGTACCACTATGACGTCAAGGTGCGGAAGGAGATGGCCACGGAGCTGGAGCGTGAGAAGCCCAACGTGCTGCGCTGGCTCCTCGAGCTGAACGACGACACGGCCAGGGCAGCAAAAGATAAAGCGCAGTCTGGCGCTGGCAGGGTTGCGAAATTCGCATCGGCTGCTGCAGCGGGGTCGTCTGCTCAGAGCGCCGCTGGGAATCACGGTCGTGGCAGCGGCGGTAAGGCTGTCGGCAAGGGCGGCAAGAGTGGCAAGGGCGATAACCGGCCCGTGCGTTCGCCGCCGAGGAAGCCTCCCAGCCAGCGTGGCCGTTCCAGGAGTCGTAACACTCGGAAGGATGGCTGGTGTCAGCAGGGGTGGTACGACGGGAAGAAGAAGTGAGCTTCGCCAGAGAAGCCTGCGTCCGAGCACGACGCAAGCAGTACCGGTACAAGTGTTCTAAGCGAAGATAGTGGGCGGCAGCATGCGCTTGGTGGGTTTGCCACTTTGAGCGGGGCTGTCAGCGCGCTGTTGGCCGATTCAGTTTTGCTTGAGTCCATGTGTGCGTGGGATCATCTTGAATGGGCCTGTACTTTGCCAGCCTTTGAAGGGCCCGCTGCAATGCCAGCAATAATAGTTGAGGCGTTGGAGCGGGCAGAATCTTTAACGGATTCTGAATTGCACGAACATCGTGCGAGCAAACTCCAGTATTGGGCTGATAGGAAACGTGTGACAGACCCTGCGTGGCGGCGGGCAGTATCGCAATTGCCAGCGCACTGCCAGTGCGTGCTCGGGCTGGATAAGAATTTGTTTCTCGTGGCCGAAATGCTGGAGGCGATCGAATGGCCAGACCAGTTGCTCATTGAGCATCTGAGATTTGGTTTTCCGTTGATAGGGGAATTGCCGCGCTCGGGCATTTTGCCGCCAGTGCCTTTCCCGCAGCTGTCGTTCACTCCTGAGTTTCTGTTCCGCCATTGTGAGGAGCACAACGTTGCTACGTTGCACAGGGCGCGCAGGCCGACCGGCGCGCACCCGATGGTGGAGGAAGCCTTTGAAGCAAAGTGTGTACAAGAGGTAGGAGAGAAGAAAGCATGGTGGACGCGGCTGAACACGGCAGCGTCTATCATTTCTGCACGCTTTCCTGCCCTGGAGGGGTGGAAGGAAGATGAGCGGGGTAGTGTGTGCCCGAAAGTGCGATTGATTGATGATTTCACTGCCTCGTTTGTGAATTCGGCGACAGCTGTAGGCGAGCCAATGCCAGTGGATACGCTGGATACTTTGGTGTCCTTGGCTGTGTGGCTTGCCCGTGACCAGCCTGCAGATTGCGAGTTTCTGTTCCGGAAAGAGGACTTTAAGGGTGCATTCAAATCGCTCCCGCTCCTGTCTCAGCACTTGCCTTTTGCAGTTGTGACTTGGCAGAGCGCCGCTTTGCGCGGCAAAGGTTTACAGTTGCTATGTTGCCCATTCGGGTCGCGAGCTTCTGTATATAGTTGGCATAGATTGGGCTCGTTTCTGCAGGCGCTCCTGGCGCGAGAATTGTACATTGCGTATCCTCGGTTCGTTGATGATTTATTTTCGGCGGACCGCGCCCAGGGGGCACATAGGGCGCTCACGGGGCCAGCGGGCACCGCGGCGTGCGCGCAGCAGATGCTCCAGCTGACCGGCTGGGAGCTCGAGCCGAAGAAACGTGTGCACAACGTCACTGCGGCTACCATGCTCGGCGTGGAAGTAAGCTCTGTGCCAGGTGCTCTCATTTTCTGCATTGGAAAGCATAAGAGAGAAAAGTGGCTGGCTGTTATCACGCGTGCACTCAGCGAGAATGTCCTGCGCCCTTCCGAAGCGAAGCGGCTGGCAGGGCGGCTGAGCTGGGCAGGCAGCGTTGTCTTCGGCAAGGGGGCTCGTGCATATTTGGCAGCGCTGCATTGGCAAGCCCACAGGTCCTCGGGGACGCTCACTTCTAGAGTCCGCACAGCACTGCAATGGTGGTGCCGGTTCCTAGGCAGCGTCCCCACGCGCCGGGTATCGCTCCAGCCGCTATCTCTGCCCAGGTGTGTCGTTTATACGGATGCCGCAGGGGATGGCCACATGGCTTTCGTGATTGTGCATCCCGCTTTCCGCGCCTGGGGGGCCACCAGGGTGCCCCAGGAGGCGTGGGCGTGGGCGCACGCGCGCCGGACGCAGATAGTGCTTTGGGAGCTCGTTGCTGCAATTTGTGCTGTGCGCTGTCTGATCGAGCATGGGCTCGCTGAGTGTGAGATAGTCATGTTCGTCGATTGCAATCCAGCCTTGCATGCGCTGGTTCGCGGAGCGAGCCGGCAAAGTGACTTGAATGATGTGATCACCGGTTTCTGGTTTGAAGTAGCCAGCGCGTGCATGCTTTTGCACGCTTTCCGAGTGCCTAGCAAGTTAAATATTGCTGACGGCCCGACTCGGCAAGAAACTTGGGACGAATCTGTCTTGGCTTTTCAGTCCCGCGGATTCCGTCAGCTCGAGTGGGCATGGCCGCCCGCGCTGCCTTGGTCACCGTAGTGCTGTTGAAAAGAATGCATCATCTGAGGCCATTGCGGCCAAGAGTGGCTGGATGCGGGTTTGTAGCAATGTTTGCGTTTGGTCTCTCGTCATCAGTAGCCGGTTTTGCTCAATGCTTGAGTTCATTGCCGGCAGTCGGGAGCGGGCTGCCTTGGCCGGCGGCGATGCTGCCCGGCAAGTGCGGCCGAGACTGCCCGAACCGGCTCCGCAAGATACACCCGAGACTGTCTTGACGCAGCTGCTCAGGCGCGCGGCGGGCATCGCGGATGTCCCGGTGGATGTGCGCACGGTAGAGGCAAATCTCCGGCAGGAAGGGGCCGTGGCGCCATCTGATTTCTTGGGCATCACGCCCGAGGAAGCTGTTGAGGTGTGGGGCGCGTTCTCGAGAGTGTCTCTTGCTGTCGTCAGCTCCTTCTTGGATTTATGTAAATCCTGTGGTCAAAGTGTGGCAAAGGAAATCGTTTCGCCTGCACAGTGTCCGCAGTCGCCACAGGTGCGCCAGGCAGCTCTGCTTCCGGCCATGGCGCGGCGAAAGGCAGGTTCCACGCCCGAGGAACAAACTGTGGCGAGGGCGGCGTTGCGGCTATGCACTGCGGCGCGGACGTCTGGCCGGCTCCCTGCGCCGCACGTCCTTGCCGACGCTATTGCTGCCATGGCGCAAGCAGACGCTCTGGCATTGCACAGTCCCCCCGGAGCACCGCGGCAGGAGATCGCACGTATCTCACGCGATGGCACTGCCCCAACAGCGATGGCGGAGCAGGCGATGTGGTTGGAATTTTGCGGATGGAAGGCCAGCGCTGCAGGTTATGCCTCGGCACTGAGACTCTATGGCCAAGTCGTTCTCTTCTGCAGAGTCCCGCCATGGCCACCGACACAGGGTATATTGGATGCATACGTTTGTCTCTTCAGGAGTGCGGCTACTTTGTCAAGATATTTGTCGCACATTCGCACTGTCTTAGTCTGGTTGCACTGTTCTGTGGGCCCCCTTGCGGACACAGCACGTGTTGTGCGGGGAGCTGAGAAGGCAGGGCGGGCGCTGCGGCGGCCGAAGATCCGTGCCTCTGCAGAGCAGACAAAAGAATTGTCACGGTGGTGTTCCGGGAACGGCTTCATTGACATCGGTGAGTCTTTCGTAGTGGCGCGGCAGTTCTGTTTGCGCTACGGCGAAGTCTTGCAGCTGGGCTCCGACACAGCTCCCGTGTCGATCAGTGCGACTGTGGAAGGGCGGAATGTCGTGGACATCACATTCATGAATAGAAAGTGCTATTCTGAACCTGTTGTTGTCACTCGCAGGTGCATTTGTGATTTCCAAGGGAAAGCACTGTGTGGTGTATGCCGGGTGGTCGCCCGGTACAAGCTCCGGGCCAAGCTCGCGAGTGGTGCCGCGGCTTCTGCGTCTACAGACACGGCGCCGCAGGCTGAGGCTGGGAATAATGTCATTTTCCCAGGCATGACATACGCGATGAGCCTTGCTGTGCTTAAGCTCGCTGCTCAAGGCTGCGGCTTCGCTGATGCGGTGGCGTGGGGCACGCATGCCTTTCGTAGAGGTTGGGCCACGGAGTGCCTTCGTGCTAACGGTCCAACAGCACTGTTCTACTCAGGCGGTTGGCGAGGGCTTACTGCGTTTGCGTATACTTCCGCCAAAGCGCGGGGCTCGGTAGCTGAGGCCGAGTTTCTGGTTGAGCACTCAGAGTCGTCCGGGGCAGGCGAGTGAAAAACTCTTGCGTGCATTGGGTGTTCCTGCTGTTGCAAAAGCATTTCGCTTCGCGCAGCTGCCCGGCCCCACCTGCGTGCATTGGGCGTCCTGAGGCTCTCTCTCTCAGGTTGGCGCCAGCCAGCTGCACGTGTTTGTCGTGCCCAACGTCCGTGCGGGAGCGCACGCAGCATAGTGCTGCGACGTATAATTTTCTTAGCCCTCAAATCGCGCAGCGGTTTGGAGGGCAGGAAAATTTCAGGAGCTAGCGGTGCCACACTCCTCCTAGCCTATGGCCTCGAGCTCCCAGCAGAACGCACGAAACTTGGATACCTCCAACTGGGGGTGGCGGACTTCACCCGCCCTGGTGGGTCAGCTAACGCGCCGTGTCCTGTGGACGGCGGGTGTGGGTCTGTCTGTCCGTCCGTCCCGTCTGTGTGTCTGTCGGTCTGTCGTCTGTCTGTCGGTCTGTCTGTCCGTCGTCTCCCTGGGACGTCCTCGTCCTGCCCGTGGGTGTCTGCTGGCACCGCGGGGTGGGCCTCGTGGCGTGGGTGTTTTCTTTCCCCGCCCGCCCTCCCTGGGTTGCGCTCCGCTGGCTGGGCGTCCTGAGGCTCTCTCTCTCAGGTTGGCGCCAGCCAGCTGCACGTGTTTGTCGTGCCCAACGTCCGTGCGGGAGCGCACGCAGCATAGTGCTGCGACGTATAATTTTCAGCCGGGTCGTCCGGCGGGGCCCACGGTGGCGACCGCGCTGGCGCAGGCCATCGCTTCCCTGACTGCGGCCACGAATACTAAAGAAAATCCTGCTGAACCGCGCCCGGAGCAATGCTAATGGTCGGCGCCCCCGCGCTACCGTTGGGCACGTGGGACAAGAGGCGCCGCCAGGTTGGCCCAATCTGGACTTTTCCAATGGCCCGCCTGGCAGGGGCGCCGACGCTAACCTGCGCGCAGCGCCACAGGGAGGACGAGGGCGGGTAACGGGAGACAAGCGCGAGCAGTGCCAACCCCCAACCGTGGCAACGAGAGCACGGGCACGGCTCAGAGTGGCGACGAGAGCACCAGCGACACGCAACCGCACCAGCCGAACCATGGGGTGGCCAGCGCTGAGGCGTTTGAACGGTAGCCGGCGCCGGGGCGAGAGCGAACAGCAACTGCCACAGGTGCTACCCGAGCACGCGGGGCAGTCTGGGACAAGAAGCCTGCCAATCAATCCCCAACCAGCCGCCAGCAACAGAAGCGGAGGACAAGCGGAAGGAGGCAGGGCGTGGCACCGCCAAATCCGCCGGCCAGCGGCCACCGACTGTGAGAAAGGTCCGCCGCGCCGCCAGGGCACTGCCAAGCAGTGAGAGCGAGCATAGAAGGCCGCAGAGGCCCCGAGGGGAAGAGGCCACCAAGGGGCCCGCTCCCAGGATTTTCCTGCCCCCCAAATCGCTGCGAGATTTCGGGGCGATGAAAATCCTGCTGAACCGCGCCCGGAGCAATGCTAATGGTCGGCGCCCCCGCGCTACCGTTGGGCACGTGGGACAAGAGGCGCCGCCAGGTTGGCCCAATCTGGACTTTTCCAATGGCCCAATGCAACCAGAGTGGGGCTGCCAAGGGCGGCGGATCTGCCGACGAGGCCGACAAGGACCGATGCACTTCGGACGTACTTTTCCAGCGCCCAATGCATCCGAACGGATCTGGTCACTGGCGCCTTGCGGTCTAGGCAGCGCCCTGGCCTTCGCCCCCACTGGACTCGGAAAACTCCGCAAGCCACTCGGCTGCTGCCAGCTCCCCGCGAGACTGGGCCGTGGCGTACCCAAATGCCGCCACGCCACGCCAGCCCCCTGACCAGAACAACGCCGAGGGGCCACCAGCACGCAACGCGTCGTTTGCGAAGCCTCTCCTGAAGGCGTGCGTGCCCCAATGCTGCGCGTCTGGTAGTTGCAGGGCCGCAGCTGCAGCCTTCAGAAAAGCCAGTGCTTCCGGGTACGTGATGTGCGCGAAGGGAGCGCCAGCGGCCTCGGCTGCCTCGCGCAACGCGCACACTCCGCACGACAGCCGCCTTCCCCCAGCACACAGGCACTTCCGCACGACATCCACAGGCACTTTGTAGCACTTCCGCCTCCTGAAGGTAAGGATCGCACTTGCTTCGCCGCCCTCGCCGTTGAAGCGAAAAGGGGCGAGCTCTGAACCCAGCGACAATGTTTCAGAATACCTGAGGCAAAAATGGCGCGAGACCACCCAGGATCTGGCCAAATCAAAACGCCCTGCGTTGTTAGCCCATTCTGCCAGCAGTTTCGTTTGGGCTGCTGACGCCCACACCTTCGGACGCACATGCGATGCAAATGCCTTGTCTGCTCCCCGTACAATTCTCACCGTGTCAGCCAGTTCCCCAAGAGGGTAGCGCAGCAAAGCCACCACTGAACGAATATGAGACAAGTACCGTCCCAAAGAAGCGCTGCTGCGGAATAGGCTTGCAAATACCGACAGGGATGAATGACCCGCTGGCCAGGGGGGCTCTCTCGCAAGCGCAGCAGCTTCACCCCACAACTGAACCGCACTCGCGTACTGCGGAGCACTCTTTCTCCATCCACAAAATTCAACCCACGTTGCCTGCTTTCGAAAATCGAAAAGTGCTGCCTGGTCTGTCCGCGCTCTCTTCAAAGCCGCCCGCGGAGGAATATCGGACTGCCCAAACGGACTTTCCGGCAACCGGCTCATGTCGCGGATGGCTTGCGCCAGCACGGCCGGGGGCAACAGTTCTGACCGACCCCTGGCCTCCGCCACCAGCGCCAAAGCTGCCTGCCCCCGTTGGATGTGGCCCGCAGGCTCGGTCTCTGCACCTAAGGCTGGGTGATTTGGGACGACAGGAGCTGGCGGTGGCTCGGCACGGCGGCTGGCTGGCTGCGACGACGCAGGGCGGCCGTCGGACCGCGCAGACTCCATCTCGCACAGCTCTACCAGCCGTACCACAAATGGCGGCGAGCACGAGGACAGCGACGGCCAAACCCGCTGAGCCTCCTGACATGCCAGCCCGCAAAAATCCAATGGATCTGTGGCCCCAGCCCTTGCGAGATCCGAGCAAAGAGCTGCGATATCACGCCCTGGAGGATGTGCGCTCGCCGCCTGTCTGACCAGGTTTAACAGCACATTTGGCAAGACCAATTCCTGCGACGCCTCACCAGAGCTCCCAGCTCCCACAGCAAGCTGCCGCCCCGGCTGGGCCGCAGCGCTCGCGCGACTCTCATCGAGAAAACGAAGCATCACGCTGAGCCAAACGCTACGGATGGCATGCTGACAACATGACTGCACTGGAATCCGACAAGAGGAGCAGCAGGCGCATATTTTCCGAAGCGGACCAGTGCAAACAGCCCTCCAGGTATTACTCTAGCGCCGCCATGGGGCGTCCGGAGGATCTTCCCACGACACGCGCGAAAAACCTGCCTCGACCATCCGCTGCAAATCTGCTTCCTTGTGCTGCTGCCTCGTGGGCGCATCCGCGAGATTTAAATTGCTGGGCACGTAGAACGCATACAGAAGAGTGCCCGTCCTGGCGATGCGCAGCCATAAATCCCCGAGGAGATCATTCCAGTCTGGCTGTCGCGACGACCCGCGGAGCAAAGTGCCGAGAGCCGTCTGGTTATCTACAAACAAGACAACCTCAAGCTCGCCAAAGCTCTGGTTTTGAAGCCAGTGCAGTGCGCAAATCGCGGCCAACAGCTCCCAGGTGGCAACTTGTGTTTTTCTATAGCAAACCCAGCGCCAGACAGCACCGGAAACTCGTGCCGAGGACCAGACGCGCGCGTTGGGCGCACAAACCACCCAGGCGAGGTCACCACCGCCAGTGGCGTCAGAGTAAACTATGCACTTTGTCCTGGCTGTGGGCTGCAAACAAAATACGCGCCGTTGCGGCACGCAGTCTAGAAACCGCAGCCACCACTGAAGCGCCCGCTCCAGGCGCCCGGTCCAACGCCCAGACTCCCCGGTAGAGTGGCGGAACAGGGGTGCCAAATGCACACGCGCTGCTCGGCCGAAAACCGCTGAGGTTCCCCAACTGAGTTTGCCGGCCAACTTCTTGGCTTCTGCTGGGGAAATCGCCTGCCGCGCAAGAATGCCCTGAATCTGGCGCTTCCATCGCGAGAGCTTGTCAGGGCCAACCGACAATCGCACAGCGCAGGCCTCGCGCTCGACCGCGCAGTCAACTCCAAGGATCGGAGCCGCTGCTGACGCCGAAACGCGCTTGGAAGCGTCGAGCTCCCACCCTAGCAATTCAGATACCACCTCTGCGGCAACTGCGCTGGCCCCAGCTGGCGTTGCCAAGTGCGGCGCGCCCTCGAGGGTTCCGTCCAGCCCAAAAAGGTCGTCCACGAACCGGAGGAAAACAACATGGAACTGCTTGGCCAAAATTGCCCGGACGGCAGCGCCAAAGCGTTCCCAATTGTACACAGACGCGACAGCGCCGAAGGGACAAGCGAAAAGCTGCAGGCCCAGTCCGCGGGCCTCCGCCGAACCCCACGTTACCACCGCAAATTGCAGGTGGGAGCTCGCGAGGGGAAGGGTCTTGAACGCACCTACGAAATCCTCCTTGCGAAGCGCGGCTCCGCCAGCGCCCGCGCGGACAACCTTGCACGCCACGGCAACGAAATGGTCCAGCGTGTCGTGCTGGATGGCTTCACCTACTGACACAGCCGCATTCACACGGGATGCCGTGAAATCGTCGACGCAGCGCACCTTCCGTGAATCCCCTCTCCAGCCCTCGTCGGCTGGAAACCTGGCTGTGAGCACGCATGTGTCACGCAACGGGCGCCACCTTGCGTGGCCATCGCTGGCCTCTTCGATGCATTTCTGCTCAAACGCATCGCGAACGGACTGCTCCACAGCCCGAGGCCGCCTCGCACGGCGACGCGTGACAGAGTTCAAAACTGGCGCCTGTGCGCGCAAAGAAACCGCATTTTCAGCGGGAGCAGAGAAAGAGATGCATGGCAGAACCCCGCTGCGCGGAATTTCGCCGATCAGAGGGAAACCACTCTGCAGGTCGCGCACCAGCCGGTCGTCGGGCCAGCTGATCGCCTCGAGCATCTCCGACAGAACAAGCAAATTTTTCTTCGGACCAAGAACGCTGCGGACGTGCGCAGGCAAACCCGCGAATTTGCCCGCCCACAGTGGGTCCAGCACGCGCTTGCGCTGCCGCCAGTACTCGAGGCTCGCAGCGCGGGACTCGGCCAACGCATGCCCGTCGAAGGCAAGCACCTGGCAAAGCGAGTCTGCCACAGCTGCAGGGATCTCGGGAAGCTCGTCACAGGACGGAAGACCCAGAGCCCAGTTCAAATGATCGAGCGGCGTGCAATCACGCACTGCAGGATCGTCCAGGAAGCTATGTACAGCCCTCCGCGCCGCAGCGACACGAGGACAATCGAGGCATGCAAACTGAAAAGGAAGCTCCGCCTCCCCCCGCGGGGCAGAACGGAGCGGAGACGCACCAACAGCACCGCCGGCGACAAAAGTGGCCGAAGCGTCGCTGGCAGCACTGCTGTTTCCGCTAACGGAAGCCGCTCACTTCTTCCACGCTTTGGCGCCGCGGTCCTGGCTCTGCCAGCCGCCCTGCCATCCGCCCTGCTGCTTGCGTGGGCTGCGCGAGCGCGGCGGCACCAACGGAGACCTGGGCGCAGGGGACTGCGCCGCCGAGCTGGCGGCAGAGCCGTGACCGGAACCGCCCTTCTGAGCGGCGCCGTCGGCTTTCCCCTTGCCCTTGCCCTTGGTGTGGGCGAACCTCGCAGCATCAGAAGCCCTGGCTGTCACCTTGTCCCTGGCCTCCTTGGCCAGGTCTCGGTCGATCCTGGAGAACATCACTTTCCAGTCGGCGTCGCCCTTCTCTAGGCCCTTGGCCATCGCTTTCCGCGCCAGGATGTCGTACTGGTACGCGGTGCGGGCGCCGCCGTGCTCCTCCGCCACCTTGGCCAGCAGGAAGCTGTACCCCAGGATGTCCAGTGGGGTGGCGGTTTTCATGAGGATCAGCTTGACTCCCCAATCAAGCAAATGGGCCTGGAAAGTGGCGTAGCCGGGGTAGTCGACCTCCGTAGCGGCGCGAGCGCGCTTCAGCTCGGCCATCTGCCGCTGGCGGTCGGGCACCGACCCTTCCCCAACGGGGACCTCGACGGCCGGCACGCGTGACCATGAAGGGCGAAAGTTCCTTTGCAGGTCCTCGCCTTCTGCGCTGCCGACGTACAGGCGGCCTTTGTCACGTGCGACGCGGCCTGCCGCCTCGAAAACAGCCAAGTTCTCTTCCGATGGCAGCAGATCCTCCGGGAAGGTGGCCATGCCAAGCTCAGCAACCCGCTCAGACAGCTTAAAAGAAAGCGCCTTGGTTGACCGCTTGTGGGTGGCCGCCTGGGCTTCCAAGTACTCGCGCATCGTGGAAGCCAAGGTGGCCTCGGGAGTTGGAGGAGGCGGCTCCGTGGCCCCGCACTTCCTCTGAACACGGGAGACAAGCGCGAGCAGTGCCAACCCCCAACCCGTGGCAACGAGAGCACGGGCACGGCTCAGAGTGGCGACGAGAGCACCAGCGACACGCAACCGCACCAGCCGAACCATGGGGTGGCCAGCGCTGAGGCGTTTGAACGGTAGCCGGCGCCGGGGCGAGAGCGAACAGCAACTGCCACAGGTGCTACCCGAGCACGCGGGGCAGTCTGGGACAAGAAGCCTGCCAATCAATCCCCAACCAGCCGCCAGCAACAGAAGCGGAGGACAAGCGGAAGGAGGCAGGGCGTGGCACCGCCAAATCCGCCGGCCAGCGGCCACCGACTGTGAGAAAGGTCCGCCGCGCCGCCAGGGCACTGCCAAGCAGTGAGAGCGAGCGTAGAAGGCCGCAGAGGCCCCGAGGGGAAGAGGCCACCAAGGGGCCCGCTCCCAGGATTTTCCTGCCCCCCAAATCGCTGCGAGATTTCGGGGCGATGAAAAGGAACCCAAGAAAGGCATCCTCAGCTTCGACCTCAAGACGAGGCTCGCCGAAGTGGGCCTGGCAGATTTCGCCCGCGAGCTGTTGCCTTCGGAAGAATCGCTCATTCGAGTGGAAGGCATGGGCAAGAGCTCCAAAGACAAGGGCCGCCACTTTGTGGGGGCGTCTGATGGCGAAGACCTTATGTTGAACTTTCGTCCAACATGGTCTCGCACGCCCAAAATCGACGTCTTTGTGGGCGAAGGCTCGCTGGAAGACAAGATGAAAGCGGTTCTGGATGTGAAGCGAGCGAGGTCGGCTGAAGACCGGGTGGGCTTCACCAGCTTCCCCAATTTCCTCGGCCACGTCATGGACTGGGGAACCAAAATGATCATAATGAAAGTGTTTTCTATGAAGGAGCTCATGGCTTACGTCATGAATCTCACCCGGATCTCAGAAGAGCTGGGAGGAGTGCGAGTCGCATACCAATACGACCTTGTTTTGCGTCAGCGCATGGCTCAGGCGCTGGAGCGCGGAGGAACCACTGAGGTCCATGACTTTCTCCTCCGCGTGCACAAGGACGAGCTTGGCGACGCCAAGAGACTAACCGGGCCACTTCCGGAAAAGCCGGGGGGAAATCCGGCAAGGGCACTCCCCAGAGCAGCGCTGCCAAGCCGACCTGGGGCGGTGGCCCAAGAGCCGCTCCCTCATCGCCTCCCTACACGGGCCGGTCTCGCAGCCCCAGGGGCAGCAAGGGCAAGGACAAAAACGGAAAGGGCGGCAATGGCAAAGGTGGCAAGGGCGGAAAGAAATGGTGACAGACGTCACCTTCAGATGCAGCGTCCTCTGACGAGGACGACAGCGGTGCGGATGCACCATGCGAAAGCGACTCCTCGTTCGCTTTTGGTTTCACCAATGACTTTATGGAGTTGCGGCGCGAAGTTGACCGCTTCCTGTCCGACAAAGCTCGCATACGCAGTATGTCTGCTTGGGATCATTTGAATTGGGCTTCAACGCTTCCTGCCTTATCCGAAGCAATTCGGTTGCCCGAAGAGCAGGAGGCCGCTCTTAGGCTCCAGTCCGGGGAGCCTCACCGCGCCCATCAGCTTCGGAAAGATGCGTATTTGCATTGGCGGGAAAGGAAACGAGTGACGGAACCAGCTTGGCTGCGTCTCCGTGGGTCGCTAGACCCACATGTGCAGCGAGTGCTTGGTCCTGAAAAGAACCTTCTCCTGTTCAAAGAGATGCTCTGCGCGAGCGGCAGTCCAGACATTCATTTGCCGCATCACCTTGCCCACGGTTTCCCGCTCTTGGGTACCATCCGTCCGAGCGGAACCTTGCCGCTGAAGCAAACTCAGGCCCCGGCGCTCACTCGCGACGAGTTGATCGGCGAGGCGCCGGCCATCAACGCGAGCACCATGGAGCGCGTGAAGGGCGAGCAGACTGCGGCGTCTTCTCTGCGACAGTCTCTTCTGGAGAAGACAAAGGACGAAGTCCGGGCAGGTAAAGCGCATTGGATTGAACTGGCAAACTTGCCGGTTAGCGCCGTTCTCACTCCCCGTTTCCCTGCTGACGAGGGGTGGAGGCGCCGGCAGGGCAAGTGGTATCACAAAGCCCGGCCGATTGACGATTTCAAAGCATCTAGAATAAATGCAGCCACAGCTTCTTGCGAGAGAATTCGCCATGATTCTTTAGACGTGCTTTTAGGCGCGGCCCAAACTTTGTGGAACAACCGGAAGGTGTCCACCATGTGCCGCCTTCGTCTCCGGAAGGATGACGTGTCCGGCGCTTTTAAGACATTACCGCTGCGGCGTGAGGATTTGCCTTTCGCCATTGCGGTTCTTGGCGAAAGCGCTAAGGAGGGGAAGGCGCTGCAACTCTTCACTTGCCCGTTCGGTGCTGAGTCCAGCGTGCACGCCTGGCATCGCGTAGGCGATGCGTTGCAACGTATTTTGCTGCGCTTGTTTGCAATAGTTAACCCTAGATTCGTGGACGACTTTTTCGGGGTAGACGAAGATCCACCCGATCTCCACGAAGACGCTTGGAGCGTGCATCCGTCCGCCATCGCTGACACCTGCAGGTGGGTAATTCAAGACTTGCTCGGCTGGCAGCTTGACGAAGAGAAAGCCGTCACAGATGCAAGCAAGGTGTAGTCTTGGGCGTTTCAGTGTGCTTCGAAGAAGCGGAAGGCGTCGCAGTCTTCGAGATACCCGTCGAGAAAATAGAGAAGTGGCAAATTCATATTGCGGAGATTTTAAGGCAGGGAAGTTTGAGCCCTGCGTCGGCTCGTAAGCTGGCCGGCAAGTTGAGTTGGGGCGCCACGGTAGTGTTTCAGAGAAGTGCCAGGGTCTTCCTGGTGCCAATTTTTCAGCATGCGTGCGGCAGTACTTCCCGCATTAGCAACAGGTTGCGCCGAGCACTCGCTTGGTGGAGTAGATTTTTGGCCAGTCAGCCTTCCCGCCGGGTGCCACTTGGCCCGCGGATTCTCGACAGGTTCATTCTGCACACTGACGCTACAGGTTCTGGGGCTCTCGCGTGGGTGGCGATTCTCGGCAATTTGCGAGAATTCGCTCGGGCGCAAGTCCCGCCGGCTCTCCGCCGGTGGGCTCTCCCACGCACGCAACAAATCGGCACGTGGGAGTTGCTTGCAGCAGTCTGTGCTTTATGGCAGCTTTTCGACAAAGTCCGTGCTCCTGTCGAAATCTTGCTGTTTGTAGATAACACTGCTGCTCATGGCACAATTGTGCGCGGATCGTCGCGCCAGGAAGACTGGAACCACCTCGTCAGTGAAATCTGGTTCCAGCCAGCGTCGGTGGGCAATTGCTTTAGTGCTTGGTGGGTGCCGTCGCATTTAAACATCGCAGACGCACCAGGATCCCTGCGCCGGAGATCGTAACATGCTTGACGGCGCAAGGTTTTCAAGAGATCGATTTTCAGTGGCCGTGCCATTTGGCATGGTTGCCTCGTCTGGATGTCGTTTGCTAGCAGCGGCAAAAAGAGATTGGCCCGCGTGGACCCCAAACAGTACATTTTCACACGGAAGCAGCCAGTGCCCAGAGCTTACTGGTGTGATGCTGTGGAAAGGCAAGCAACGTACGTTGTGATATGACTGCGCCGCACATTGATGCGGTTTTCTGCTTGCGCAAACTCAGCCGTAGCATTTTGGTTCGAAATGCTTGACTTCCTCAGGACACACCGCCAGGCTGTCGAAGCGGCCGAGCGCCAGCAGCGCGCATTCCACGATGTTCCTCCCGGGCCGGAGGCCTCGTGCGTGTACGTGCCGCCGAGAGCAAAGACCCGGGCAGCTCCGGGGTACGTTCCGCCTCGGTCAAAAGCAAAGGCGTCGCACCCGACAGAGAGCGTCGACTCTCGCGTGCGCGCCTGGGTTCAAACAGCGCTGGCAATGACGGCGCCGCAAGACCATCCACCAGGGTCTCTGCCCGACCTCGTGCTAGAGCTGCGATCAGCTGGAATCACGGGCCCTTGGGATCTGCAAGGTTTGGGCCGTGACGAGATCGGACGAGTATTCCCGATCTTGGGATCGTTCCCTGCTTCCTTTGTCAGTAGCCTGCAGCAAGCACGTCTCCACGCAGGAGCTCAACAGCAAGTGCCGGCCATCGCTGGGCCTGCTGCTCATGCAATTGGCGTTGCGCGTCTTGACGTGTCCACAGCCGGCGCCGCCCGAGCTGCTCTGCGAATCCTGGCGATCGCGCGTCGAGACGGCCAGCTGTTGGCGCCGGAGCTCCTTGCCGAGGCAATCGTGGCGCTCTCCAAGGTGCCGGCCGCGAATCTGCAGACGCTGCAGCACGGCGACCACGATGAGATGCCGGAGCGGCCAGCAGATCGGGCATCTTGGCTTCAGGGCCACGACTGTCGGGACACATCTTGGCCTATCCAAGAGCTTGTGGTGCGCGAGCTCCAGAGCTGGCACCGCAGTGCGCTGAAATACGTTTCCCCGGTAAGGCTGTGGGGCCGCGTGGCTGCTGGCGTGCGGCAAGCGCCGTGGCCGCCAACAGAAGCCGTTCTGGGCGCTTTCGCGTTCACAGTGCAGAACGGCAACACGCTCATCAAGTACGTCTCCCAGATCCGCTCCGTGCTGCGGCTCGTGCGTGCTCCGTTAGGAGCAATTTCCGATACGGCTGCCTTGGCTCGGGGAGCGGGAAAAAGCGCAGAACCTCGGTTTAAGGCCAGGGCATCCGCGAGGCAGACACGGGACCTGGCCCGATACATTTGCAATGAATTAGGGGAGCGCGTCATTGCGGACAGCTTTGTAGTCGCACGGCATTTTTGCTTGCGCTATGGTTCGGAAGTTTTGCCGCTTTCGTGGAAATCCGACCATTCTTGTATAGAGATTGCCACCAAAGATGGGGTGGCAGAAGCTACAGTGCACCTCCACAAGCGCAAGAGTTGCCGAGGATCAATCGCAGTTGTTCGAAGGTGTATATGTGCGCAGCAAACGCGAGAACTGTGCGGCGTATGCATTTTGAAAAAATGCTCATCGCAGCCCTTGGTTTTCCCTGGCGCCAGCTACGGCGCAGCTCTGGCAACGCTCAAGGTGGCAGCCATTGCTCTCGATTTCCCCAAAGCTGCTCTTTGGGGCACGCACGCTTTTCGGCGAGGCTGGGCCGACGAAGCTTTAGCGCACGGCGGCGTCCCTGCCTTGTTCTTCAGCAGTGCAGGCGGCCGAATGGCTTGTGGAGTTCACCGAATCTAGTGGCAGCGAGTGAAAAACATATCATCCGCTCTGCTCTGCTCTGCCCTGCCGGGCTGCCGCCAACCCCATCGTACAAGGCCCTTGCGGGCCGGCGTGTGGCCGAAGGGCGCGCCCTTTCCCCCTCTCGGCAAACTTTGGGGTCGTCTCCGAGGTTCCCGTCTCCACATGGGGGAGGGGCCAGAGAAGGGCCGACAGGAGCCTCGACATTGGGGCGAGCTACAGCAGTGGCTCTGTCTGCCCGAACCGACGCGCCCTGTGTCTGGCCCACTGTTGGCGCGACGACGCACGGGGCGAAGGCGAGGGCTAGGAGAATCCTCATGTACCATGGGCCCTTGTCGATTGGCAGGAGGATTCTAAAGGTCTTCGCCGCAAGGTAGATTCTGGCGATTCCCTCCTCAGCCTCTCGTCGTCGTCGTGTCGTGCTAGTGTGGTTGCCGTGTGCGGTGCCGTCTGCGCCGTGCTGTGCCTGTGGTGCCGTGCTCATCAGTGCCGTGCGCTGTGAGCGTCGTCTGCCGTGCAGTGTGCCGTGCTGTCTGCCGTGCCGGCAGTCGTGGCGTGCCGTGCCGCGTGGCCGCCCGCGTCCGGGGCGGGGAACCAAGTACCGGCGGCTGAATTGCCCAGGCGGGCTGGCTGCGTCCTGTCGGGCGCAAGGAGGAGACGCTTGCAGCGTGCTCTGGCCCTGTCGGGCCCTTCACGTCCTGTCGGGCGTCGTGCGCTGCGTTGCAGCACGTGAAACCCGCCCTCCCTCCCTTGTGCGTCGTGTGTCGGTTGGGGGGGACGGGCCACAGAGAGTTCAGCACGTCGCAGCAGCGGGGCGACGCCCCGCAGCAGAGAGAATGTCCCGCAGGACGGGAAAAGCACTCCGCAGCGAGGCCGAGCTTCCCGCAGGACGGGAGGCAGCGCTGTGACAGGAAGAGCCCCCGCAGGACGGGAAGGCTTTCCGTCATGGAGCGCGCGGCGCCGCGCTGCCCACACGATGGGAGAGCTGGCGGCGCCGCACACCCGTGGGTGCTCCAAGTGAGGACCCAGTAGCGTTTCGGTTCGTGCCGGCGGCTGGCCAAGCGCACCAGCCGGTAGAAGCTTCCCAGGTGGGAATGGAGCAATAGCCGTGCGGCAGGCTGCTCTGCACAGCTCCTGGATAAGGAGCGGGTCCTTGCCTGGGTAAGGCATACCCACCAGGTCGCCGGCGCTCCTCGTCGCCATTCTCCCAGCAGGGCACACCCGAGGTTGCTCCAGGTGGGCCCCCAGAGGTGTTTCGCTTCCTGCCGGTGGCTAGCCAATCGGACCAGCCAGCAGAAGGTTTCCCAAGTGGGAACGGTGCGCAGCTGGGCCCCAAGGGATGTTTCGGCTTCCTGCCGGTGATTGGCCAAGCGGGCCAGCCAGCAGAAGGTTCCCAAGTGGGACCCGCGCAACAGCTGCTTTGCACAGCTCCTGGATAAGGAGCGGGTCCCTCCCTGCCTGGTGGAGGGTGCCCCTTGGGGGCCACCGCCTCAGTGGGTCCTTGGGCTTGCGCTGCCACACCCCGGCCCGTGTCCGTGCTGGCCAGTGCCGTTCGTCGGCGGGCCCCTGACCTTGCTGCCGTGGTGGCCGGCGCCATGCAGTTGGTCTCAGCCTCCCTGCCGTCCGCTTTTGCTCGCCGGCGCGCTCCTCGTCGCAAGCCCGCGCTCCTCGTCACCACGTCCGCCCCCGCTCGCGCCCGCTCCTCGTCGTGAAGGGGTTTTGGCCTTGCTGCCATGCCCTGGCTCGCGCCCTTGCTGGCGACTGCCGCTCGTCGCAGCGCCCGGTAAGGTAATCTGGGCGTGCAGGGCCCCCTGTCCGGGTGCGATCTCGCCCTTGCACCCAGGAAGAGGCAATCTCGCGCGGTTGCGGGCGAACCGCGTGCGTTCCGCGCTCGCGCGCCCAGACGAGCCATTTGGCTACAATTCTGTGCTCACGCGCCCAGACGGGCCATCTGGGCGCCCAGACGGGCGGTCTGGGCGCAATTTCGCGCTCGCGTGCCCAGGCGGGCCATCCGAGCGCAATTCCGCGCTCATGCGCCCAGGCGGGCCGTTCGAGCGCAATTATGTGCTCGCACGCCCAGGCGGGCAATCCGGGCGCAAATCCGCGCTCGCGCGCCCAGGCGCTCGCACGCCCAGACGGCGATCCGGGCAAAATTTCGCGCTTGCGCGCCCAGGTGGGCCATTTGAGCGCAATTCCGCGCTCGCGCGCCCAGACGGGCCATCCGAGCGCAATTCCGCGCTCGCGCGCCAAGACGGGCCATTCGGCTGCCATTCTGCGCGCACGCGCCCAGACGGGCGATCTGGGCGCAATTCCGCGCTTGCGCGCCCAGGCGCGCCATCCGAGCGCAATTTTGCGCTCGCGCCCAGACGGGCGATCCGGGCGCAATTCCGCGCTCGCGCGCCCAGGCGGGCCCTCCGAGCGGGAGCTCGCGCGACCAGGCGGGCCGGCCAATCGAGCGCAATTCCGCGCTGGCGCACCCAAACAGCCCATCCGAGCGCAATTCTGTGCTCAAGCGCCCAGACGGGCGATCTGGGCGCAATTCCGCGCTCGCGCGCCCAGGCGGGCCATCTGAGCGCACTTCCGCGCTCGCGCGCCCAGGCGGGCGATCCGGGCGCAATTCCGCGCTCGCGCGCACAGGGGGGCCATTCGTTCAGCGCGCGCACGCCCAGACGGGCGATCTGGGCGCAATTTCGCGCTCGCGTGCCCAGGCGGGCCATCCGAGCGCAATTCCGCGCTCATGCGCCCAGGCAGGCCGTTCGAGCGCAATTATGTGCTCGCACGCCCAGGCGGGCAATCCGGGCGCAAATCCGCGCTCGCGCGCCCAGGCGCTCGCACGCCCAGACGGCGATCCGGGCGCGATTCCGCGCTGACGCGCCCAAGCGGGCCATCTGAGCGCAATTCCGCGCTCGCGCGCCCAGACGGGCCGTTTGAGCGCAATTCTGTGTTCACGCGCCCAGACGGGCGATCCGGGCGCAATTACGCGCGCGCGCGCCCAGGCGGGCCATTTGAGCGCAATTTCGCGCTCGCGCGCCCAGACGGGCGATTCGGCGCAATTCCGCGCTTGCCGCCCAGGCGGGCCGTCCGAGCGCAATCCCGCGCTCGCGCGCCCAGACGGGCCATCCGAGCGCAATGTTGTGCTCACGCGCCCAGACGGGAGATCCGGGTGCAATTCAGCAGTGCGGGACGGCGCGCGGCGGCACTCAGCGCGTGAACACGTGCTTGCGCAGGCACGCGCAAGCGCACGTGGAGGCGCGCAGAGGCGCGAAGAAACGCGGAAGCGCACTTAGGCGTGCGCACGGTGAAGCGCGCGCAGGTTCAGGCGCATGCGCACACGGGCACACAGACGCGCAACTGCGCGGAGGGCGCGCACGAGCGTGCAAAAGCGCGCAGAGACGCGCAAAAGTGCGCAGAGGCGCGCTCGGACATGTAGACGCGCGCGCTAACGTGCAGACGCGCGCGGGCACAGGCGCGCACGCGGGCAGGGCCGCGTAAACGCGCGCACGCACGCAGAGGTGAGCAGGCACGCGCAAGCGCGCAGAAACACGCGCAGACGCGCAGGACGCGTTGGAACGCGCAAAGGCGTGTGGAGACGCAGAAGCGCGTGAAAGCGCGCACAGCGCGCGCTCAAAGACGGTTTAGCGTGCACAGGAGTCCCAGAGGCGCGCGATCGTGCAGAGGCGCGCTGAAGCGCACGCAGAGGCGCGCAGACGCGCCCAACTGGGCAAAAAGCATTTGCAGGCTCGGAAAATCATTTTTGGCAGCCCGGCCCAAGGGAAAGCAGGCCCTCGCCTCTGCGGTGCCCCGAAGCACCTCGGAACACGTTCTCGGGCCCCGGGGCCCCGTCACGGCTCGGCGCCGGCGCCTTCGCGCCAGCAAGGGGCAAAAGGAAAGCGCTGCCTGGCCGGAGCCTCCTGGACCCTGTCCTGAGGTTCCCTGCCAGGACGCGGCGCCGGCGAAAGCCGCGAGGGTGGTATGTGGGTGGGCAAAACCGCCGCCAGGCGGCTGCTGCCCGCCCTGCGGGCGCCGTCCCACGCGGAGAGCGTTCGGTCAGAGAGCCTGAGAAGGCGGCCCCTGCCGACAAGCTCTCAGGCACGTGCCTGCGAGGGAGCGGGCAGTGCCACAGCGCACCAGGCCGTCGCTCGTGCTTTGGCCTGGCTTGGCCCTGCTCCCCGCAGAGACCGAGAGCGCCTCCTGTGGGGCGACCAGAACGGCTGACCCAAGAGACTAGCACCGAGAATACTTCCGCCTCCGAAAACGCAAGCCGGCCCGCCAGGAACCGCTTGCCCGCGAAGCAGGCGCAGAGGCGTGTGAGATGGAGCAGAGGAGGTGAGGCGAACACGCTTGAGCCTGCTCCACATGATTTTCCTGTGCCGGAAACGAGTTTACGCTTCATGAAAATCATTTTTGGCAGCCCGGCCCAAGGGAAAGCAGGCCCTCGCCTCTGCGGTGCCCCGAAGCACCTCGGAACACGTTCTCGGGCCCCGGGGCCCCGTCACGGCTCGGCGCCGGCGCCTTCGCGCCAGCAAGGGGCAAAAGGAAAGCGCTGCCTGGCCGGAGCCTCCTGGACCCTGTCCTGAGGTTCCCAATGCACCAGGAGGCGGCGGACCGCGCAGCAGCGCCTGAGGAGAGGACATCGTGATGCGTTTTCCCTTGCCCCAATGCAAACGATGCGAACTCAGTCCTGCTCGCCGTCGCTGGAGTCAGAATGTTCTACTAGCCATTCAGCGGCCGAGAGAGCCCCTCGGCTCTGGGCGCTAGCATAGCCGAAAGCAGCCACGCCTTTCCATCCACCGCTAAAGAACAATGCTGTCGGCCCTCCTTGTTGGAGGGCTTCGTTTGCGAACCCTCTCCTGAACGCATGCGTGCCCCAAGCAGGCGCGCTGCGCAGATGCAGGGCGTTCGCTGCCAGCTTTAGCACAGCGAGAGCGTCGGCGTATTGGATTCCTGAAAAAGGAACAGCGCTTGTTTCTCCTAAGGAGAACAGTGTGCAAGCACCGCACAGGAGCCGACCCTGCTGGTGGCAGATGCAACGCCTCGTCGTCTCGCAGGGTTCATTGTACGACTTCCGGTGAGCAAAACGGATGATGCACGTTTTACGGCCCTCGCCGGTAAAACGAAATGCGACCGCGTGGGTCCCCAGATTTAGTACTTCAGAATATCTCAAGCAAAAATGGCGGGCAATCGCCCACGAGGCCGCTAGTGTCGGATATCCGGCTTCCGAGCACCACTTACGGATGCGTCTGGTCTCCTCAGCTGTGGCCAAAACCGCCGCCAGGCGGCTGCTGCCCGCCCTGCGGGCGCCGTCCCACGCGGAGAGCGTTCGGTCAGAGAGCCTGAGAAGGCGGCCCCTGCCGACAAGCTCTCTGGCACGTGCCTGCGAGGGAGCGGGCAGTGCCACAGCGCACCAGGCCGTCGCTCGTGCTTTGGCCTGGCTTGGCCCTGCTCCCCGCAGAGACCGAGAGCGCCTCCTGTGGGGCGACCAGAACGGCTGACACAAGAGACTAGCACCGAGAATACTTCCGCCTCCGAAAACGCAAGCCGGCCCGCCAGGAACCGCTTGCCCGCGAAGCAGGCGCAGAGGCGTGTGAGATGGAGCAGAGGAGGTGAGGCGAACACGCTTGAGCCTGCTCCACATGATTTTCCTGTGCCGGAAACGAGTTTACGCTTCATCAAAAACGCGCAGAGACGCGTGAAGTCCCGCGACGATGCCGCAAGCGCGTAGCGCGCGCAGGAGTGCGCAGAGGCGCGCAGAGTTGCCGTGAGATGCGCTAAAACGCCCGCAGGCGCGCGAAACACACGCCCAGGCGCGGAAGCGCTATATAAACGCGCAGAATCGCACAAACCTGCACAGGCGCGCAGAAACACACAGCTGCGCAGATAGAACGCGCACGCGCGCAGGAACGCGCAGAGGCGCGCAAAAGCCCGCGCAGGTGTCGCGGGGGCGCGGGCGGACGAACGTGTGCGCAGGCGCGCGAAAGCGCGAGCAGAGTTGCGGACGGCCGCGCTAAAACGCCCGCGGTCGCGCGAAACGCATACTGAGGCGCAGAAGCGTGGCATGCAGCGGGCACGCGCTGTGGCGCGCAGAAGCAGGCGCGAGCACACAGGGGCGCGTAAACCCGCACAGGCGCGCCAAGACGTGCAGAAGCGCACAAGGGCGCTTGAACACTCACGCGCGGAAGGGCGCGCAGGCGTAAGTGCGCAAGAACGCTCAGACGCGCAGAAACGCGCGCAAGCGCGCAGAAGCGCGCACAGGCGCGCAACAGCGCGCGGAGGCTAGCATAAACGCATTCGAGCGTGCTGACGCGCACCAGCGCGCGGAAGCGAGCGCAGGCATGCGCGATTGCACAGGGGCGCCCGAGGACGCGGAAGCAGGCGGGCGCAGGCGCGCAGGAGCGCGCGCAGACGCGCGGAAGCACGCACAGGTATGCTGCGGCGCGCAGACATGCACAGGCGCGCAGAAAGCGTACGCAGAGGCGCGCAAAAGCGCGATGGAGCGCGCTGGAACGCGCGGTGGCGCGCAGAAGCACGGACAGGCGCGCAGAACGCGGGGAGCACGCAAAAGCGCACATGCGCGCAGAAGCAAACACAGACGCGCAGAAGAGTAAAAGAAACACGCTGATACACTCAGAGCGCGCAGGCAGGCGCAAAAGCGCGGAGACGCGCGCAGAAACGTAAGGAGCGCACAGACGCGCGGAATAGCGCGCAATGGCGCGCCGAAGTATGCAGAAGTGCGCACACTCACGCATACCAAGCAGGCGCGCAGAGGCACGCAAAGGCGCGTAGTAGCATAAATGATAGCGCCAGCGCCTACGCGTTCAGGCGAACGGAAGCGCGCGCAGACAGGCGCGGGCGCGGCGGAAGCGCGCGGAGGCGATGCGCGAGGCCGCGCAAACGGTCAAGCGGAGCCGAAACCGGCCGCACAGCGATGTGGCCCGCGGGCGTGCACCAACCTGAGTGCGCGCAGAAGACAGCTCGTCTTCTCTACGCGCGCGCGCGCAGCCCAAGCATCTCCCAAGCAACGCCTTGTCTGTGCATTGGGCCCGGTGTTATCTCAGACGCGGGTCTGCCTCGGCAGCTGCTTGGCTGGGCCCTGGGTGCATTGGGCCTGGTGCGTTTGCCCAGGAGCCCAGCCAAGCAGCAGGCTTGACATCACTGCCCAACGCTCCTGCGAGGGCAGCCTGCAGGAGATTTTCATAGCCCCGAAATCGCGCAGCGGTTTTGGGGGCAGGAAAATCTCCCAAGGTGACCGGTGCCAAATGGGTGCCTTTTCGCTTCCTGGCCTCTTAGCCTTTTGGCAGCCCTCAAAGAATGCGACGTCGGGCGCTTTGAGTTGCAGGCGCAGCTCTCTGCCTGGGTGCCTCCAACAGGGGGCTGCGGCTCACGCGCCCGAGCGGCCTCACCTCCCGCTCGCCTCCGTCTTCCTCCTCTTCGCTGGCTGGCTGGTTGGTGGCTGGGATGTGCGGTGGAGAGCGCTCCTCGCTGCGGATGCTCCGATCCGTGTTCAGCACGTCGCAGCAGCGGGGCGACGCCCCGCAGCAGAGAGAATGTCCCGCAGGACGGGAGAGGCACTCCGCAGCGAGGCCGAGCTTCCCGCAGGACGGGAGGCAGCGCTGTGACAGGAAGAGCCCCCGCAGGACGGGAAGGCTTTCCGTCATGGAGCGCGCGGCGCCGCGCTGCCCACAGGATGGGAGAGCTGGCGGCGCCGCAACCCACCCTCTGCCACCCTATGTATGTGCTGTGGCTGTGGCTATTCCTGCAGGCTGCCCTGCTGGACTGGGGGCCTGGTGCGTTTGCCCAGGAGCCCAGCCCAGCAGCAGGCTTGACATCACTGCCCAACGCTCCTGCGAGGGCAGCCTGCAGGAGATTTTCCGACACCCCTCACAAGGATCGTGGCTTCCAAGAGGGGGAGCCGCAGTCGACTACCCCCCCTCCCGCCCCAAGAGGCCCCCCAACGTTCCCCAAGAGGCCCTGGGGGCCCCCAAGACGCCGCCAAGGAGCCCCAAGAGACTCCCAAGAGGTCCCCTAGAGGCCCCCAAGAGGCCCTGAAGAGGGCCTGAAGAGGGCTCCAGGGCCGGCGGAATGAGCGAAGCGATTCTATAAAAACGCAAAAATACGCCTAGAATGCTAAAAAATAGTCAAAGAATAGTCCCCATATAATTATTTTTTGCTATTTTTGAATATTCCTCCTGTACAGGGACAGGCCCGACTTCAGAATACGCCGAAAATGCACGTTCCCCCCAAGAGGATTGGGACGATGCTTACCTCTCGAGGCCCTCTTGGAGGTCCTCTCGAAGCCGCCTGAGGGCCACTTGGGGGCCTCTGGGGGCCGTCTCGAGGCCATCTCAGGCCGCCCTGGAGCTGTCTGGAAGCCAGCTGGGGCAATCCTGAAGCCCTGTTCGCCAGTCTCGGGCCCCGGCGAGGCTCTGGAGTCGGGGATCTGTTGACCCGGGTCGATCCAGACCCGGGTCAGCAGGAAACCCCGTTTGCATTGACCCCCGTCTCAAGGCTCCCGATGAAGGTGCCTCGGGGAGGCTCTGGGGGGGGAGGGGCCTTGAGGGGACCTTGGTGTGCTGCGGCCCTAAGGCGCCTGGGGCCAGGCCTCCTATAGTCGGGCGTTGGCAGAACTGGGTTTGGTGGAACCTGGTTTAGTGATATGTAACGGGGGCCCCCCCCGCCCCGTTCCGCTAACCAGAACTGCCGTCACCCGAAAAACACCAGTTACGGCATACCTGGCTTAGTGAATCTGGCCAATTGAGGGGCCCCAGGGCCCTACCACTAACCGGGCCCCCTTGCCCGGGGTCCTGGCTATACCCGATATGGATGGGGAAGACACGCACCTATCCGCCACCGTATCCGTGAGGCACGACTTGGATTGTACTCAGGTCCATTGCTGGATTTCCTTTGTCGGGGATCTTCTGACCCGGGTCAATCCAGACCCGGGTCAGCAGGAAACCAAAAAACTGCAATGCAGGACAAACAACCGCAACGCAGGTCTTCGCAAACCCGGGTCAGCCAATATGCGCGGCCGCCTCGCGGCCTCCAGCGGCTCGCTGACCCGGGTCAGCCGGAGGGGGTCTTCGCAGGATCCTGCAGGATCTGGCGCCCTGGCTGCACCTGTCCGCCACCGTACCCGCGAGGCACGACTTGGGTTGTCCTCAGGTCCACTGCTGGATTTCCTGTGGCCTCGAGCGCCAATCCCGGGGATCCTGCCAAGGGCCTGGGCCCACACTTCCCAAAAATCCTCCGGGGCGCGCCGCGTGGCCCCCCTGGGGCTCCCGGCGCCTTCTCGCAGGACTACTCTTCCTTCTCGGCCCCACGGGGGCCCTCGCTCGGACGTCCATTTCCTGTTTTTCTTCGGTTTCGTGCGTGGCTTTTCCGCCACATGATCATCAAGGATGCTCCTCGATGGTCCTCGCCGAAGGAAAGACGTCCGAGCGATGCCAAGCCAAGGGGGCCCCGAGACGGGCCCGGAGCGCCCCGAGAGGCCCCCGAGGCGGTCCCCAGGAGGGCCCCGAGTCGTCAATCCATCGGTGAGCCGATGGATTGACGAGTCCGGAGGCCACCTTGAGCGTCTCGGACCGGGCCCGAGACGCTCAGGGTGGCCTCCGGTCGGCCGAAGCAGCGCCCCAAGACGTCTCCCGAGGCCTCCGACAGCACTCCCAGGAGGGCCCCGAGGGGCCGAAGATCACCGACGGTCACTGATTTTCCTGCTGGTTTTGACGTGCTTGGGGCCCTCGCCTCTTCGACCTCCCGACACTCCAAGACGGCCCCAGAGGCCCCACGACCGCCCGAAGGCGCTCCCAAGTGGGCCCCGAGAGGCGCCCAGAGCGGCCTGTGAGGGCCTCAAAGACAGCTCCCAGAAGGGCCCACAAGAGGGAGCACGAGCGCGCCCCCGGAGGCCCCAGGGAGGCGCCAGGAGGACCCTCAGAAACCCCGAGAGACCCCCACGAAGCTCCCACTACGCCCCCAGATACCACAGGCCTCCGAACGCCCCCCAAAAGGCACCCTAGAGGCCCCCCCGACATCCCAACGAACATCCTAGAGGCACGCGACCAACAACCCAGGCACGGTGGCGGGATGGGCCGGATGCCAGTGTGTGTATATATATATATATATATATATAATATCATATATATATATATATATATATAATATATATATATATATATATGCATACATACATACAGACATCTATACTTGTTTACAAACACACATATACATATGTATGAATGCACACATACACATAAAGACAGACAGACGGACAGGCATAAATCCGTGCATGCATGCATGCATACATACACACATACATGCATACATGATACTCATCTGCGTGTATACGTCTACCTGGAAAGAGAGAGTGTGTGAGAGAGAGGGAGAGAGAGCGAATCAGACAGACAGGCGGAGAGACAGACTTATACATATATATAGAGAGAGAGAGAGAGAGAGAGAGAGAGAGAGAGAGAGAGAGAGAGAGAGAAACAACAACAAACAACAAAAAAGGGAGAGAGAGAGAGACTGACATAACACAAGAAGCATGGATCTCATGGCACATACCACATATGCACTGAAACCATCGCGGGCGCGTTCCCGTGCGATCACAATCGGCCGAATGTAATTATGTTCGTATTCCTCTGGCCCCTGTCTCATCCTACTCCTCCAAATGATCCGCCTCATCCTGTACCTCGGACTCCTCGTGTGTTGTTATGTCTGCCTCCCCCTCTTCCACCGCTTCTCCCTCTTTACATACTTGAGCTTGCGATCCCTGAACCTCCCCCTCCTCCTCTTCCTCCTCCGCCTCCTCAATATCATGGTCGTCACCATCATCATCATCATCATCATCAGCATCATCATCATCATCATCATCATCATGGTCAACATCGTCATCACCATCGCTTTCACCATCATCGTCATCATTATAAGAATCACCATCGTCAACACCATAAACACTATCACCATTATCAACATTACCACCATCATCATCGTCATCCTGAACATCACCATGATCAGTATCATTGTCGCCGTCCTCCTGCAGATGGCAAGCACGGGCAGGAGGACGTAGAGGATTGGGGAGACAGGAGAGGGGCGGAGGAACAGGGGGGGACATAGAGGAGGAAAAAGGAAGGAGGAGGAGGAGGAGGAGGAGGATGACGGAAAGGGGGAGCAGGAGGAGGAGGAACAATAAGCGGAGGAGGAAGAGGAGGAGTTCTGCTTGGGGGGAAGCGTTGCGCCACTTCGACAGCAACGTGGAACCCGCATGGGGAATGCCAATCCCGCCACGAACGCGAAGCACACGAAATACATCTTCAGAGTCCCACCAATGCCAATATCTGGCCACGGTTAAAATATATCCCTCACCCCTGCCAGGCGGGTAACACGGTTGAACTATGCAAGATGCTCCCACCAATTTCAGTAGATGAACCTGCTTGAAATAGATGAAGGGGCGGCCACCGATGCAGGGAGCCGGACATGATTGAAATCTATCGAGAGACCCACCATGGCAGTATGTGCATGTTTGAAATGATTCGAAAATTCCTGCGAATGCCAATACGTGGACGCGTTTGTTATATATATATATATATATATATATATATATATATATTGCGCACTCAAAAGTCCCGCCAATGCAGCTCGCCAGACATGTTTGAAATATACCTGAGACTCCCACCAACGCCAATAACTTAACTTCTTGGACCGTAGAACATGATACCCGACCAACCGCCTGAGGAAGAATCTGCTCAAACAGACCCAGCGATATCGCCAAAGAAGTGGCACTCCAACTCGCTACTCGACAACTCCTCCTGCCCATGCTGCCCACAGGACCTGGCACGAGAGCCATCATCATGACCATCGGAGGTCCGAGTTCGAAGATTTTTGGTGGTGGCCTCGAAGGCGGGCGTCGACTGGGCCGTGATGGGGCCCAGCGCCTCCGCAATGATGTTGTGAAGACGTCCAGCGCCGACTGATTCGGCCAAAGCATCCTCGTGACCCTTTGCGCAGCCGCGCAAAAGACCTGCGCCATCGTCAGCACGCCCATGTCTAGCAAAACCGTCGAATCGTAATCATCATGGAAATGCATCATCTCGTCCACTAGGTCGCTTTGGAAATCCCGTGCGTCGGGTCGGCCACCACTAGGCCGTTCACCAACAGCTGCCTGTCAAGGGGAACCGACGGGTACGCAAGCAACAGCCTCTCGACTAACAGGGCAAGGAACATTAGGGAATGACTTCCAAGACCGCCTGCTCCATCTGGGTCTGGGTTGGGAAGTGCGTCTCGGCCCTATTTGCATCGTCCATCGGCTCGTCGCGCCTCCACATGTGCATACCACTTTCTCAAAATAAAGGGCCTGCGGGGAAGAACTCTTACGACGGCACCTCTGGGAAAGACGCGGGCGTAGCGTGGGTCCTCCCATTCGAGCCGCGCTCAGCCTCGCACCCCCGCGCTCGACAGAAACCACTCTACCAGTCAGCCCCTGCACCGCGCCGTCCGTCGCGACCCCGTCGCAGCGAGCCCAAAGCGCCACATCACACGTCTTAGGTTTAAATCGGGCGTGTCCCCCGACAGGGGGATTTTCGACGAAAACTAAGCAAGATACCCTCACAATACTCCAGAATGATCAAAAAAACGCAAACAGTAGTCCCCTTGCGGAATGGCGGAGCCCCTGGATTCCGTTTCTTGAGCCAAGCGGTTTCGGCAACAGTAACCTCATCTCGAAACCTGTGAAACCCTGCAGCCCTCCTCGAGGCCGCTGTGCACGCTGGCGGGTTCGTCAGCCCACCATCTCAAATTACATCAGTACTAAACAGTGCTAGCCGAAACCCGTTCGGTTCCGACTCATGCACAGAAACAGCCATGGCAAATGAAACCCCCATTCACGTGATATCGGCCTCTATATCGTTCTCTCTCCCTCTCTCTCTCTCTCGCGCGTTACGACCTCGGGAGGTGATCAATCTCCGTCGTATATCTTCTGAACAAGCCAGCATAGCTCAACCCAGACGGTATCTCGTACTGGTTGCCCAGGGTGCGTGCCTTCACTGAAACCAAGCTCCCCGCTCCCGAGTGCCCAACGGTGTATACCTACCGTCAGCCTCGTAATGTAGCTTGCTACTGCTCTTGTAGGTCACCGGCCCTTGGACTTCAACTGACCTCATCTTCTTGAACTGCATCTGTCTCGGTCGAAGCGTCTCTCCTGCGTCGCCTCGGCGGTGATCGTTCATCTGGCCCTGACCTCGGGTCCTGAAGATTACCCCCCGGGTCCTCCTCGGCTCGTACATGTCGAAATGGCGTGGACCACAACCCAGAGGCACCTTGTGTCTCTAAAGATTGACCCACAACCCTGTCCTGCTTCGCCTTCACCACGGACACGTAGTAACTGAAAACCACGGCCACAATCGTAACCACCAAGTGTGTAACGAAACTCCACCAGTTGAACTCGCTCTTCATGTTCACATTGATTCTGAACCATCGTCGCAGTAGTAGTCGCCTGTCGCCTCTGCTCCCGCAGTGGCCGCCATTACCGCCAAAACTTTCGTGAGCACTTCAGGGTCTTTGAAACTCGTCGCCTTGATTGAGATCAAACCCAGCGCCTTCATGTGTCTCCTGAGCGTGTCGGTTTCGTTCCTATGTCTGCCACTTGGTCCTTCGCATTGACCTTCACCACCTCCATGTCTCCGTCTCGTGCCAGATCTTGATGCCGGATCCACCTCGTCTGTAGATGTCGTACTCGTCCGACTCCGTGTCTGTGGATCATGCCCTTCGCCGCTGATGAGTCCGTCTCCAACTCCAAAGTGATCTTGACTTCCTCGTTCCTCATCTGCACCATCTCCTGCAACGCGTGCTTGATGGTGAGACCTCGGGCTGTGCCCGAACTCATCGCGTAGAACTCCGACTCCCACTTGAGAGCGCCACCGTCGCCTGAGATAGTACCCAGCTCTCCAGTGGATGGGCTCCTAATCAAACTCCACCTGATGGAATACTCTTGCATGTCGCCTCCTGTCCAGCCCAGTCCGCGTCCACCGACACCGTCACTTTGAACGTCTCCTGCTGGTGCGGGTAGAATATCACGATGACGGCCGTGCCCTTCAGATACCTGGCCAGACGCTTCTGCTTGAGTATGTGCCTCACCCGCGGGCCATTGCACGAACAACTCTGCTCTCGAACAGCTTCCTGAATATCCCAACGACCCCCAGCCATATACTGTGCGATGCCACCGCAACTCCTGTACAACATAAAGCTCTGTCGTCCTACTGGGTCTTTCTCGAACTCCCGTGGCAGCGTGCTTCGAACTCGGTGTCTCTGCGGGCTTGGCCTGCTTAAGCTCGTACAACTCCACCATCTTCAAGATCAGCTTCGGGTCTGGTAGAATACCGAAGCCCCCCTCGCCCCAGAGCACCGTCCTGTTGAGAAACGTACCTTCAGCTGCTCCTCCTGGCCCCACTCTCGGTTGAGGCTTGACCTTGAACCTATTGGCCGTGAGCTTATCGAACTCGCCCAGCTCCTCGTCGTACGCCTCGACCACAAAGTCATCTCCGTGTCCAGCACAGAGCGAGTCCTTGCCAGGATGGTAGTACAGGCAGCACACCGTCTTCAACTCCTCGTACCCGTTCTGGCTGAAATCATCTCGAACTTCTCCTTGAAATAGCATCGACACCTCTGGCGTCCCATACATCGCCTTCTGCAACTTCCAAAGCATCCCTGGTCGTCGCTGCTCAGGTGGTGGCCAGCAGTGCCCGGGCTCCTTCAGCGACGCGTGAAAGAACGCCACTGAGATGTCATATAGACCAAGCTTCTTCCTCCTCGACTCGGTCGTCCTCGTTGAAGCTGCTCTCGAAATCACCAGCTTAACTGCCCATAGTGTGGGTGTCCCTGCGAAATTAGAGGGGTCGGTCCCGTCGCTATACCTTCTGTGAACGCATCGGCTCCTCACGATCCACTCGTTGTTCTGTAAGTCGTACTTCTTGCTGTCGATCCACTTGGTGTCGAACGGCTTCATCCAATCCTCAAGTGGTACCCGCTCAAAGACCTCAAACTCCTCCATGCTCTTCATCTCCTTCGTCCTGCCGTTGATGACCAGCTCATTCAACAACTCCTCGCCTGTGTACGCGTTTCTGTAGACTCCGTCACCCACCAGCTTGTCGTAGTTCACCCTCGGCCCCAACTCCTCGCAGACGTGGCGGTCCTCCTCCTTCGTGATCGACATGAGGATGCCTATCTCCATCGCCTCTTCCCGTCCTGGCGTGGTAGGTGCCACATCTCCTCCAGCTACGATCGCGTTACCCGTCATCTCCGCATCCTGCTCGATCTGTAGCTCCTGTCCGAAGTGATGGCCAACCGGTGCACCTGGAGCTGACCTGCTTCTACAAGTCGTGGTTCTGCTACTCTAGCATTTTCTGGTGGTGTCTGTGCCGCTGGTGCTGCTGTAGGTTGCGCTTGTCCTGGTTGATCTCCTGGTGCCATCTCGATCCTCGGCTCGGCCTCCTCGAAGATCTTGGCGAACCTCGTCCTGCACCTCGCGTTGTGTATGGATGAGTTCCCTTCGCATGCTGCACGCCCATCTGTAGGTCCATACTCCTCGATCAGCGCCTTCGTGATGTACTTCCGTCTCCTGACCACCTCCTCATTCTGATCCTTCACCTCCGAGCCCCTGGGATTCCACGGCACTCCTATGAACGTGTTGTAGACCTCCTTGTTGTACTTGTCCTCCGTGGCCCTGAGCTTCATCGTCCTGGCGTGCTCGATCCCTCTCGACGTACCTACGATGATTTCGCCGCTCTCGTCGCGCCTGCCCAAGAAGATACCTTCGCCCCACCTAGGTTCCAGCTTGGAGTAGCCCTTAGCCTTTATCTTGTAGTCGATCGTCTCTCCGATCTCCCCGAGCTCTGACTTGAACTTCGCACGTCCAAGTCGTTCCCAAGCAGTCCTGCCATCCGCCTTGATAGCGAGCCTGGTGAGCAAGTACCCCACGTGCCTAACCAAGCACGGCATGATCAAACTCTTTGGTTCGATCTTCACATCCAACTTCACTTCCAGCTCGCTGTGTAGCGTACGTAGTAACAACTCCACTCCCCCCACCGCATTCTCAATCGCACCGTTGCTCTGAGGAGAACCTTTAGGAGCCTTCTCCACCTGCGTGCTGTGCTTCCTCCTGTTCTTCACCGCCGTGATCACCGATTGTAGCGATGGCTCCTGGTCGCCCTTCAGGATGATACCCGCTGCTCCCCAAACGTCCAAGTAGAACTCCACCGCTGAGTTGACGTACTCGCTGGGTCCCTTGTGGATAACCATGATGGAAGCAACTGCATCCTCAGGCTTCTGCACCATCACCAGGATGTTGAACATCTCCGTCACCTGCTCGGTGTTCGCGAAGCAGTAGTCCATGCTAATGACTGGAATCGTCGGCGCCTCCTCTGGGCTGGACTTCTTGCGACCATCTTCCTTGCCTCGGCCCCAAAGACACCACTTGCACCAGTCCCGATGCGGCATGTGAGTCTTCTCGTGGATGGCTATCTCCTCTGCTGTGGGATTGTACCTCTCCTTCTTGACCTTCGGCAGTCGCGCCTCGTCTGTCTCGATCTCTTCCTCCTGCTCCGCCGGCCGCTGAGCTTGTTCAGGTTCATCACTCTCCAGGGGGCATAGCGTGCTCGCGTCCCACGCCTCTTCGAGATCCTCAGTGGTCTGTTCCTCTGGTTGTTCACGTGCTCGTACTCGATCATCTCCTTGGTCCGCTGGCTGATCGTCGGATTGTCCACTGCTCCACCGCCTTCGTCGAACCATGCACCTTGAGCTCCCTTCGTCAGGTCGCTAACCGCAATGATCGTTTTGTGAACGTCTCGCACATCGAACTGTCCTCGAATTGGTTGTCGAGTCCCAGCCACCTGCATTTGTGCCGTCTTGCAGCCGTTCGAGTTGATCTAAGTACCATCTGCCTGTCGTAGTGGTGGTGCGTCCGCTTCTTCTCGTGGCATTCTCGGTGCGAAACTAGGTGGGCAAACGCTCCGTCCCGCACATGAATCGACCATCACATCGATCTTACCGTCGTTGTCATTCTCGAACTCTATTGGAATCAGGTCGCTCTCGTCATTCTCGTTGAAATTGTGATTGGGCTCCTTCTTGCTATCTAGATTCACAATGTATCCGTCTACCTCCGTGTGGTCTGCACTCGAAATGTGATCTAGCTCCTCAGTCTCGTTCTCATTCAGCATGAAGATGTAGCCCTCCTCGGCGTCGTAATCGTACCCTAAGTACTTCATGTCTTGATCCTTGGGCTTGTCGGGCGCAGGTGTGCTCTTCGTCTTGTCGCTATTGTCCTTACCCTTGCCCTTGCCCTTGCTGATATTTTTCAAGTCATCCTTCGTAATCTTTCCGTCCTTCATGTCCTGTGTGGCCTTCCTGCACTCCATGAGCTTGTGACCTTTCTTGCCGCAGTACTTGCAAGACTGCGTCGCGCTCTGGTCGTAGCCCTTGCCCTTGGTCTTGTCTTTGCCGTGCCTGCCTTTCGAGTCCTTGCCGAACTTGCCGAATGCGATTGCATCCAGATCCATAGGCGCAGGTCCACTTAGTGCCATCGCCGCCTGCTTCGACCTCAAGAAGTTCAACACCTCAGCTCGTACCAACGCGTATGTCGTGAACCTCGTAGCATTCAGCATGAGATGTTCTCGAAGCTTTGACGGCACCAATCGCGTACTGAGAACAGACTTCTTGATCGACTCCATGACCTTCTCTCCTGTCTGCTCTTCATATTTCTGAACCAACGTCTCCCAGATGCCTTTGATCGGATCGTTATCCTGCACATTCGGATACAGTATCGAGTCTAACATACCTGAGAACCTCGACGGCACCTTCGGCTCGAACTCCAGACACAGTAGTCGCCAGGCCTCTAGGCCGTCTCCTGAGGGAACGCTCTTCACGATGCCCTGAGCCTTGTCCTTACACGTCAGTACAAGGATATAGTACAGGTTGGTGTTGACTCGCTGGGCCTCTTCGTCTAGCCTCAGCGTCGACCTTCGCAGCGTCCCTCATCAACTCCGCCATATGAGGATCCACCGCCATGCAGAAGGCCGCTAGGACGAAACTCCAGTTATCCCACGTGACACCGCCCTTGTACTTCGCATTCTCATCGAGCTCACCCGAGAACTTATCTGTCTTGCCGAGCAGCTTCGTGTCGACTCGTGACTCCGCTATCGGTTGATATGGTCGGTCGTCTGCTGCTCCTTCTGCTGCTGCTGCTCGCTGATTCGCATCTCGAAGATGTTGTTCCAACCTCGCTATCTGATCTCTCTGCTGAACTACGACGCCCTCCATGGCCACGATCCTATTCAGAACCTCCTCTGCTGTTGCCATCTCTTCGCGAGAAACGATAAACTGGGAGCCTGGCCGTGGGCATTCGACCAGGCTCCGCTACCATGCGGAATGGCGGATGGATTCCTTTTCTTGAGCCAAACGGTTTCGGCAACAGTAATCTCAGCTCGAAAGAAACCTGTGAAACCCTGCACCCCTGATTATTTTTTGACTATTTTGGAATTTACCCCCTGTAGAGGGACAGGCCCGACTTAAGTCTTAGGTTCCTTTGGAAGTGGCCCCGCGGGCCTCGGGCCGCCCGTTCCCAGAATGCCCAGGGCCGGCGCCGCGAGGGCGAGGAGGCCCAGGAACGCGAACGTCTCAAGCGCATCCTCTCGGTGCCGCCGCCATCTTCATCGGGCCGGGCGAAAGGGGGGGATAGCAAAGGGGGGGTTTGATAATCAGCTCACGTAGCTAATTTTCCTGGCGCCTCCTGGCGCCGGGAGGCGCCCATGTATCGAGGAATGGGCCCCCCGGTGGGGCCGAAACCAGCTGCATGCAGCAAATTTCGTAAACCCCCCTTTCCCAATCCCCCCCTTTCGTCCGGCCCGACTTTAGGAAGCTGGGCGATGGCTGGCAAATCCGTGACTGCTCAAACGGTCTTCCCGGAACGACAAACAGATTCCCGGAATAGAGCTCAACTGACTGAATAGTAAAGGGGCTGCTTCCCAGAAAAACAATCATTTTCCCGGATCTCCGTTTTAGCAGCCACGGGTTTGCCAGCCTTTGCCCGGCTTCTGAATCTTCGTCATCACCATCGTCGCCTGCACCAACGTCGCGACCACCGTGCGCCAATGGGGCCCAACCGCGGGGAGCTCCAGAGGTAGCCTTCACAACGCCACTGCTGAACGCGTGGCCCCGCTACACCGTGACCCGCACCCGTGCAGCATCAGCACCACCCTCAAATTTGCGGAGAAGAAGACGCCGAAAAAGTCTGGCACGACATCTGGAGCCGCCTGCACCGTGACCACCAGGAGGCGCATTTTCCCAATATCCTGACCGACCACGCCGAATTGTCCGGCATGGCCCGCCAGGATGCGGGACCGAAGCAACGCAAGCCGCTCCGCGACCACCATGGCAGTCAGGAGAAAGGGAGAGGAGGGGAAGGGCCCCAGGGGCGCCCAAAGCGTTGCGCCCAGTCAGCCTGGGCCAGCAGGCTGGGCGGAGGAGGAGGAGGAGGAGGAGGAGGAGGAGGAGGAGGACAAGGGGGGGAGAAGGGGGACAGGGGGCGGAGGCGGCAAAGGAGGGGCGGCTTGCCATCGCTCGGACGCCCATTCCCCGTGCATGTGTCGGTTTCGTCTCCTTTGGTTCGGAAGATGGTCCAAGATGGTCCTCGATGGTTCTGATTTCCTGGCGATGCCCTCGCCCCCCCCAAAAAATAAACACACGTTTGAGCGATGCCAAGGCTCTACTGCCCGTGACAGGCCACTTCACCCCAGAACAACCGGAAGGCACGAGGGAAAGCGGCCACTTCCTCGTTCGGCCTATAACTCCGACCAAGGTCCTCTTTCCACCGTGATGCTGTCACACTTTGGGTGCACACCACTGCATTCGGCGGCGGACAAACCTCCCTTGCGTAAGCCTCCCCTTAGTGAAAACGACCCATGGCCGAAGTCGACGGACCTGGGCCGGCAAAAATGACGGCCGCGACGCCCTCTCGCGAACCGAAAACAGCCAATTCCTTAATCGACACTTATGTTGTTCCCATCCTACTTAAGGACCACATCCCAGAAATAATTTCGAGCACCCGTAAAAGTGCCAAAAGAGTGTCCAAACAGTGTCGGGCGAGTGTTTCCCAGGGCCCGGCACGTGAAAACCAGTGAGTTTGTGCACCTTTTCTGGCGCTCGACATTCTCTATGGTGCCCAAGGCTAGAATAGGTTGGAGCATCATAAACCGACGCGTCAGGGCAGGAGGCCTGTCCACCTGTTTTATACCCAGCGCAAGAGGAGCCCTGTGGCAGGAGAGGAACAAAAACCGACGACGAAAGACGGCACGACAGCGGCGCACACCTTCACCTTTCACCAGCGCAAGAGGAGCCCTGTGGCAGGAGAGAAACAAAAACCGACGACGAAAGACGGCACGACAGCGGCGCGCGGGGGAGGGGGGGGGGGGAAAGGGAGGGGGAGGGGGAAAGCCGCGGGCGCTGGGCCGCGGGCGCTGGGCCCCCTTGGCCTCGGGAGGGCCCCGCTGCACGGGCCGAGGCGGTTTGGGCGGCGCGGGTGCCGCCGTGCAGGCCCCGCAGCGCAGGCGCACACGGAGGGGCCCTGGAACACCCAAACAAGCAGGCACAGATCATACGATTCCCCCATGCGCTCCCATACCTCCTGGGCTTTCGTCTTCCCCCCCCCCACTTCCCACAGTTTCCCATGTTTTCTGGGGAATCGACGATTCGTTGTGTCTGTGTGTGCTTTTTCCCCTCCTGGACACAGTCATACGCGGCGGGGGCAGGACACTCCGGAGCGATGCAGCGATGGTATCTCACAGGCAGAAGCTCGGGGTCCAACTTCGACGGACTACCTACCAGGCCACCCCAACCCGACCCGAAGACCCGAATTTCGGGCTTGGGGGGGCGTACGGATTCCATACGTGTTTCCTGAGTGTTCCCCGACCCCTCCCCTCCCACTGGAAATGGAGGGCAAAAGTGAAGCCTTCGGGTTGGGTTGGGGTGGTTTGGTGGGTGGTGGCCGACTTCCCCGAGCAAGATCCAAACGGGGCCAGCACCAGCCGCCACCCATGCCGTGATACTCCTCAGGAGCACGGGCCCCGCGAGAAGCCACCGACCAGATTCTGCACTGCAAGAAGCCACCCACCTGCTGCCTGGTCGTGCGGCGTGGCCGCCGCCCTCCCCGGGCCCGCATCGCTCGCAAAAAGCAAGGCTGAGCCTCGAGCGATGCCGAGGGGGGGGGGGAGGGGAGGAGGGTGCGGAGAACAAGGTGTGGCGGGGAGGGGGGGGGGGGCGGGGGGAGGGGAAGGGGGGGGGGGGCAGGGGGCAGGAAAAGGGGCAGGGGGAGGCGCGGGGGGAGGGGCGGGGAGGCCGAGGAAGGGGGAGGGGGGGGCAGGGGGGAGGAGGGCGAGCGGGAGCCCTCTGCGCGGAGGCGTCAGCGCACCCGGAGGGGATCTCGGGGAGAAGGCGCCCGCGCGCCTGCGGAGGCAGGAAGCCTCGGGAGCCGGGGGCCGGGCACGCCGGGAGGCAAGCGGGCGCAGGGAGCGCGCCCCGACGCCGGGGCCCCCCCCTCCCGCCTCTATGCCGCGAGGAGCGCGGGAGCGCGGCGGGGCTCGCACGTCCCGTGCGCGACGGCGAGGCGGGCAGGAGGGAGGGGAGGGGAGGGGCACGCGACGGCACGGGGAAGGGTCGGGCAGAGGGAGCTCGGGCGGAGGGGTCCGGAGAAGTTGCGGGCAAAACTCTTGTCCAGATCCACTGCAGCTTGGGGGTTCGGGCTCCCTTCCCCAGAAAACCGAGGAGCACTGGTTATGGATAAAAATCAGGCCCCTACTAGAGGCTCGAATCTTACCCATATCCAGTGCGCCTCGGCCTTGCGGCGCCCCTTCCACGAAAGTCCAAGACGCCCTGGATATGGATATAAACATTGCCCGCAGAAGTGGCAAGAAGGGGCAGGACCAACACAACGTCTCACAAGGAGGCGTCGGAATGAGAAGACGTCGCGGTGGCAACGGCGAATCGAAACAGGCCTGCGTACTCAAACATTGTAGGGGGACTTCGAAAGCACTGGATGCAGACAACCACTGTAAGCTTGAATGGAAGCAAAGCGTTGGTCTAGACAGATAAAAGCAAACCAGCTCTGGGCTGCTCCATTCGCTGTGGGCGCTGCGAGGGGATCGGAGCACTTGCGCGAGAGCTGAACAAAGAGCGCATGCACGGGTGCCGACCTTTCTCTCCAGAGTGCGGTTTCGCCTGACCGATCCGACCCCTCAGAGGGGGTAGCTGTCAGCGCGATGGAGCATGTACTGCACAAGCCCAGTGCCAAACAACTTATGATTGGCACCCACTAACAATTTAGTTCCGATACCCTGCGCTGCTCACCAGGGGCATCTTTCAATAAAGCCTAGTATGTATGTGTATGTATGTATGAGAGTGATACCTGTGTACACATACACAGCAACAACATAGAATACATGAACATAGATACCAAGCGCGTCTGACCGCAAGGCCACCCACATTACTGTTTCATCGGGTACACGCGACGCGTCACGCAAACACACACACACACACACACACACAAGGTTTCCCCCCAAAGACGTTCGCAAAAGACGTCCGGTTGAGCATGCTGGGCTCCAGCAGCGCCGAGCTGCAGCACATCCGGTTGGCAGAACCAGGCGGAGGGGAGCGCGGGGCGAACGCGTCGACCCGTTCGAGGCAAGACGTCTAGCCAGCACCTCGAACCTTGGGGGACGCTCGCTACACGCCAAGGGCATCAGCAGAGGCCTCGCAAGACAGAGTCAGGAAGGCGGCGGGACAGGCAGCACGACGGGCGACGCCGCGTGCCGTGGCGACGCCGAGGGGCCGAGCGCCAGCCTTGCAGAGCGCCGGCATGTGCCCTTCGACTCAGGACGCCGGGCAAAGAAAAGGATAGACATCGGAACACACACGCACGCCCGCACGCACGAACACACGAACAAACACCCACGCACACGCATACGCACACGCAGCCGCATACACACAGATCACACAAGAAGCGCAAACGTTACACCATACATAACTGGCGCATGACGCGCGATGCACCAAATAACACACCATCGTTCGCGGACGGTGTCGTACACGGACGACCTGCGCATTGCGTGCACCTCAACTTGAACTCGATGGAAGGTGCCTCGAATTTGGCTCTGCAGTACAACACTTTCTGGCCATGGCGAACTGGGCACGGCATACGAACAGCACCTTTCGGGAATGGCAAGCCGCGATTGCCCACGACGCGGTGAGCCTATCGGCCCAGCATGTGGAGAGACAGCGCGAGCGCCTCACACGTGAACCTCCTTCGCAGCATTCGGGGCTACGGCCGCCGTACGTGGCGAGGCCACCGGGCAAGACTACAAGACCACCGGGCGCCCCGGAGGGTGCGTGGGCGAAGCGCGCAACGGCCGAGGACGAGCCGAGGCAGCAAAGGCTGCAGCGGCACGCGACGCCTGCGGTGCGCCGCAGTGCCTGTGCGGCGGTGGATCCCCGCGACCGGCAGCCCGAGAACGGAGCAGGCAGACATGCTCGAAGGCCCGCGCGGATTTCTTGGGCCGGCAGCACGCCGGGGACTGCGGTGGAAGCGACGCCAAGGAGATCTGCGCGAACCTCCGCCAACCCCAAGAGGCCCGTGCGGACCTCCGCCAACCCAAGGAGGTCCGCGATACCCAGGAGGCCCACGCGGACCTCCGAACGTTTACGCCTGCTGAGTTCGATGCCTGGTTCTCGAAAGTTTGGAGCGGCGTGGCTGCTACGTGCCTTGCTTGTTCCTCAACAGTCCGCCACCGTGCCTTCCGCACGCAGTGGGTGCCAAAAGGCTCGTGCAGCCCTGGAGGGTAAAATGTTTCTAGAGCTCTTCAAGGCCTGGACTCCCTGTTTCCAAGGCGTTTCTGTGCGCTCCCGGGGTGTTCTGCGTGGGCCTCCGGCACGGCAACCCCACCCAGGAGGGCTCCGAAACAGGACTTACAGTCCAGGGGACGGGAAGTCGCTCCCAGACGCCCAAGGTGGCCCCAAGACGGCCAAAGAGGCCCAAGAAGCTTCAAAGTAGCCCCAAGATCACCCCCAAGAGAATCCGCCGACCCTGTCGGCGTGTGTGAGGGGCTTTTCCGTTCGAGACGTCATCCCCGTTGTTCGTTGGTCGTCGTCTCTGTCGTCCCCCTTCCTTGCGCCTCCCTTTCCGTGGGCCCGTCGCCACTCCCGTCCTCTTTCCCAGCAGGGGCCCCTGCTCAAGCGCGCCAGCCCAAATGAACTTCAGCAACGTCGTATTTGAGTCGAAGGGAAGCCCCTTCCCTTTGATCCCTCCCCCGCCGGGAGGGGGGGGGGGGGTAGCGGGGGGGTCCCGGGGGGGGTCCCGGGGGGGGGGCGCCACTCAGATACGACGCCCCCCTCGCAAGTACTGCACGTAGGGATTCTTTATTGTTTCGGGGCCGCGCCCGAGCCGCCCGAGCCCCGCCGAGCCGCGCCCGAGCCGCGCCCGAGCCGCGCTCGGACCGCGCCCGAGCCGCGCCCGAGCCACGCCCGAGCCGCGCCCAACAGACCCCCAAGACGGCTCCAAGAGATTGCCCAGATGGTATGGGTCGCCCTCCAGGGTCGGCGGCACCGGCCGTAAGGCCTTCGCAATCCAATCCCTTGGGAAACCGTTCATGTTTAGCATATTCGCTTTTTCGGCCTTCATTCTCAGCGTCCACAACGGCCCTTGGAGCCCCATCAATCACCCCAGGACCGCCCAGGAGGCCCCCAACAGGGCCCCAAGACGGCCCAAGATGGCCCCTGGAGAACCAAACAACGCCCCAAGAGGGCAATGGCGAACAATTGGCCGCCTCGATTTTCCCGAGTCTGTGCTGAGCATTGCTTGGCATTGCTTGGCATTGCTGAGCATTGCTTGTCATTGCTTGGCATTGCTTGGCATTGCATTGCTTGTCATTGCTTGGCATTGTTGAGCATTGCTTGGCATTGCTGAGAATTGCTTGGCATTGCTTGACATTGCTTGTTATTGCTGAGCATTGCTTGGCATTGCATTCCTTGGCATTGCAAAGATGAGAGGCACTGGGGGCGGGGAACCCGGGGAACCCGCATGGAACGGGCAACGTAACAATAGGAGGCTCTGGGGGCGGTGAACCCGGGGAACCTGGGGATCCCTGGGCAATAGGCAAAGTAACAATAGGAGGCACCAACCTTTGAACCAAATTAGAACCCCTTAGGCAAGCCTAATATTGGGGAAACGGGACACACGAGTGTCTGGGAGGAGGATTCTGCCTCATCTTGATAATCAACTTTCGGCTGACTTCGGGGACGTGAATTGGGCCTTCCACGTGAAACTCATGTGCAAGTTCAAACGTGTACCGCGTGTACCCTACACGTCTACACATCCTAGTAAAGTCTTGACATCTGGTCCCTTGTCCCCCGCCTTGCGGGTAGCTTGGCGTTCCACTAAGTCAACTGGGCACGACCCCAATCAGGGGAAAACTTCCTATTGCATGGGCGTAGAGCTTGACATTGCTTGGCATTTCTTGGCACTGCTTGGCAATGTTTGGCGCTTGGCATTGCTTGGTATTGCTTGGCACGGGCACAATAAGAATACGAACCACCAAGGGCGGGGAACCCGGGGAACCCATGGAACTGGGAACCCGGGGAACCCGCGGGGAACCTGGGGAACCCGGGGAACCGGGGGTGGGGAACCTGGGGAACCCGAGGAACCTCTGGGGAACAAGCAAAGTAAGCCCCGAGGCACCAACCTGTAACCAAGTAAACGCATATTAGGCAAGCCTACTTGGGGAACAAACACATCATTTATCAAAAGCCAGGAACCGTGCCATGACCGAGAAAAATTCAAGCTTCGCTTCCAGAACAAAGGATGCCCTGGTTGGCTCGTTTCGGAGCGTACCCGGGGTTTTCCCAAGTCGTCCAACAACACCGAAAATTAATCAGCATACGATCACCCACAACAATTCCTTGAACACGATGTTTATGTGCAACCGTGTGTTGCATTTTTCGTTCGGCATGGCAAGACCACATTTGCTTGAAATTCATAGCGCTGCCTGTTCAGAAATCCACACGTATAACTGGCACAATGGCAGGTGGCGACTTCCGCAAACGACTCGGGCGCAAATGCGTTGAACTCGAATGCAGCTGGATAAAACAAATATCTCGTGCCGCGCTGGGGGGGAGACTCGTTGAATCTAGTAAAGGCTGGGCCGGTCTGTCAAAAACAGCTGATTGATACGGCTAGCCTCCGCGACGACCTTGTCTGGAATCCTTCGGAATCTTCCAGCATCCGGCGGTGTCATGAAGGATCCTCAAGAATCCTTCGGAGCCCGATGTGGTCTTTCGGACTCCTCACGACTACGGCGGCATTGTGAAGACATATCGGAATCCGCATCCTTGGGGACCTTGCGGGGTCCTACAGCTCTTTCGTGTGCTCGGACCCTCTCCCCATCCGCAGCATGCTTCGATGCGGCACACGCCCGAAGGGGCCGACGGCTCCACCCGAGCTACAGGCCTGGCGCCTGGGCGAACTGTCCATGTGGCGTCCCGTGCAAGAAAAGTGGCAAGAGGCATGGCCACTCGACCCCCTCATGTCGTAAAGCTTTTCCACGGGCCAGAACACTTGAACCTCGCGTCGGGGCTATACGAGGAGGGGGGGGGGCCCACCTTCTCGCCCGAGGGGCCTGCATTTTCGGCGGGAAGGGCCTGTGGGCTGTGGCGCCGAAGCTGCATGCGTCTGGGCGTGAGAACTGTTCACCATGCTCCCACATATGGATTGCCACACTGCGAAGTAAGCTGGTCAAAGGTGGCGATGGGCTGCCCGAGCGACGTAGCGCACTGTTGCATCCCAGGGGGTGGGGACGGCCCGTGTGGCTTGCGAAGACAGCCCGCCCGAACCACTAAGGGCGAAGCGTCGCCCGCGAGGGCACAAGCCTCCTGCACGGGGTCCGAGCAGCGTCAGCGGGTGACAAACCGAAGCGAGCCAGGCGCATGATTAAAACAAACGTTCCCTTGCTCGAGCGAATCGTGGCAAGACGCCCCCCGCAGGTTTGGACACCCGAAATGGGTACCGAAAGAATGGGCACCATGCCCAACAACAAATGTTGTCCCAAACCAACAGCGGCCGCTGTTGGGCGGGCGGCCTCCTGTCTCGAATGGACACAGGCCGCGGCGGCGCGGACAGCGAGCCCTGTTCAGAATGAACAAGAACTGCTGTTGGGCATTGTACCCATTCTTTCCGTGCCCATCCCGTGCGTGCAGAACATGGAAGCACGGCGGCGGCGGCGCCAGCGATGGGCGCAGACGCCCGGCCGCCAGCGAGAGGGCGACGGGCGCGAGGCAACTGACGACGCTACATAGCGGGGAGAGGCAGCAGCGCCTCTGCCATAGCGGGGCGTTTTTTTTTTGTTGCTGCGCCCCATTGGCGCCTCCTCCTCCTCCTCCCCCACCCTCCTCCTTCTCCTCCTCCTCCTCCTCCTCCTCCTCCTCACAGCTGGTGGGCGGTGCCGACGTGGCTACAGACAAGGAAAGCAAGAGGGGGGAGGAGGGGCAGCAGAGGCGGGCGTTCTCCTTGTCCACCCCTTCCCCCTAATTACCCCCTTTTCCACTCCAACATGTCCTACCACGACGACGACGACGACGACGACGACGACGACGGCGCGGCGACGGCGAGAACGACGACGACGAGCTGCGGATGCTGCAATGGGGGGGGGCTGCGTGGGCCCGCCGTAGTCGACGACGAGGGCGCGGACGAGGACGAAGACGAGAACAAAGACAAGGACGAGGACGAGGATGACGACGACGACCATGGCGGGTCAGTAATCCGCCTGATGGGAAAGCTTCGCCTCGTTTGTACACGACCCCCTTCGATGCGAAAGGCAATCGTTTTTAGGCTGCCGCGCAGGGGGTTCTACGACCCCTCGGCGGCGCCCGCGATGACCCTTTGGCACGCGTGATTAAAGTGAACCCGGCGCAACCCCAATTGAGGGAAAACTTCCTATTTCCTACTGCATGGGCGCAGTGCTTGGCATTGCTTGGCACTGCTTGGCACCCGGGAAACCAGGGGAACCTCCAGGCAACGGGCAACGTAAGAATCGGAGGCACTGGGGGCTGGGAACCCAGGGAACCCGAGGAACCACCGGGGAACGGGCAACCTAAGCACCCGAGGCACCAACTTTCCACTAAGAAAAAAACCCTTCGGCAAGTTCAGTTGGGGAACAATTGTTTTGCGCCCCGCGGGACCTGTTCATCAGCCTCGGAGGAGGGGGGGTATCATCTGTTATCACAAATTCATATGGCTCAGAATGCCGTGCCGCATCGCCAATGCATCGCCGATGAACTGGCGACGCATCGGCGCTGTCGGCGGTGTATCGGCGACGTCGGCGTGGAGGAATTCGGGTTCCACGTGGAGCCGCATCGCCGATGCATCGGCGATGCAGTGCAATCCTACGACCCCTCTCATTCGGACCCCATCTGGGAGGCAACCCGCCTGCGACGATGCGGTCAGGAGGGGGGATGACGCCAAATCGGCTCAAAATAAGCCCAACCCCCCCAGGCTCCATCTGGTCCAATTTTCACCCCTGCCCCTCATCAATGTTTCGCGGTCCCGGGGCCCGAAAACGGCCCCCGGAAGGCGGAAAAAGGTACAAAACCCCACCGACCCCCCCCCCTCCTGCGGGCCGGAACCACTGCGGGGCCACGTCGAGACCCCCCTCCGGCTCCAACCCTGACGACTGGGGGGCGAGACACTGCCTGCGAAGAGGGTCGGCGTCGGCCACGGCGAAGCCCCCTCGTCGCCCAGGGCACGCACGGGGCAGGCGCCCCCCGCCGGCGGCGGCGGCTTTCGCGCCGCGGCCGCGGCGGGCGCCGCCGCGGGGCCCGGGCCTGCGCTCCAGGCGGCCCCGTCCAGCGGCGCACCGCAGCGGCAGGCCTGCGGGCCGCGGCGGGTGCGCCCGAGGTCCGGGCGGAGGGGGCGGGGCCCGAGCTCGCTGGGCTTGCCTGTTGCCTGCAGTGACCGACCCGCCACAACTGGGGGAGCTGTGGTCCTTACCCCCCCGGGGGGAACCCATCGCATCGACGATCTCTCGAGAGGGGTGTCGAAGTCGATGGGTCCCCCAGGGGGGTAAAAGGACCACAGCTCCCCCAGTTGTGGCTGGCCGGAGTGAGCGCCCCGCCGCCGTCCTGAGGCGCGCAGGCCGTCGCAGACGCGTGGCCGAGGGGCGCGCGCGCGGCGTCCCCCTGCGGCAGAGCCTGGCCGACAGGGGCGGGGAGGCCTGCTCGCGGCGCAGCCCGCGCGGGCCTCTCGAGCGAGGAGAGGGCCGAGGTGTGCGTGCGCGAGGGCGGACTTCAGGCGAAGTGAGCGAACTGAGCCCGCGGTCCAGCGGGAAGGAAGCGGGCCCTGGAAGAAGCGGGGACTTTCTGGAGCTCGGACGCCCGGAACGGGAGCGGAAAAGCGTGCACGATGCCCAGCAGCAAACGCTGTCCAGAACCGTGCTTTGGGGCAGGCGGCCTTCTGTCTCGCACGGACGGCGCCCGTGGCGGCACGGACAACGAACAGTGCTCAAAATGGGCAGGAACTGCTGTCAGTCTTCGTGCCCCTTCTGTTCGCACTCCTGTCGGTCGTACCGACGGAGGAGCACGGGTCCTCTCTGGGACCCTTGCGGCCTCCACAGGCCCCGGATGACGACTGGCCCTGGCGCAGTGGAAGCCACCCAGATGGGGTCGGGGTGGATGGGGTCGGAAGACCGCGCGGCGAAGCACCGGCGAGGCACCAGCGACGTCGGCGTGCAGAAACTCGGGCTCCACATCGAGCCGCATCGCCGATGCACCGGCGATGCCACGCCATCCTCCGACCCCAACTGCTCCGAACCCCATCCTGGGAGGCCCAGAGGAGAGCCCCGAGGTCCGAGGTCCGAGACCCTCGGGACCCCCCTTCCCTTCCTGGCGAGCGCTGGGAACTCGGACTCTCATCCAGGACCGAATCATCTGGAGCAAGGGCCGCAGTTCCCAGAGGCCCAGAGGAAAGCCCCGAGGTCCGAGGTCCGAGACGCTCTTCCCTCGCCCTTCCTGGCGAGCGCTGGGAACTCGGGCTCTCATCCAGGACCGAATCCTCTGGAGCAAGGGCCGCAGTTTCATTTAAGGCGCTGGCCCTCCACGGGCGCCCGAGGGCCTCTGGAGGCCCTCGGGGGACCTCCTCCTGGGAATGCCGGGTTCCCGGCCTCCTTCTCCTCCTCCTCCTCCTCCTCCTCCTCCTCCTCCTCCTTCTCCTCCTCCTCATCATACTCCTTCTCCTCCTCCTCCTCCTCCTCCTCCCTGGTGCGAGCCACGGGGCCCACAGCAGAGAAGCGACTCGGGAGGAGAACCTGGGCCCGAGGACGGGGTCCAGAGACAGGGAGGTCCACGCCTGAAAGCACCCTGACGATGCACCCAGCCCCTGCGCAGGGCGTGGCCAAAACAGCCAGGTAGACTTATAAGGGGGATGTGAACGGTGCAAGGAGGCACATGTTCCGCGAAAGTTATGGGGGAGTGCGCGAGCTGCGCGACTCGCAGGACGATCGATGGACAAGGGCTCGATGGGGGTGATTAGTCGGACAAGGGCTCGATGGGGGTGATTAGTCAGTTCACCGGGTCGAAGGGAAAGAAAGGCAAGGACAAATGGGGAGGCGGAGGGGGAGCTTAAAACATCAATAGGGCAACAGCAAACAAAAACGATACGCAAACGAGACGGCGACGACGATCCGACCGGACGCTGGCCCCCCCCCCAGCAGCCCTCGAAGGTGGCCGCCCCTCAAGGGGAACGGCGAGATCTAGTCTAGGTCGGCGGCAGGTGCTCACTATGCTTGCCCCAGGTCTAATCTGAATCTGCGAAGGGCCCCCCACTGCGCGGGGCCCCCCGAGCAACCCTCGGACGTGGAGACAGTTTCGCGGATTGCAGCCCCCCCCCCCAGGGATGGCGAGGTCTAATCTGAATCTGGGTATGTGGCGACAGTTTCGCAGATCGCAGCCCCACAAGGGCGACGAGCTCTATGAATCTGGGTAGAGCCCGCCTATGCTGTCCCCTCTCCCACCACTAGCTCTCGAACATGGCGACAGATTCGCAGATCGCAGCCTCCCAGGGGTGGCGAGGTCGGAGTCTGGGTATGACTCGAAAGAAGACCTTGAAATTGGCAACGGTTTCGCAGATTGTAGCCCCCCAAGGGCGACGAGGTCTAATCTGAATTTGGGTGGAACCCCGCTATGCTGCCCCCCTCTCCCCCCATTAGCCCTCGAAAGTGGTGACGGTATCGCAGATCGCAGCGCCCCAGGGGGGGGGGGGGCGGGGTGGGCGAGGCCTTATCATAGCCTGGGTATGCCCCTACTGTGCTGGCCCCCCCAACATCCCTCGAACGTGGCGACGGCGTCGCAGATCGCAGCCCCCCAGGGGTGGCGAGGTCTAATTCAGTCCTCGTCCGGCGACCCTGTGCCCCCTTCCCAGCAGCCCTCGAACGTGGCGACAGTTTCGCAGATCGCAGCACCCCAGGGGTGGCGAGGTCTAAGTCCGCGGCTGGCGACTCAGTGCTGCCCCCCAGCAGCCCTCGAACGTGGCCACGGTTTCGCAGATCGCAGCTCCCCCAGGGGGTGGCGAGGTCTAATCTGAATCTGGGTATGGCCCCGCTGTGCTGCCCTACCCTCCAGCCGCCCTCGAACGTGGCGACGGTTTCGAAGATTGCAGCCCCCCATGGGGTGGCAGGGTCTAATCGGAGTCTGGGTATGGCCCCACTGTGCGGCCCCCCACCCCCAGCAGCCCTCGAAAGTGGCGACGGTTTTCGCAAATCGCAGCCCCCCAAGGGGTGGCGAGGTCTAATATGAGTCTGGGTATGGCCCCACTGTGCTGGCCCCCTCCCCAGCAGCCCTCGAGAATGGCCACGGTTCCGCAGATCGCAGCCCCCCAGGATAGGCACGGCCTAAACCGAGTCTGAGTGTGGCTCCACTGTGCGGCCCCCCCCCCAGCATCCCTCGAAAGTAGCGACGGTTTCGCAGATCCCGGCCACCCAGAGGTGGCGATGTCTAATCCGAATCTGGGTATGGCGCAACTGTGCTGGCCCCCCAGCAGCACTCGAACGTGGCGACAGTTTTGCAGATCGCAGCCCCCCATTGATGGCGAATTCGGAGAAAGGTACGAGATTGGTACGAGACAAGAGGAGACAGAGAGAGAGAGAGAGAGCGAGACAGTACACCGATACATAACTATAGAGAGCGAGAGAAAGAGATACAGAGATAGCGAGAGAGAGAGAGAGAGAAACAAACAGACAAAGAAAGAAAGGCAGGAAGGCAGCACGCGACCAGAGCTCTCTACTTGGGGGAAAAACGCGCACCGTCGGATGTAAGGGGACGACGAGGAGATTGCGTCCTACGCACGAGGACGGGGGACCTTAAGCAATGGCTTGCGCAAGCAGCTTGCGCTGCGCACCGCTTGGAGACGGGCGCTGACGCGCGACCATACGCGGCCAGCTACGCGCGAACGCGCGAATGCCAGCGTGGTCGACCATTGTTGTTGTTTCATCGCTCGGCATGTGGTCAATGCTGGCATGAGCAGCTCAGAGCACCCCTGACCTTGACATCGAGCTCTGCTGCATCTTTGAAGTGGGTTTCCCGTCCTCTCTAGCCGAAGGAGCTTTGCCCCCCTCCAAGTCATGCCAAGTCATGCCTCTAGCCTGGGTGTCTCCAACGGCCGAAGACAGGCAAGGGCTCATGAGTCCACAAGTGTCCTTAAGAGGGCCTCTGAGGAGTCAACCCGTGTCGGGGAACTAGTGGGGGATCCCTGCGAAGCTCGCGAAGCCCTTCCGAAGATATGTAGGCGTTGAGTGGGTACGGGGCGCTCTGGCGAGACACAATTCATTTGGCACGGGCAGGGTCCACCGCGTTGTACAAGCATTGCGGCGCTATCTGACCGCCCCTGACCAAGCGTGCGACGAAGGAGAAAGGGCCTCACGCACGATGCCATACGCGGCGGCTTGCGCGGGCTGCCAGGGACCAAGTGCGCGACGAAGGAGAAAAGGGCCCTACGCACGGTAACATGCCGACCTTACGCGGCGGCGCACGCGGGCTGCGAGCGCGGCGAACCGCATGGAAACGAGGGGCGCTCACGCGGGGCCTTGCGGGGGCAACTTGCGCGCGAGGGTCCGCGCAAGCGCCCCGGTTTCTCTTCGTCGCTCAAGGGTGGATTTTAGAATTCCGCGCGTCATACACAGGCCGCCGCCGCCTCCAGACTGCACTTGAGCACGTGCGCTCACATCCTGGACCTGGCGCCTTCGAAAGACGCCGGCTACGCACCAGCCCCGACCCTGGCCAGACCCACATGAACAGGCGCATCGGACCTCCTGGCGTGGCCAAGACGGCAACACGACACATACATGATGCTCGCGACGCAGGCGGAGTCGAGCGCGACTGCAGGGCCAGCGGGTCGCGCAGGGCACTGGGCGCACCAGAGCAGGTTGAAGAGTGTAGACGCAGACTGTCGCGGAGGGGGAGGGGGGAAGGAGGCCCGGGACACCGAGAACCGGCGAGAACGGGCGCGCGCGCGCGTGCGCGCGAGCGCCCGAAACACACACACATACACACACACACACACACACACGCACACACACACGCACACACACACACACACGCACACACGCACACACTCACACACACACACACTCATTCACACACACACATACACACTCACACACTCACAAACAAAAACACACACGCACACCGACACAAACAAAAAAAACATGCACACCGATCCTGGGCCCAAACTGGGCCTAACCCAAGATCGGTGATTTGGACGCCCGAAACGGGTACGTACGGAAAAGCAGGCGCCGAGGTGAGGCGGGCAAATTGAAGTTCCCCCGAACACTGGAATGAGCCAAGCCACGCGTCTGCCCCTTGGGCCCCGCCCCGTGCTCGCGACTCCTCCCCCCGTGTCCTGGAGAGAGCGACGGTGCTGCCCACGCCGCTACTTGTCGATGCCACGGTTCGACTTCAGCGGCACGCTGGCGATGTGATCGGGTATGCGCTCGATCTCGGAAGGGGGGCCGTCGCGAAGGGCGGCCACAGCAACAGACGACGACGACGACGACGATGACGACGACGACGACGACGACGACTACGACGACGACGAAAACGACGACGACGACATAAACATCAGCGTTCGAAGGTCCGCGCAAAACTCTTGAATCGGCGCTGGACCACCCCTCGGCTGACGCGCGGAGCGGGCCAGGGGAGGGGTGGCACCAAAGGCACCTCCCAGAGGAGGCGGGGGGAACAACGCCGACCCATACAATCCGCGAGGACCCACGAACGTTGAGTCTCATGCAAAGTGCTTCTTGCCTTCGAGGGGCGGCGATGAGAACGAAGATGAACCGCTGGCATCTTGAGCCGATGAGGCGGCCACGCGGAGGTGACCACGAGCCGCGCCTCGCCGGGCGCGACCCGCGAGGTTAGGCGCGAAAGGCCCGGGCAGCCTCCGGGGACACTGGCAGCGAAGGCACGCGCGCTGGCAGGACACCACGGCCCACGCGACGCACCCGCGCGAGCCACTCGATCTCGAGCGATCGCGTCAACGCTCTGGGGGGGGGGGGCACCGGGGCGGCCACCAAAGGGCTTCTCCGATCGTGCATCGCCCGCGCCCGCCCGTCGCGTCGCGCAGCACGCTGCGCGAAAAAGCGCCGCCGCGCCGCGCAGCTGCAAGAACGCGCGCGGCTACCTTCCCGCGGCCACGTCCGCGGCCCTGCGGGTCACCTGCCATGCAGCAGACTCCGTGTTCCCCCCGCCCTCTCCCATTCCCCCACCCCTTCTGCGAGGCGGTGATTTATCCATCATCCAGCACCTGGGCACCCACGTCCTGGTGTGCCACAGCGGGCGGCGGATGCGGACATCTGGCCATCGCTCGGACGTCCATTCCCTGTGTTTTTGTTCGGCTTCGTGCGATGTTTTTTCGCCAAATGATCAAGGATGCTCCTCGATGGTCCTCGCCGGGAAAAAAATGCACACGTCCGAGCGATGCCGAGACATGTGTTGGCCCCTACGGGCCAAACAATATCCACATCCGCCCAGGGGCCCGACGATAATCATGTCCACCGCCTGTGGAGGTCCGCGAAGAGCGATCCCCCAGCCGGTGGCTCTGTGGGTATAGTTGGGAGCCCCGCTTCGGACCCTCGGCCGACACGATCTGGGGCGACGAGATCTGCACGGATCCACTGCCCCCCGGCCAGGCCCGCCCTGGGCCCGGGAGCGGTGTGTACACAGATTTGCATCTACAGATCTGCATGTCATAGGCATCTACCTATACAGAAGGGGCGTTGACCTAAGGAACCCTAAATAAGGAACGAGGCCTCTTTTTCCCATGAGGTTAACTTCGATTTCCCATAGAAGCCCTAAGCAAAATCAAAGGCGAACTGAAAAATAACTAAGGAACACCGAGCCCCTCCCCAACGAAAAGGGTTCCTTCCTCAGTGCCCCGACTGTACGACCACCCTGCGGGTGATAAGGAGGTTGGGGGGAGGGGGGCCAGCAGTGGGCAACAGTGGTGACTGTTGCGCTGCCACGAACGATCTCCCTATCGATATCACTCGATCTCACAATCGATATCACTGTTAATCTCACTATCGATCTCACTATCGATCTCACGATCGACCTCACTCTCGATCTCACCATCGATCTCACTATCGATCTCACAATCGACTTCGTCATCGGTCTCACTATCGTTTTCGCACCAGCGGGACACCGGGACACCGGCGGGACACCGGCGGGACACCGCGCGCCACCGCTTGCCGGAGGGGTCCGGCCGGGGCCCAGCCTCAAGCGGGACACCGGCGACCGGCGGGACACCGGCGGGACACCGCGCGCCACCGCTTGCCGGAGGGGTCCGGCCGGGGCCCAGCCTCAAGCGGGACACCGGCGGGACACCGCGCGCCACCGCCTGCAGGAGGGAGAATCATTAGGTCCGGCCGCGCCTCAGCCACAGGAGACCTTCCTCTCGCCCGCCCTACGCAGCTTCGCCTCGCCCGCACGCGCGGCACGCACGAGCACGAGCACGACACGCACGCACGGGGGGCTCTCCGGTCCACTTCGGTCTCACCCCCCAACCTCGGATTTATGTGTTTTGTTGCATGACGTGCTGGTTCTAGATGTTAATATAGAGGATACATTTACACAATATATGTGTATATATACTTTATGTATATGCATATATATATATATATAGAGATATATAAATATGTATACACACACCGCTCTGGCCTGACCAGGAGGAGCGTCCGCGCAGAGCCTGATGCCGCTCCTCTTCGTCGCCCAGCTGTTTCTGACTCGAGTCGCCGGCAGGGGGAGGCTCTGGGCAGCCTGGGCGGCGGCAGTCTTCAGCACGAGGAAGAGCGGTCTGGAGGTAAGACAAGCACTGGTGCCTGGCGATGCTCGGCCTCTCGGGCCCCTGCCTAGACTGTGGGGCCGGAAGAACACGACGCGGGAAGACTGGTACTGGGGGAGCCCCCTGAGGCCCAGGGCCCGATTTCCTCGGGAACCGACCTTCCCCTCGTGCCAAAGTCCGCCGGGGACCTCTAAACGCAAACTCTTAGAGATGCTCCACCTCCTCCTCCTCCTCTTCCTCCTCCTCCTCCTCTTCTTCCTCCTCCTCTTCCTCCTCCTCCTTTTTCTTCCTCTTGCTCCTCCTCGTGCTCCTCCTCCTCCTCCTCCTCCTCCTCCTCTTCCTCCTCCTCCTCCCTCCCGTCCTCCTCCTCCTCCTCCTTTTCCTTCTCCTCCTCCTCCTCCTCGTCCTCCTTGTCGTCTTGCTCCTGTGGACTGTGGACTGATGGCGCAAGACTTGTAGAGCGCGGTCCTCCCTCCCCCAGGGCCAGTCGGCCTTGACGGGGCTGATCAAAGTGAAGCCAGGAGATCCCTAAATCACCGTTCCAAGAATCGCTGGCTTGTGGGGTACGCAGTAAGCAGTAAGGAAGTAAAGGACCATAGAAGGCGAGGGAAACAGGAGGGAAAGGACCCTACCCATGACTCCTCTTCCTCCATCCTCCTCCATCTCCCATCATCATCCTCTCATCCATCCTCCATCTCATCATCAGATCCATCATCATCATCATCCTCATCCTCATCTCATCATCATCAGCATCATCATCATCATCATCATCATCATCATCATCATCATCATCATCATCATCATCATCATCCTCATCATCATCATCATCCTCATCATCATCCTCATCCTCATCCTCATCCTCATCCTCATCCCTCATCCTCATCCTCATCCTCATCCTCATCCTCATCCTCATCCTCATCCTCATCATCATCCTCATCCTCATCCTCATCCTCATCCTCATCCTCATCCTCATCCTCATCCTCATCCTCATCCTCATCCTCATCATCCTCATCCTCACATCCTCATCCTCATCCTCATCTCATCCTCACTCATCCTCATCCTCATCCTCATCCTCATCCTCATCCTCATCCTCATCCTCATCCTCATCCTCATCCTCATCCTCATCCTCATCCTCATCCTCATCCTCATCCTCATCCTCATCCTCATCCTCATCCTCATCCTCATCCTCATCCTCATCCTCATCCTCATCCTCATCCTCATCCTCATCCTCATCCTCATCCTCATCCTCATCCTCATCCTCATCCTCATCCTCATCATCATCATCATCATCATCATCATCATCATCATCATCATCATCATCATCATCATCATCATCATCATCATCATCCGGCTCTTCCTCCTCCTCATCATCCCTTTCGCTCTCCTCCTCCTCTTCCTCCTCGTCCTCCTCCTCCGCGTCGCTTCGAGCCATATCTGCTAAAATGCGAACAGGCGGACCCGCAATTCCGCTCGGGGCGCATCGCCGAGAGAGCGCGTCGGCTGGAGGCGGGCGTTCTGACGGCCGGCCAGGCCTGGCCCCGCTGCCCCCCAAAAAACATGAACAAAAACTGCAGAAACATGAGTAAAGGCAGCCTGGATGGGGTCGGAGGATCGCGCCGAATCGCCGATGCATCAGTGCACCGGCGACGTCGGCGATGCATTGGCGCCGTCAGCGCGAAGAAAGCCGGGCTCCACATCACGCCGCATCGCTGATGCATCGACGCTGCGGCGCGATCCTCCGACCCTGTCAACTCGGACCGCGCCCAGGAAGCCAAGAGTTCCTTTGGGCCGGCGATGGAACTTCCTGGAGGCGCCTAAAGCGCAGGCCGAACCTGGCACGCTGCGCGCGACAGGGGCGGCCGCCTGTGCTCTTGAGAGGGGGTTGGGGTGGGCACGCGCATATCGGCGCTGTCTCCAGGAGGACTTCCCAGATACCGAACATGTCCTAGACTCTGCGACAGGTTCGCGCGGCGTCGGCGCGCGCAAGAGTTTTCGACACCCCGTCGATCGTTCAACCCCGACCGGTTCACGGCTGAATTCTTCGATCCGTCAAGTCCAGCGGCGCTGACCCTACGCCCCTGATAAAAACCGCCCGGAATTAACACGGTTCGGGGCCCAGGGGGGAATAGTAACGTTTTCCTGGCAGGAAGATGATGATACTGATGATGGCGATGCTGCTGGTGATGCTGATGACGATGAGTTCGAAACCCATTGCCCGTGCATTAGGGATCCTGGCCGCGTGCAATTGAAATCCTAAACCTGGCCCGCGCTTCGTAGGTCACCGGCCCTCGCCAGGAAACCTTTCTCGCGAACAATCTCGAATGACTTGCCCAGTCAGGCTCGGCACCCTTTGGAGCTGTCCTTGCAGGGCACTCATTTGGAGCGCGCCGGGGCTGCCCCGCGAGAGCCTCCTCGAAAGTCCTACGCTCGGGCACTGGCGCGGCCGGGTCCTCCGGCGGCGGGGCCTTGATCCTGGCTCTCGGCCTCGGCCTTGGCAGAGCGGTTGTAGCTGGCGCCCTGGGGCTTCTTGGCCTACTCGTCGCCTCGAGCGCGCAGCGCGTTGTTGCTGACGGGTGGTTCGCGGCCCTCGCCTCGGATCTCGCGCGAGGCGCGCTCGGCCCACCTCGCCGCCCAGGGCCCGCGGGGCCATCCATCTACAACAAACGTCTCGTTGCTGCTCGGAAAGCATTTCTCCCGTGGGGCCGATGGCGCTGAGCTGTCAGGGGCCCCCCGCGGCGGCCTGCTCGGCGCTTCGGAGACGGCTACCCAAGGGCGTCGCTGCGCTCGACGGCAACGCCCGCCCTCTGCTTGCACAACTTGAGGCGGGTGTAGTGCGCGGGGGCCTCGGAGTGCGCCGCGATCTGCAGGTGCCCGCCCTTCTCGACTCTCTCGGCCCAGCGCTTCGCGCTTCTGCCCCTGCCGCTGCTGGGCGGCGGGCTCGCCCTCGCCCCAGCCCAAGCCCGGGCGACGGCCGCCGTGAGCTCGACCGCCGCAATGCATGGAGGGGCGCCCGCGCGCTCGTCGATCTCGGCCAGCTCGAGGGCGTCGCCCCCCTCGATCCGCCCGCAGCTCATGATCGCGCGCTGCCCGGCGAGCGCGGCGCGCCAGGGCCCCTCGCGCGCTCGCCAGTCCAGCTTCTGCGGCCCGGCGAACTTGTTGCCCGCGCACGATCACGGCCTGCGAGGCTCGGGGGCTCACAGGCACTCGTTAACAAGCGTCCGCCTGCGCCTCCGCTTCCGCCAGTTCCCCTCTCGCCCGAAGGCGAAGCTGGCGGAAGCTAGTAAACGAACGCCCGCGGCGCCCCGAGCCTCGCCGCCATCGATCCGAGGATCGCCGAGGCGCCCCCCTCGTGCACTCGGAGCCGGCGGGCGCCCTCGATGGTTGGGAAGCGCCAGACGTCTTGGACTCCGCCGCGCCTGCCTTGTGGATCCTCCTCGGTGACGCGGGCCGCCCTGCCATGCCGGGGAGGTCTTCAAGCCTTGAGGCCCGCCATCTCCTTGGCCTTGCCCAGTCTCGTCCGGTTGCGCGAAAAGGGCGCCTCGGCCTTGAGCTGCTCGGAGAAGCTCGACTTGGCCTTCGGGGCCCTGCCTGGGAGCTTCGCCACGGCCGCGCCGCGGCCCAGGTGCTCGAGGGAGGCCCCGCCGCCAGCCCCCGCCTTCGCGCGCCGCCCCATGCGCCGCAATGTGCCCTGGAACTGGCCCGAGAACTTGGGCGCCCACCAGCTCGCGCGCACTCCGGCGCATGAGCTCGAGTGGTTTCTCGAAAGCGCGCGGAAACTCAATCTCTTTGATCCGCTCCTCCGGCGGCCTGAGCATGCCCATATGCTCGTCGGCGAGTGCTAGATCCGGGTCTCGGGGCCCCAGGAGGCAAGGGTTCTCGCCCTTCTCGCAGTCCTCGGGCAAGTCCTCGGCGCGGATGCAGTCGCCGCCCAGGGCGCCCCGGTCGGGCACGGGCGGCGCGATCTTGGGCCAGCGCCGGACGCCCTCCGGGCGCTCGCTCGCCAGCCTCGGCTCGACGCCGCGGCCAGGCTCGACGGAGTAGCTCCAGGTCTCTGGGCCCGCGACAGCTTTGAGCTCGCGCGCGCAATATGACGTGGAGCGCCCCGTCGACGAGGTAGATCCACTCGTGGAAGTTACTGCGAGCGAAAGCCGTCGCCGCGAATAGAGGCGCCAGGGTCGCGCGGCAGATCAGTCGAACCCAACCTGGTAACATGCATTCCCAGCGAACACACAGCAACCAAGAAACGGGCACGTTCGACGTCGCTCTCCGAAGGGGCATGCGTCACCCAGCCACGAAGTCACTCTGGGAAGCGAAGACCAAAACACAGCCGGTAATTGCGAAACGTTAGTTCGTCCCGTGCAGTACGGACCTTGGGGCACTCGCAGACTACATGCCGCCTGGATGGGTCGAGTGCGTCGCAGAACTTGCACGGCTTACCGGGCTGGTGTCGCGCCCCCGACGCCCCCGCGCCAGAGCGGAATATCAAGACGCATACACGTTCATGAGCCGGAAGCTTCCAACGCCTAGATGAGTAGACCTCATCGGAACATTCCATGCCCACATCATCGATGCCTTGCGCTTTCTGTCTGGATCTGCTCACTTGCAGTAAGCTCCGCGCCCGAGCGATTGCTCTGAGGGCATGTTTGGGCTCACTTGGGGCCTGTTCGCAGCCATCGCTGGTCAGCCGGACCGCGAGCACTCGGTTCGCTGGTCGACCTCGGAACGGCGCCGCCTCGTTGCGCCAGGTCGAGCACGCCCCCCTACGGGCGGATTTCCGAAGAAACATTGAAAATATGCCAAACATGTGCAGATAATATGAATCACCGTATATATATATATACACATACATAGCTATATATCTATACATAGAGAGAGATAACGAAAGAAAGAGAGAGAGAGAGAACAAAAAAGAGAGAGAGAGAGAGAGAGAGAGAGAGAGAAACCAACAAAACAACTGATATCATCGCCCCCATGCTATTTCTCCATGGTTTTTGAACATTCCCCCTGCAGAGGGACATGCCCGCCTTGATCCCTATGCTTCTCGCGGAAGCGGGCACAAGCCTCGGCGCTGCAGTAGAGGCGCTCGTTGGGCCCCCAGTAGGTCGGGCACTTCTGCTTATTCTCGGGCTCGGCCTCCGCCTTCTGGATCCAGCCCTGCTCGATGGCCCAGCGCGCATCTGCCTTGACCTCCTGGATCGCGGCCTCGAGGTGCTCGCGGGCGTCTGGCCCCCTCGAGAAATTCGCGACGCCGGGGGCCATGGGCGCGCGGGCCACATTCTCGAGGCGCGCTCGGAGCGCGATGGCCTCGGTCCACGGGCTGGAGAGGCAGCCTGCGAACAGGAGGCTCTGGCCGCGCTGCTCCTCGACGAAGCCGACGACCAAGGAAGCGATGAGCTCGTCCATCCAGCCCCTTGGCTGCCCTCGCGCGTCGATGGCCTCGAAGATCCTCGCGCCTCTTGGCTCCTGCGGCGTAGATCTCGCCCCCATGGGCGCGCGCTACCTCCTCGGCCCCGAGCTTGCGGCAGAGCGCGGCGGCGTCGACGCAGACCGCGATCGCGTCGGCCCTCCGCTCGGCGAGCGCCAAGGGGCCCCCGACGAAGAGGCTGGTCCTCGAGGCTGCCCCTCGCGACCAGGTTCAGGAACCTGTCGGCCGATGCCCAAGTTCGCGCGGCCTTCCCCACGCAGAGCGTCTCGTTCATCTGCCAGTGCTGGCGCTGGCCCTAGCGCCCGTTCGCGCGCGGCCTGCGAGCGGCGAGCTCGCCCGCCCACTCCTGGTCCTCCTTGCGCTGCTGGTTGGTCTGGAAGGTCTTCAGGCGCTTGACAACCCTCTCATGGATCTCGCCGCTGCAGCCCACGCGCCCCTCGTCTCTCGCGCGGACCTGCTCGCAGCGCGCCCGCGCCAGGATCGCCCTCCCCCGGGGCCTCGCGGCCACGCTCGCGCGCCCGCTTGAACCGGCGCGCCGCGCGGCGCGCGACGCCCTCGAGAGGGCGCTCGGCGGTGACCGCGCGCGGCGCGTCGCGGGAGAGCCCGGCACCCTCGCTCTCGCGCTTGCCGCTGTCGGGGCGGACGCGCCCGCGAGCTCGGGGGCCGACCTTGACGGCCGGCCCTCGACGCGGCGACCTTCTTCTCGTGGGCCGCCCTAAGCCCGTGCCATCTCGCGGCCGCCTCTCGGTTCCAATGCAATTTCTCGCGCGGCGCGGCCTTGGTCGACGCCGTGCTGGTCGCGCCGTGCTCGCCGGCGCGCTCGCCCCAGTCGAGGGCGATCTGGAGCTCCGACAGCGCCGGTGGGTCTCGTCGCAGCGCGGGGGCAGCTCGCGGCTCGCGCGCCCCCCTCAGCGCTCGATCTCCCCCTCGGGTGCGCCGCCGAGGGCCATGCCTCACATGGCGCCGCGCCCGAAGTCGTGCCAGCGCAGCGCCGCGCCCTCGGTGCTCGCCAGCTCTCGGCTCGCGGCCGCAGCCGCTTGTCGCTCCTCGCGAGGAGGAGAGGCGTGAGTAGTCAGTAGTAGCAGTAGTAGTAGTAGTAGTAGTAGTAGTAGTAGTAGTAGTAGTAGTAGTAGTAGTAGTAATAGTAGTAGTAGTAGTAGTAGTAGTAGTAGTAGTAGTAGTAGTAGTAGTAGTAGTAGTAGTAGTAGTAGTAGTAGTAGTAGTAGTAGTAGTAGTAGTAGTAGTAGTAGTAGTAGTAGTAGTAGTAGTAGTAGTAGTAGTAGTAGTAGTAGTAGTAGTAGTAGTCGTAGTAGTAGTAGTAGTAGTAGTAGTAGTAGTAGAAGTAGTAGTAGTAGTAGTAGGAGTAGTAGTAGTAGTAGTAGTAGTCGTCCCTCGCCTTCGATTTGCCCGAAGCCAGCGCCCGACGATTCCGAAACGCCTACTCCCAGCGAAACGGGGCGGCGGCCGCCCTGCGCGTCTGGGGCCACAGACCGTGGCCCCCACATGACCCGGGCCCGCAGCCCCTGGCAAACTTCCGAAATCGTCGCGGGGTTCAACTCGCCCATGGGGCCGCCGTTCCAGCGGGGGCCTGCCTTGGTGCTGGCGTCGGCGCTATGACGTTGTAAGAAGCGACAAGCTGGAACGAGCACCAATGCGCCACTGGAAATGTCGGGGGCGCTTTCCCTATAAAGGGCTGGGCGACCCAAAGGGGCCTGGAAAGCATGAGATGGCTCGCATTGCTCTCCGGATTTTCAAGCCAGGGAGCTTGCGTGATAGGAAAGCGCCCCATGTGGCCCATGGCGCCCCTCGGGCCCATGGGGCCCCCGTGGCCACGGGGATTCGCAAGGCCCAAAAACCCGATGTGGCCCTGACAAGTCAGGGGGCCCATGGGGCCCGCGCAGCTCGCAAGGCCAGCGCGGCGCATTGGGCCCATGCGCGCTACGGCGCACGTGATGCCCAAGAAACCTCTGCGGGACTCGCGGGGCCCATCGGGCCTGCTGGGCTCGCGCGGCCCACGGGCCTCGCGCGGCCCGTGGGAATCCAACGCCCACCTGGGGAAGTAGAGACAGCCCGCCCTGTTCCGGCGCGCTCAGATCTGGCGCGCATCAACGCGGGACACGAGCAAGAGACACGGGCAACGGCAGTCAACGGAGGCTAAGATTTCTTTCCCAATGGGATCTTGGCGTTGGTGTCGGGGCCCGGTGCGCCGAGTCGCTAGCGCTGTTGGCGCTGTTGTTGCCATCGTGGTTGGCGTTGCTGGTGTTGCTTGCTGTTATTGTTGCCGTTGCCGTCGCCGTCGCCGACTAGCCGACTCGACGTCGACGCCGTCGTCGCCGTCGGCGACTCGACGTCGCCGCGGCCGACTCGCCGTCGCCGACGCCGGCTCGACGTCGCCGTCGCTGTCGCGCCGACTGCCTCGCATAGCTTGCACAACAGAGGCAGCACCGCATATGTTCTCCACATTGGGCTTCGCGCGCGCATGCCGAAGTCGCTCGAACGCGCGTGCGCTTGCGCTGTCGCACGAGTTCCTTGCAAAAGAAACAACAAATGCACGCGCGCGCGTCGTCGCGCACGCGTGCCGACATCCGTCAAGAAACTCGAGCGCGAGGAGGCCCAGGCGAGCGCGCGTCGAAAGGGCCCCCCCTAGAGAAAAGCTGGGAGCGGCGCGGCGCTCGCGCGGCCGCAGCCCCGCCGCGGGACAGCCCCCCCGAAGCGAGAGAGGACCCCGAATGCAGCAGCCTCGCGGGGAAGGGCAGCGGCGAAGCGGCGGCGAAGCGTCGAGGCAGCTGGAGGAAAGGACAAGGAGCGGGGATGGAGGGGGGACGGTTGGGGGGAAGGGGAAATGCGGGGTGGCGAAGGAGCAGAGCCGCGCGGTCTTGGACAGTGCCCAACTCAATAATTCGCGCACGCAGGGCGCAGTTTGCCGCTAGGCGCTGAATGCCGCGCCGCGAGCGAACTAAACAGAGGGGCGGGGGCGCGGCGCTTTGCCGCCCGCTGTGGCGCGGCTACGCGAGAAGTAGCTGCAGCGCTACGCTGCGCCGCGCAACCGGGCGACCGCGGCGAGTGACAGCCGCGTCAAACTAACGGGAAGGCAACGCACCCCCCCCCCCCGGGCGCGACAAGCAAAGGCGTTGCCACTGCAATGGAGTAGCAACAGACACGCACACGCCCGTGGAAAAAGACAGGCCCGCGCGTCGAAACAAATATTCCACCACACAGCGAAGCGCGATTGTAAAGCAGAAAACACGCACGCGCGTCAACGCTAAACCGCTGCCACGCAGCACAGCGCGACTGCGAAGCAGAACAGGGGCGCGTCGCAACAAGAATACCGCTACACTGCGCAGCACGACTGCGAAGCAGACGCAGTATGTCGAAACGACGATGCCGCCACAGCGCAGAATGACTGCGCAGCCGAAGCACAAATGCCAAACATATGCGAAGTTCGAATGCGAAGTGCGCCGAATACGCCCGCTACGATACGAGGGCGCCGGGTGCGAGCATTAGCAAGCCGCAGGTGCCCTGACCGCTGCAAGTCGCGCGCCAACGCTTCGCTGCAGACGCGCCTCGGAGGCCCGCGGGCCCCCCCGCCCGGCAACAATCCCAGCCGAATCTCGGCCGCCGCCGGGCAGCATCCCAGCCGAATCCCAGCCGCGGCCCCGCCGCCACGCCCGCGAAACAGCTGCCAGCCCTCCAAAAAACGCCGCCGCCAACAAAATCCCACAGCGAATCTCCGCCGCGGCCGCGCCGCCGCCCAGCCGCGGGCCCTCTCCCCGAGGGCCCCCGCGTGGCCTCGCAGGACCTCGCAGGAAGGAGGAGTGCGATGGAAAACAGGAGGAGAGCGATGCAGGAGCACGGCTACAGAAGGGGGAAGCAAGACCGCCCGGGGCGAAGGGCGGGAGGGGCGGCAAGGAGGGCGCGAAGGGAAGGCAGGAAGGCGACGAAGGAAGGAAGGAGGAGGAGAGAGGCGGAAGAAGGACGGATGAGGGAGGCGATATGGAAGACAACGGAAAACAGGAAGAGGAATGGTGGAGGGACCACCGATGAGGATTGAGAAAAGAAAAATAAGGAAGACAAGGGCAGGGGGAGGGAAAAGGGAGCGGGCCTGCGCAGACCTGGGAGGACGCACCAACGACGTGAAGAGAAGCAGAATGTGTTGGCGACAACGAATACGATGGTAGTGATGGAAGCAAATTATAACAGACTTGACTGAACGTTTTTGGCTCGATGTGGACCCCCGCAACTTTGGGATGCAACGTTATTGGGCCGCCGCATGTTCATCGCGGGAGATGGCAGCGTCGGCGCCAGGGCCGGCGCGCGCGAAGCGCACTGGAGAAAGATCACAAAGTGCGAATGACGAAGCGCCCGCGAACGGCCCCGAAGCGGACGCAATCGCAACGATTCGGCGCTTCTCGCTACAACGCCATCTCTGGCTGCGCCAGCCTGACACAGACACGCGCGAGAGACTGCCGCGCCATAGCCACGCTAACCGCGCATTCCAAAAAGCTGGCCGCAAGGAAAAATCATCAACGCGCAAAGATGCACGAGAGCACAGGTGGGGTCAACTGGATTTCGGCTCTGTTCCTGTTCGAATGACACATGTGGGGCCATTTTTCGCCTGGGCCCCTCATTTAAGCGACGCAAAGATTTCAAAACCGAGCGTCGCGAAACAATGCAACATGTTGCGTTGCAGCAGCAGCCGCCAAAAAAGCTAGCGCTCGCGCTCTTGCGAATTCTTAAGGAAACCGTCGGTTTTCCAACGTCTGCGCTGAATTCTGCCAAACGAAACGGGCCCCTCGCGCCGCATGCCGGAATCATTCGAGCGCCCGCGCGCGCTGCGCGCGCGCGCGTGGGTGGGGCGTGGGGGGGGGGGGGGGCGCAGCGCGCGTCAAATCATACCGCGCGGGCCACGCTCGCGCGTCGGCCGCGCGCGCAAGTCGAATTCCATCGAGAACCTCCATCGCCGACGAAAGGGCGCCGTCGTCGTCGTCGGCGCGACCAGCATCGGCGCCGCCCCTGGTCGCGCCGTCGTCATTGCCAACATCGTCGCCAGCATCGCCGCTTTCATCATCGCATCTACTGCTGTCGACGTTGCCATGATGCCGCGCCCGCCCAAGTCTCCGACTCGCACTGGCGCGCCCGCTGGGGCGCGCCCAGAGGTCAGCGCCACCGCGGCCGCGTCGGTCGCGCCAAGATAGCTGGCCGCCGCGCGCAAGCGCGCGCGGGCTGGCGCGGGCGCAGAGATGCACCAGCCAGCGCCAAGCACTCGTGGCAATCGCCGCCGCCCGTGTTCTGTACGACAAGTTGCGAGTGGGTGGGTGGGAAGATTGCGCGAGCAGTGGAGCTGACAACTGCGAGCCCCATAAGTGCATGGCACCGAATCCGCTACGCGGGCCTCAACGACATCCCTAGCCTCGCGGCCCTGGCCCGACGGCGGCGGCAACGACGGTCCACGATCGCGAGGCTCGATCCTCGATCCTCGGATCGAGGACCCGAGACGCTCGAGTCCAACACCGGTGATCCTCGGATCTGAGATCCAAGGTGCTCGAATGCGCTGGGGTCCAAGTTCGAGGGTCACCGACCCCAGGATCGAGGATCGAGCCTCGCCGATGGCGGCCGTGGCCTGGGCGACGGCGACGAGGGCGGCCGACGATCTCCGAGGCTCGATCCACGGCCCTCGGATCGAAGACCGAAGACACTCGAGTCCAAGAACGATGATCTCCGAATCTGGGATCCAAGGTGCTCGAATTTGCTGGGGCCCAAGATCGGAGATCCTCGATCCGAGAATCGATGATCGAGCCTCGTCGGTGGCGGCCAGGGCCTGGCGGCGGCGACGAGGGAGATCGACGATCACCGAGACTCGATCCTCGATCCTCGAATCGAGGGCCCGAGACCCTCGAGCCCAAGATCGACGATCCTCGGGTCTAGGATCCAAGGTGCTCGAAGGTGCTCGGACCATCGATCCGAGCGTCAAGGGTCGAGCCTCGTCGACGGCGACGAGGGCGACGGGCGGTCGCCGAGGCTTGATCATCGACCCTCGGATCGAGGACCCAATATCCTCGAGTCCAAGATCGATGATCCTCGGATCGACATACCAATGAGCTCGAGAACCCCCGGGTTCAAGATCGAAGGTCCTCGATCTGGGGTTTGAGGATTGAGCATCGTCGACGGCGCGCTCGACGTCTAACTCGGCGAGGAAGGGGCGCAGCTTGAAACGCGCACCTCTTCGGGGCTGCCTCTCCAGAAAACGGCGCTCCCTCGATTGGCCTCCAGCGCTGGACCTCGACGGGCGCGCTCTCCAGGCCTTGTCCCCCGTGCCCGCCTCGCCCGCGTCGCCCGCCCTCTCGGCCGCGCGCTCAGCGACCAGTTCTGCGCGATCGTTCGCGATCGCGCGGTAGCTCTCGAACTGCTTCTCGATGATGCGCTCGAGGATAGCCTTGCTGGCGTTGCTGGCCTCTTCCTCGGCCTCGTGGTCGTGCTTGGCCCGCGTGGCAAGGCGCGCTGCCTCCTGGAGCTCGCGCTCGGCGTCGCGGAGCGTCTCGTCGCGCCAGCGCCGCTTGGCGACGACCCAGGCGGCCCGAGCGCGCTCGTCTGCGCGGGTCGCGACCAGGTTCTCCTCGGCCCAGGAGAAGCGCCTTGACATCCTCGGGCAACTCCGCGATCGCCTCGAAACCCCGCTGGGTTTCCTTCGCGGGCCTGGCGCTCACTCCCGCACTCGACAAAGACCTCGCAGGGCTTGCGACGCGGGCCCGCCGGGTGCATGATCTCGCCGGGGCCCTGGGGGCCGATCGGGAGCGCGCCGAGCGCCTCCTTGATAGGCGTTTCGTAGGAGCCGTTGCTCAGTTCGTCGACGGTCTCGTCGCCGAGAAACGCGCCCTGTTTAGCGGCAGCATCGAGGAGCTGCTGGCAGAAACTCGGCATGAGGATGAACAATTTGCACCTTGTCGCAGTCCTGGTCGTGCTCCTCGAAGGCGTCGACCGTCTCGTCGGGCTTCTCGCGCCGCAACTTCCAGCGGACGGCGGCGGGGAGCTCGAAGCGCCGAATGTCTTTCCCGTGGAAGATGCCTTCGTACATGATGGACTCGACCGCGCCCGACTTGTAGATCGTCTCGAGCGCCGCGCTCACGACGTCACTCGACTACAGAGAGCTCCAGCCACGAAGGCATATGCTCGTCATCTCCGAAACGTCGGTGGCCTCGCCGCTCGTCTGACACTGGCGGATCTGGGAGCAAGTTCTCGCACAGGATATTGAAGCACTGGTTTGCCATGACCTGCTTGTCGAGGATATCTTTGTTCTGCTTGAGACCTCGGTGAAGAGCTCGATCAACTCAGCAACGGGCTCGGCTGGGACTCGGGACCCGGCGCCCTGGGAAAGCGCCGCCGCCCTCGCGCGGGCCTGGGAGCGCGCCATGCTCTGTGGCGGTTTTGGGCGGAAGTTCGGGGCCTCGGGAAAGGGCTCCGAGGTATCGCGGCTCGGGGCAGCTCGAGCCAACGCGCTCGCGGGGGACGGGGAAAAGGGGAAGAGGTGGAGGAGGGGGAGAAGCGGAGGTGAAGGCGCTAAGGGGGGGAGGAGGAGGAGGACGAGGAGGAGGAGGAGGAGGAGGAGGAGGAGGAGGAGGAGGAGGAAGAGGAGGAGGAGGAGGAGGAGGAGGGAGGAGGAGGTCCCGTGGAGGTGCCTATGGGGCCACGAACTGTGTGAGGGGGGTGCTAAAATGGGGGCCCACGAGACGCGCGGACGCATGCGGGCACCGCCATTTGGGCTTTCGGTGGAAATCCCTATTGGGCTACGAACCGTGCGCGGTGTGTGTGTGTGTGTGTGCGCTAAAAAAAAGGTCCCGTCCTCTGCCTGCTCGAAAAACGCATGCTAACTTCAAAATCCAATCGGTCATCATGGCCGTACCACACATTCTTGACTCGGGACGGGCTGAGAATCTGAGAATCCCAAGCCTACCACCTTGCGAAGACTGAAATGACGAGACCCCCGTTGCCATGCCACACGTTATTAATGGTGTTGCTGATCAACATAACAAGATGACAACTTCGATTCGCAATTCTCGCCAGCATCGCCAGCGCGCCATCGACGCATGAACCTACCATACCCGGCGGCCCCAGTTTCTGGAACCCGTGTGGAATGTTTGGGGATCTTCGAAATCCGAGAAGCCCTGGAACGTATCATCACCGTGGCCTTCTGCTCCTCCGGTCCGGGGCCTTCTCAAAAGGCGGCAGGGCTTCTCAGAAACCATCTGGCCTTCTGAA
>CAUYUJ010008158.1:364722-382222 GCA_963575745.1 Prorocentrum cordatum | reverse complement strand
ATTTCAAGACTGTTTGCTCTTATCTACTCGCGTGCCATTAAACACGTCTACCCCAAACCCTCGATACCCGCTCTCTTCCTCTTCGATCGCAGCCACCTTGGGAGTATATCTTCCTTACCTTCCACGTGTAGTTGGCGCAGCCTCTAAAACAGGGGAGGGATCGAAAGGAGGAGGGAAGAGACAAGGGAGAGGGAGAAGGATGGAGCACGAGAGATATTAGAAGGAGGGGGAACAGGAGCAAGAGCAGAAGGGCAGAACCGAACGGGCGGGTCGGGCGGGCGGACCCTAACAGGCAGGTCGGGCGGGCGGGCCCAGATGGCCGTTCGAGCGGGCGGGTCACTGACGCGTCAACCCAACATGAATTGAAAAGAAGTTCAGAGCGATAGCGTGATTCCCAGGCAACCCGTCAGGAAATCCAAAGCGAGAGCGAGATTCCTGAATATTGGGGGCACAGCGGCGTCTGAATAAATTGTAAGAAAATACAACGCGAGAGCGCCGATTCTGCATACATTATGATAGAGGCCCGCGCGAGAGCGCGATTTTATAATAAATCGTGGGGAAATGTCAGGCGGAAGCCGTTGTTGCAAGTCGGACGCCAGGGACACACTTTAAGGAGGAAGACTTTCCCCCTTGTAAAGAAACAGGGTGCGAGCGCTGGGAGGAGTACTTTGATAGAAAACGCAAAAAGTGCACCAGGCAGGGAGGATCATCGAAAATCATTACTTACGAAATGAGATTCCAACAAGCAAACATCCAATCACCTCTGTCCTCGCGGAGGAAAGGGAGGAGGAGCAGGTTGAGGAGGAGGAGGACAAGGAGGATCTGTGCATGTTCGGGGGCGCGCAAACATGGATTAGCGATCCATGGATTTTGGCGCGCGTTCGCCAAATCCATGGATCGGGGGAGGTGCCCTCCCTAAAATGCGGCCGGTACTGCTTCGTTCGGCGGCGGGAATCCGCGATTTCCCATGGAAACGGGACCCGTCGCTCATCCACGCCCCTTGATTCATGTTTGCGATCGCCTGACATGTGCATAGCAAGCGTCACCCGACACCTGCCCAGCGCGCCTCCCCATCTTCTCCAGCTCCCCCATGACGCAGTCTGTCAGGCAGGGGATGCACTTTGCCAACAGGCAGTCCATGGATGCCTGCGGAACCACGCCGAGAGAGAGAAACCACTGGGAGGAGGACCGGGGAGGACGAGGGACGATGGAGAAGGACGGAGGAGGACCGACAGAAGAGAGGGACGAGATAGGATGAGTGAAGGGGCCCTGGGACACAAAACAAATAGACACAAAAAACAATATTCCCTACAGTTTCCCATGCTTTCTGGGCCTCTGTCTCCCCCCCCACACTTCCCCCATTTTCCCATGTTTCCTGCGGAGTCGACGACTCGTTGTGTCTCTGTGTGCCTTGTCGCCTCCTGAGTGAGGGAGGGCGACGAGACAGCGAGGACCCGTCGGGCAGGACACCGCACCTGTCGAGGAGAAGCACGACTCGGGTGCTGGGACTCGGGTTGGCCTGACAGGGCCATCATAAAAATGACGGGACCCAATTTGAAATTTGGCGCGAGCTCCCGCTGCAAACATCCTACGAAAACCAGCCCGTCAAATCCAGGACGCGCTCGTCCAAAAGCGTCGGCAAATCCGAGTTCCAGCTTACTCGAGTCTTACGTTTCCCCGCACCTGGCCAGCAGCCCGCAGGCCGCCCGTGGACGCCAAGGGGGAGACGCGGGCGGGAACAAAAGCGAGGGGGAAGAGCACGAGGCTCGCACGGATGCCTCGTGGGGCCTCTCCTCTCCTCCCACGAGGGGGAAACACACACACACACAGACACAACGAATCGTCGATTCCCCCGAAAATATGGGGAAAGATAGGAAGCGGGGGGGAAGACAAAAACCCCGAACATATGAGAAAATATCAGGAATCTTGCTCTTTGTGCTTATTCATTTTTGTGTGTCCCACGGCGCCTCTGCTCCTCCCGCACTCCTCGCGGGCCGGCTGCCGCTTCCCGCGGCTGCTGCCGGTTGCGGGGCGACGGTCGGGGGGGGGGGGACTGGCATGCGGGGGGGGGGGGATGCATCGGCCTGGAATCGGCGACGCCTCGCCGGCGGCTGGGCGACAGGCCTCCGATGGCGAGGCCGCACCTTCCTGGGCAGGCCGGGGCTCTCGGGCCCCCATCGGCGATCAGTGGGCGGTTGGGGGTCGATGCCTCTCCCCCCCCTCATGCCTACCCCCCCCCACCAATCGGGCCCCCCCACTCTTGCATGCCGCTCCGCTTGCTCCTCCTTCACTCTGGCGCTCCGACCGTGCGGTCTGACATCCGGCCAGCGCAGCAGGCGCAGGGCGAAGGAGAGGGCAGTGGGGGCAGGAAGACGCGTTGGCAATGGGGTCGTGAGGCTGACTGCCATCGCATGGGCTACACGTAGGAATGACCCCAGGCAAGAGTGACCTTTCGTGCTCGGACTGAGGGGGCGCAGGCAGCCGCCATCGTATCGCGCTCAGCGATCGGGGGGACCCCGGTGAGCCTGCACCAAAGGTCACCCCGCCGAAGGGTCACTCTCACGCGTAGTTGATCTCAGAAGTTGAGGGAGGCGCCAACGCAGCAGCATCTCAGAAAAATCATCCTGGCGCCTCGGCACGCGGTCACATTCCGCCCCCCTCCTCAAGGCTAGCAGCTGCCGGCCGCGCTGAAAGAATCAGGCTGAAATGCAGAGCAATCAAGCGCGAAAGTGGATTGGGCCTTGGCCCGGCCCGTCGAAGCAGGAAGAGGAAAGGCAGGCCCCTCGACCCCCGAGACAGCAGGGCGCGCGAGGTGGACCGGGACCCCGGGACACCCGCAAGCGCCTGCTTCGCCGCACGGCCTGTGCTGGCAGCCCTGCTGGAGCCGCGGAGGCGCACAGATCCGGTGGGCGCTCCCATCGGTGCAGGGCTGCGCGTGCGATGCAGTGCAATCGGGAGAGCCCCAGGACTCCTCAGAGCCAGGCATTCCCCCCAAAAAGAGGCCACCGCGGAGAGAAATTGTCCAAGAGAGATCTTGCCGCAAGGAGCTCTAACGCACGGAACGGAGCACATTTGGGGCCGCAGTGGCGCCTGGATGTACGAGGAACGCACGTGAAAATCTAATGAGAGACCTAACCAAACCCGAGCCGCTGGCGTATCCGGGTAGTCCGTGTTCTAACATTTCGACATGAGGCACGCCTATCTGCTGGCTAGCAAAACTAAATAGGGACCTGCTCCCAGAGACAAAGAGGTGTCAGCGCAGAACTGCGCGTTCATTACAATCACAAACGCGCGCGCAGAAGACGATGCACGTACTACGATGCGAATGAACGTTAATGACCGCGCGAGATCTGGCCTCTCGTGGAACGCACGCCATGGTTTGGACAAGGAACCGTCTGCTGGTTTGATGGTGGCTTAGCACGAAGCCATCCTGCGCTAGATAACGTCCCCCAAAAAAGATTGGCATGTCCGATATCGCCGTGAAAACTCTCATGATGCTGCCACGGTGCACCTATGCTACATTGCACACTTATGCTCATGAGCTGTCTACCAGCGATTGGTTGTTTAAAGGACCGAGCCGACACCAACGCTCACGCAACATGCGAAACCATGCACGAGCATTCAGAGAGCATCATAATGTGATACTGTGATCTGCTGAAAGACCTGGTGCCAGGCTGTGGACTCAGGAGATCAATCCATCGACGCTTCAATCCCTGATCCAACGCAGTGGCACAGACACTCCTTCAAGACGTCCAGCTTCATCTGGATGGACATCCTCAGGAAATTCGTATCTCCACTCGCCACCCAGCTTGAGGCAAAATCCACGCATTTTGTCATCGATGCCACCCGCTTCTGCAACGGACTCTGAGCGAAGTGAACGAGCGTCCTCACGGGGTACGCGCCTTCTGGGTGGGGCGCTGCTCCTCGGACGCCTGGCCGCCTCCTCCTCGCAGTAGGGGGCCGACTGCAGAACTGACATATACCAAAATCAGTTTCCTCGTCGAATCCATGAAAATGCGTGGAATGTTCGAACATCTACACCTCCTCCTCCTCCTCCTCCTCCTCCTCCTCCTCCTCCTCCTCCTCCACCTCATCCTCCTCCTCCTCCTCCATCTTCTTCCTCCGCCTCCTCCTCCTCCTCGTCATTCTTCTCCTCCTCCTCCGCCTCCTCCTCCTCCTCCTCCTCCTCCTCATCTTGTCACGGTCACTATCGGCCTCGGACTTCGCTTCGAATGCGGCCACCCACTCCTCCTCCCTCCTCCTCCTGCTCCTCCTCCTCCTCCTCCTCCTCCTCCTCCTCCTCCTCCTCCTCCTCCTCCTCCTCCTCCTCCTCTCCTCCTCCTCCCCCTCCTCCTCCTCCCTCCCTCCTCTCTCCTCCCCCTCCTCCCCCTCCTCCTCCTCCTCCTCCTCCTCCTCCTCCTCCTCCTCCTTCCGGTCTTTCGCCTGCGCTCCCCCTGCCCACTTCGGAGGCGCAGGCTGCCTGGGAGCCTCTCCGCTTGGGGTCGGGTGCACTGCCCTGGCCGACTGCGGCGGTCTTGCTTTGCTCCGTCGACGTGTCCCTTCCGGCCATCCCCCTGCGGTGTTCGGCCTCCAGGGTCACCATCACCATCACCATCACCACCATCACCACCATCATCATCATCATCATCATCATCATCATCATCATCATCATCATCATCATCATCATCATCATCATCATCATCATCATCATCATCATCAGCATCATCATCATCATCAGCATCAGCATCATCATCATCATCACCACGGTCACCATCACAATCACCGTCACCATCAGCATCAGCATCATCGCCATCATCATCATCATCATCATCATCATCATCATCATCATCATCATCATCATAATCATCAGCATCATCATCATCATCATCAACGTCATCATATCCCCCTTCCCCCGCAAACATGATCGCGTCGTGAAAAGACTCGACAATCGATTTTCGGCCGTCTTCGGCCTCCGTGGTCGAAAAAGCGACTCGGAAGGAGAAATAGGCCCAGGGGCAAGGGTCGGGACTTCTGGGGGCACCGTATTGACAGAGTCAGGAAATCACGTGTCTGAGCTCCCTCTTCTCTCTCTCTCTCTCTATATATATGTATACATATACATATATACATATATATATGTATGCCATGTCCTGGGCCTTCCTTCTTTCTGGCCCACGCTTCGTCCGTGCCCTCCCGTCATCCATTCCCTCCCGCCTTCGTTCTCCCACTCCCTTGATCTCTTCGTCAACTGGTCTTCTCCTCGATCCCATCTCCTGCATGTTCTGCCGATTCCACCCCGCTCGTTCCCCTCAAGCAGTCGCTGTCCGCCACCGTGCCTTGGTACGCAATGGACAGTGGACTGTCCTCCAGTCCCGTAGTCCGCCCTGCATTGAAGACTGAATATGGAGAGCATTCTTATGAAAGCGGCCCACAGCCCAGAGTTCGGGGTGCTCTCGGGCGCCATCAAGGCATTGTCGCGTGACCTGCTCCTGCGGCAACGAGGGCCACAGGACGGGCCAAGAGGGTCCCAAGAGCCCCCCCAGGACGGCCAGAAAGAGCTCCAGGACGGCCCAAGATGGGCTCACGACGGCCCAGGGCCCCCAAGACGCCCCAAGAGGGCTCCATGGGAAAAGCATGGAGGGCCCCAAGAGGCAAGCACCTCAGATTCACTTGTGGTGCATCATGGATGCTAGCGTTCTCGTCTTTTTGAGCTTCCAACGCTCCAAGACGACCCGAGCCCCCAACAGGGCCTCCAGGCGGCCCAAGAAGCCCCAAAGGCGGCCATGAGAGCGCCAAGAGTGCCGACGTGGGGCCCAAAACTCGCAACACGAACTGACACTCCGAGCCGTCTGCCAAAGAATAACCCCCGAGGCCGCGAACATGCGCCCATGAGGCTCCCAAGAAGCCTGAACAAGCCCCCAAGAGGCCCAGGAGGCCCCCGAGAGGCCCCCGAGAGGCCCTCACGACACCTCAAAATGCCTCCTGAGAGGCGTCCGAGAGGCCTCCCAACAACTCCCAACAAGAATACAGGAGCCTGCTGACCTACACAGCCCAGGCCTATCGCCAATCGCCCTCCCTCGCCTCTCCCAGCCGCCGCGACACGTCATTCATGTTGGCTCCACCGGTACGCAGCGTATCACACCCCGCCCCGCCAAGGAGCAACTGGTACGGCGGCCGCAGGTTCGTGTTGTACTGGAAGAACAAGGACGAATTGGCTTTGGCCACCTTCGACTCCGCAGCTGCAACCCGCGCCGCTCTGCTTCCCCTCAACGCTGGTTGGCTGAAATACGAAAGGCCCAATACGAGCCAAGAGAAGTAGCAAGACCGCACAAAAACCATAAAAAAACGAATCGGACCGAACCGAATAGGAACACCGAGACCGAACTGCGGGACACCGAAGCGAACCAGAACCGGAGCCGAACCAGAACCAGACAGCCTGCTAACCGAGCTGGGAGACAGCGAACCGGACGTCCCAGCCGAGGCCATAACAGACCGCAAGACGACCGCAATCAGGAAAACCACGGGAGACCAGCCGCCGCTGCCGCTGCCGCCGCCGCCTTCGTCGTTCCGAAAATCAGCATGCGTTCCTGGGGTTCCCGCCGCCGCGGCCGGACGCGGAGCGGGAAAGCTTGCCATGATGAACCCTGGCAAAAGCCCATAGGCTGTGGGGCCTACCCTGGGCGGATCTGGGGCGATGAGGGCTCCACTGGGGGGGCTGAGGGGGGGGGTCGGAAGGGTTGTCCAAAGGGGTGTCCGAAGGGGGGATCGGGGGACCCGAGCGGGTGTCTGGGGGGAGTGCGGAAGAGAGGTCTCACGGGGGGTCGGCGAGGGACGGTCCGAGGGGGAGCTCCGAGGAGGTCCAAGGTGGGTCCGAGGGGACGTCGGAGGGGAGCGGGGGTCGGAAATGGGGACCGAGAGGGGGGGTCCGATGGGGGGGCGGAGGGACGCCCGCTGGGCCCCAGGGACTGTCAATAAGTAAAGCAGGATGACAGATTGAGCATCGTTTATCGGGTCCCTATCCCCAGCGGCGTGGCCTGGGCCCCACTGGCCGATTTACCCCCCCAGATGGGGACATAGGCCGTTCCTTTCGGGTTTCGAGGGGTGCATCCCCAACTGGGGGGGGGAATCTTTGGTGGGGGTCTCGAAGGGTACGGGGATGGGGATGGGGGTCGGTTGAACGATACTGACAGATCCCACCAACCCTTTGGGCGTAGGCTGTTCCGCGAAAGAAGTACAGTGCTGGCGCGGCCGCAAGAAACCCTCGCAAGAAACCCAGCCCTGAGAACCCGTGAGCGAGGTGCACTTGAGGGGAAACCTTGAGCACCCTGAACGCAGCAGCTCCCTCAATGGCTGCGGGAGGTCATCGCGCAGAGCGAGGAGCGAAGAAACCCAGGATACCCTGACGAAAAGCATATGGTTACTTGATGCGCGCTCCCATTGTACTCCAACTTCCTGGTGCTCCTTGGGGAAAAGGCTCACCTCTCTCCTGCTGCCCCCTCCCGGGGGTCTGGACGGGCCTGGGCGCGAAGGCTGGAAGGCCAAGAGGGCCCAAGAGGGCCCCTGACAGCTCAAGATGGCCTTCCGATTGCACCAGATCGCGCAGCATGTCTCCAGACGGCTTCCAACATGCCTCCAAGAAACCCGAGCACCGCCCCAAGACGGTTCCAAGTGACCACGGAGCCTCGCAAGAACCCACAAGAGAGGCCAACATGATGTCACAACCAACGGGAAAAGCAATGTGTCAGGTATTGTCGCCTTTTCGCTTCCGATGGGCTCTCGAGGTCTCAAGGTGGCCCAAGAAGGCCTCAGGAGGGGCCCAAGACGGTCCCAAGAGCTTTCCAAGAAACATGTTCTCGGCCTCCGCCGTAATGAAAACCGCCTGCTTGCTGCTTGGATCGATTGCTTCCAAAAAGGCCCCTGATGCCTCCAAGATGGATGGCTCCACGAGAGGGCCAAGAGTGCCCGAATAGAGCAAATCCAAAACGACTCCAAGAGGGCCCCAAGATGCCCCCAAGCAGCTCCCAGAGCGTGACCGCATGATGCTACACATCCCTGATCGGGGCAGCTCGCATGGTGATTTTCTCTGGACGGGCTGGTGAAGATGCGCGCAGCGTGAGGAATTTCGAAGGGCAATCCAGCGATGACGACCAGCGGCACCCCAGAGGCCCAGTACGATACAAAAACACCCCAGAACAGCGAGATACAACAAAAGCAACCCAGAACAGCCTCCTCTCCTCCGGGACCCCTTGCCATCACGGCGACACACTCGCGCGGATCGGCGACTCCGCAAGGACTTGGCTTGCAACGGGTGCGGTCTGCCACCCGCGCCGGGGGGGGGGGACGGGCGGGGACCTCGACAGAGATCCGTGCCGCGCCCTGGCGAGAGCACATCTGACTACCTACCAGGCCACCCCAACCCAACCCGAAGACCCGAATTTCGGGTTTGGGGGGGTACGGGTTCCATATGTGTTTTCTCGATGTTCCCCGACCCCCCCCCCACACTGGAAATGGAGGTCAATGTGAGGCCTTCGGGTTGGGTTGGGGTGGTTTGGTGGGTGGTGAACATCAAGAACCTCTGGCGCAGCGTGGCGACCCCCTCAGCCCCAACGGCGCCGATCGCAGACCACGCCCCGGCGTAACCACTGGAGGCGCGCGAGTGGCTCGCCAGCGCCCGCGCGTCTTGACGACGGGGTTCGGGCCCGCGCGCGCGCGCCCGCGACGCGAGGCCTCGCGCACCTGCGGCTCCTTCAGCTTGTCCTTCTTCACCTCCCCTCCCGGGGGTGTCCAAGAAGGGGGCATCCGAGGGGGGGGGGGGCTCGCAGGTCATGGCCTGGGGCGTGTGCGCGGGCCAGGGGGGACCGGGGAACGCACTGAAGCAAAAAGGGGCTCCGTGAAATCTGAGGAGATGTCGGATCCCCTGCCGTGATACCCAACCCCTTGGTCAACACCCCCCTCCTGGGCGCCCTGGACACTTTCGGTCATCAGGGCAATGTTCGAGCCCCGGGGCCGTCAAGCAACGGTCCGCTTCTCGGGGCCACACATGTTAGAAAAAAGCCACCGGCGTCGGGGATGTGAGCGTTTCCTTATTCGGCGTTTCGACATTGAGCGGGAGGGAGGGGGGGAGGGGGGGGTTCTGGCTCCAGACCTCTGCCTAGCGCGACTGTTTGCAACAGTGCGCCCTATGGGGGAGACTCGACGTGCCCACCTGCTCGAAACAGGCACCAGAAGCAGCCAAGATCTACTCCGTGTGGGGGGGGGGGAGGGCAACACGAAAACGATCACGACTTCCTCGTCCCAGGAAGAACAAAACCCAGTTCGGGCATACAGCGAAGGCCAGTCCACAAGAAACCTTCGACAGGAAACCCAACCCCGAGACCCCAGGACGTCCCTTGACTTTTGGCGTAGCATCGTCGCGCCCTCCATCGCAAAGCTATCGTCAAACAAGGAACCCAGGGCACTCTCGAGGCAAGCATCAGGTCGGGCGTGTCCCCCTACAGGCGGATCGTGAAGGAAAAATTCAAACATGGTCAAGAGAAGCTCAGCAAGATCCTCAAGACTAGTCGAACAGCTCCCCCTGCTTTGTTTTGTGTTTACCATCTTTGAGTACTCCTCCTGTAGAGGGACGTGCCCGACTTCAGGCAAGGGTGTTTCTTGGCATGGGCCTCCACTGTGCCCTCCTGGAGGTCCGCGCCTGGACTGCTGAGGCCGGCGCGCCGACGCCCGCCCGAAGCGCGCCGTGCCCCACGCCAGGCCCAGGGCTAGGCGCGCAGGCCTCCGAGGGTGTCTCCTCCTCCTCCTCCTCCTCCTCCTCCTCCTCCTCCTCCTCTTCCTCCTCCTCCTCCTCTTCGTCCTCCTCCTCGTCCTCCTCCTCCTCGTCCTCCTCCTCCTCCTCCTCGTCCTCCTCCTCCTCCTCGTCCTCCTCCTGGTCCTCCTCGTCCTCCTCTTCCTCGTCCTCCTCCTCCTCCTCGTCCCTCCTCCTCTCCTCCTCGTCCTCCTCCTCCGCCTCCTCCTCCTCCTCCTCGTCCTCCTCCTCCTCCTCCTCCTCCCTCCTCCTCCTCCTCCTCCTCCTCGTCCTCCTCCTCCTCCTCCTCGTCCTCCTCGTCCTCCTCCTCCTCCTCGTCGTCGTCCTCCTCCTCCTCCTCGTCATCCTCCTCCTCCTCGTCCTCCTCCTCCTCGTCCCCCTCGTCCTCCTCGTCCTCCTCCTCCTCGACCTCCTCGTCCTCCTCGTCCTCCTCCTCCTCCTCCTCCTCTTCGTCCTCCTCCTCCTCCTCCTCGTCCTCCTCCTCCTCGTCCTCCTCCTCCTCCTCGTCCTCCTCGTTCTCCTCCTCCTCGTCCTCCTCCTCCTCGTCCTCCTCCTGGTCCTCCTCGTCCTCCTCTTCCTTGTCCTCCTCCTCCTCGTTCCTCGATGCCCCCCTTCAGTGGCACCGCATTGAAGCCTCTCCCATACCGTCTTGTCGGCTCTTTGCGAATCGACGCTGGTCGACGCTAGCCGACGCTACTCGGCGCCAACTCGACGCTCGTCGGCGCGGCGCTAACCGACGCTATCTCATCGAATCCCAAATAATCGACACCAGTCGACGCTAAAGACGGAATTCACAGGGTATCCCAGGTTCCATGATTTGCTAACGAATCCCTCCCCTCCCACCAACCAGACCTCCGACTTGCCATCCTCTCTTTCCCATTCCCGCTCCAACGCTGAGCAGAGTGGCGAGTGGATCGGCTGTCTGGCTGCGGAAAAGACTCCCGTATACCTGCCCTCCCAGAGCACATCCGCGCCCTTCGAGGCTCCAGGGCCACAACCACTGGGGGCTGCCGCCGAGCCCATGAACCAGCTTCGGTCATGAGTGAGCGCGGGAGCGGGACGGTGAGAGAAGCTGGCTCCGTTCCCCGCTGAGTCTCTCTGGTTGCCGTCTGCTCGACTGTATCACAATGGGCACTCTCCCGTACCTCTCTTTAAAAGAACAGGAACAACAGAAACATAAACTTTTCGAACTCCGCGCGGATTTCTAGGATCCGCGCAGGACCCCCTCCCTGGCGCGCGGAGCAAGCCGGGGATGGCGCTGGAAGCGCCACCATGAGTGCCCAGCGCCGATCCAAGAGGTACGCGCGGAGTGCCGACAATCTATGATTGGGCCATTGTTTCGTCCTTTCTTCTTCTTCTTCGGATCACAAATTGGCACGTCCGCACTTTTCTTAGGAGGTGCGCCCGTGCCTCGTCGCGGCAACCACACTGCAAACCGTGTCAAACCACAACACACTGGCGATGATCCGGCCTGCAGCCTCCCGGCGCTGCTGCGCTACAACACAACCCCGGGCCAACCTTCTTCACGGGCGCCTGCTTCAACCGCGCATCGTTTGGACTTATCCTGAGCGAGTGGAGGTGAGATGTGCTACCCGTCGGTCGGAAGGAGTAGGTTGGAGGATGAAGTAAAAGGGCGGATACAGAAGACTGGGTTCGGGCCCTCTCAGAAAAGACCAAGAGACAGAAAACATGGATCGACTCTTGAAATAGGAAGGCGCTTGAAGAAAGGTTGGGATCTCGAAATCCAAATATACTTGCTTTCATCGACTGACGTGTAGCGGTAGCATCCCATAATATCTACTTTCAACGACCGACGTGTAACAGAGGAGCAAAAGAAACATGACGCATGCACGGATGATGTGCGCAAACATCCCAATTGCTCCGCGATTTAGGAGTGCCAACGCGCCGCCATGAGAGAACGGGTCCTCTTCTTTGCTTGTGTGACTTGAAATTTCCTTTTGCGCGGTGAGGTGAGCAGGGCAGGGAATAGGGAATGGGAAGAGGAGGAGCGGGAAAGGAGACGAGCTGAGGTGAGGGGAGGGGAGGATCGATGGGTGTGAAAGGCGGATCAGAAAGGGATGGAACCAGCAAGTCTCTCTGTCGATCCTGTAATATTTACGGCATCAGCTATCTGGGCCATCCATCTCTCTGAGATCCAAATCTCGGACCAGACATCCACTGCCCGCAGATGGGCGGATTTCCACACCGTCTGCAACACATACTGCCAGGGTTTTGAGAAGCTTTGGAATTCGCTGACAGGTGTAGATGCACAAGAAATATTCAAACATACGAGAAAAGCAAAGACCGTGTGAGCACCTCCAAGCCCCCTGGTCTTCTTGTCTCCCCTATCTGCACTTATCTCTTCGCGAACTTACCCTACGCTCGGACAGTATGTATCTGTCCCTGGCAAGGCGATTCTGACCTTCAAGGATGGTCACAACTCCGCACAGAGTTGCCGACGGATCGTGAAAGAATCCTGACACGTGCCCAAGGGAAACACCTCTCGCCATTGTACCACTGATACGCAACTCGTTTTGGTTCCGTGCACCTCTGCCTCAAAACACCTCCGACACGAGGAGACGCGCCGATGCAAACACTGAGACGAAAACCACAATTAGATGCGTAGATCTATGTATATATACATATACATATATATACATATATGTGTACATACTTATACATACATGTCCGTAAAGGCTTCGGCCCCTGCCGGCAACCTCCTCTCTATCATAATGGTGCAGATTCGTTCCGTGTGTTTGGGCGCGGTCTTGAGATATCTGGGGGCATAATTGGAGGGCGGATCGGAATCAGCAACATATTTTGACGCGTTGGCATCATAATTGAAAATATCATTGCCTTCATTGTAGGTATGAGGTCTCTTGTATATGTGTTGAAGTGGCTTGCGAAGCCTTTTTTCTATCACCCCTCTCACTGATAAGGCGTCAAACAGAGGCCGTGGCAATCCTCACGGCACCATGGTGTCAAACACATCTAAATAAGTTATTTGCGAAACGAAGTCCGCAAACGAAGTCCGTTTGTAGGACCAGTTCGCGCTTGCAGCGCAAATCGGGCTTGGCGGTCCCCACCGCCGAGCAAACCGCCGACGGATACGCCGACTTGCCCAAGTGTTTGACGAACAGATTCAGATAGGAAATGCATCCGCCAGTACAGCCCCATACGGTCTTCAATTGAATGCAGTGGAAACTCATCCAGCCCGCTCTCTTTCTATGGGCCTGCGGCTGCTTGGCCGTGTAATGGAAGCCGCCCTCGCGCACGCCGTCCGCCAAATTGCCGGTCACATTGAGGGACACAACGTAGACGTCCGAGTGGGCGTCGCCAAAACGCTGTGCCACGGCCGCGACGGCCAGGAGCGTCGCGCTCTCGGCTGTAAAACTGTGGGGCCTCGACCAGCGAGCGTTCGCCGGACCTTGAGGAGACCAAAACGCTCCCCGTGCATATTCACCAGGCGGGGATCTCTCCGACTGCAGCAGCCATCGCTGCAGGCGCACGGGCTGGCGCAGGGGGCGGGCGTCGGCGCCTCCGTCGCGGGATCGCTCAGAGCGACAGTGGAGCCAGCCTGGAGCGAGCTCTCGAGAGGCTGAGTCGGCCTGAGTGACCCCATGCCCGCAATGGTCACCACCTCACTGGCTCCGCCACCCTCGACCGTCACCCTGTCCCCCACGGAGCAGCCCTCGTCGCACAGAACCTGCAGCTGCGTCTCCCCCGCGCTGGCGGGCGTGCTCCTCGTGGGCGATAGCGGGGCCAACGTCGGCGTGGGCGTCGGTGCTGGCGTTGGCGAAGCTGGTGGTGCGGGCGTCGGCGCTGGCGAAGGCACTGGCGTCGGTGCTGTTGTCGGTGTAGTGCTCGTCCATACAGGCCAATTGTCACACCCACCACCTGCGCCACAACACGTGTGGGACAAGAGTTCGCTTGTCGTGCACAAGAATAGGCCCAAATCATGCCACAACAGCGCGGCGGCAACATATGTCCCTGGTTGGTCCACACCGCAATGTTGGGGAGAGTAGCAAAGCGAACCATCATCTGCACAACACCGCGCAAACGCCTCAGCTTGTGTTCCTTGCACGAACGTCCCGATGTAATCATCGGATGGAAAAGAGTCCGTGTGGCACCCATCATCGACCCAATACTGAGGGACCGATATTGGTGCTGAGATCGGTGACTTACGCTGGATCTGCAAGTCCCCAGTCGTACAGCACTGGCACGTGCGCTGGATCCGCCCTTTTTTTCAGACACCAAATGCGTCCCTCACGCCTGCATTCCTAAGGTTTCAAACGGCACTCAAATAGCAGCTTGGAAGTTGGGCTGGTCCGCCAACTGTTGTTCGTAGCATCTTGCTGGAACCTCCCTCTGCTAGTGTCGGGCGAGGACGTCGAGACCGGTTTTGACTCCATGCCTCACCCAATTCTCTCAATTCAGCATTCCGCTGCAGGGGCGTTTCGGCTAAGACTTCGGCGGTCCTGGGGCTGGTGCTACAGACCCCTTTGCGTGCACGAGGGGCGGGACGCAAGGCGGCGCAGAGACCCCAGATGAATAGAATTGCTTTTTGGACTACCTTCTCGAGCCCCTGGTCGTGAGCTGGCGTGAAAGGGCATTGGGTTTCAGTTTGGACATCGGTCGGGGCAGATACATAATTTCCCATGCCATGTGGGCAGACACCATTATCGTGTTCGCGGTGGATATGCTGAACGCCATGCTGGGCGAGCTCACCAGGGCAATGCAATCTGGAAACCTACGATGGAAACCATCGTCCTTACAGGTGCTACCATCCGGAACGTTACCTGGACAGCCGATTTCTCCACCGATCGCAGTCTCTCAGTCAGCCGAGCGCTTGACGTACAAGCAAGTGAAGACGTTGGAGATGTTGGGGGAACCGCTGGATCCCTGCGGCTCTACAGATAGAAGTGCCTCTCACCAGCGAGCCCGAGCAGATTGTTTATGTGATCGTAATGCGAAGACATTGGGCGCGCGGGGGCCTGTGTTTCCAAGGCTTCGCGCATGGCACAACTGCCCGGCAACGACAGCGATCTCCGGGGCATGGTCTTAGCATGTCTCAGCGGGGATTCTGCGGTCGATGCGAAATTGGGAGCTGGAGAAGCTCAGACAGATGTTCAGATTCAGGCGGCGACCGGAAGAATCGCCAATGGTTAGGATGCGCCGGGCTAAGGTGAGCATGATACACCACAAGATCCTCAAGGTAATCTACAAATCAGCGCGGCAGGAAAGATCTTCACCGTGCAATTTCGGGGACAACCCGCTGGCCAGCGCTCGCAACTACCGGTCCAGAGTTTGGTGGGACACCGTCTGCTTCGTGAGCACCCGCAGGGAACGACAGACGGCAGGCTACGAGCACGCCCACGGCGGTCAACAGAAGCTCTCTTTGGAATCGCCGTTCGTGCATCTTTACGGAGCGCACTGGCGACTACGGCGGGATTCTCACAACTCAGAGGCGGAGTGGATAAGGGGATGTAGCAACTTCATAGATACATTGAGTTCTCCATGGCAACTCCCGTGCGTTTCGGAAGAGACCGGCGACGCTAAACTCCGATTCGCGGATTCTCCGCGGCAGCCCGCCGAGGTGATCCAGCCGCCGATGATGCAGCCGCACCCCTTGGACAATGCCTGGCAAACGGAGGGTGGGCGCCTCCGGATTCAGGTAGATTGTGCGGCCTTGGCGGAGACGTTGGGCGGACGCGCAGAAATGCGATCGGAGCATCACGTGCCAGTGTTCCTGCGTATCTCGCACATGATTCTCCGCCTACACTCGTATGGCATGCGGCCTCTGCATGATGCCTTGAATGTTGTCCTGTGGGCTCCGCGCGAGTTTAACGCCCTCGCCGACCACTGCGTGAATGCAGTGCTAGACGAGCAACGGTCATGGTCGAATGGCCCCGGGCTTCCCGCGGATGGCATTAGCAAGCGCAACCTGCGTCGGTGTACCGACGGCGGCCTACGGCGCAACGGCGAAGGCGCCATTGGCTTCGCTGTCTTGCACGCCTCCGGGGACGGGGACACAGGAGGGCACAAGCACACCACGCTATGGAGACAAGGGGTGCCAGTTTGAGGGCTTGCATCTGCGTTCGGGGCCGAGGCCTTGGCACTCGAAGCGGGCTTGCGGTGGCTAGTGAGTGCGCTGTTACCCTCCCGACTTTCGATCACTGACTCTTCGGGCGGGCCGTGGCCCACGCTCAGTCGAAAGAAAAACAGAGATCAGTGCCGACGTCGGCGCGGGCGTCGGTGCTGGCGCTGGCGAAGTCGATGGTGCGGGCGTCGGCGCTGGCGAAGGCACCGGCGTCGGTGCTGGGGTCGGTGGTAGCGGCGATGGCAAGCGGACGCTTTTGCACACGTCTTGCTGTTCTTGGGTTCCACTGCAGCAACCGCAATACATGTCCCAGTGAATCGTTGCATTACCAGAGTTCCAGTGCGCATCGTACCAGTTATAGCCGCTGAGGTCGTGCCGAAGACGCCGTAGGCGAGGAGAGGGATCAGCAAGCACGCTCGGGCAGGCGCCTTCTGGGCCATCGTGAAGTGCACGTCACAGAAGGCGAAATCGAGGAACAAGTGGTCCGGTGAGACGCGTACGTTGGCGTTTCTCGCTTAAGCAAAATGGCTTGAGCCAAAATGGCTACACAGGGCTTAGGAAGCCTCTTTGAGGCAGGTGGCCTTTGGGGGGCAGTTTTGAGGCCTATTGGGGCCTCCTGGGGGCTTCTTGGGGCCTCTTATGTGAAGATGGGTGTGTTTTGCCTGTATCTGTGCAGCTAGAAACGCAGGAGATAAGCATCTGGAGAGAACAGACAGCAGTTTAGATGTTGTGGCCATTTCTCTCAATGATTTCAGGGGATCCCCTTTTGAGCTATCAGCGATAACAAATTATCAGATGTTTGTCCTTGCGGCGATTCCCTGATTTCATCAGATGATTGTGCGAGGTCTCCGACCTCATCTATATTGCTCGACTCCGCGGAGCTTACGTCTGGAGAGGAGATACAGACTGGTCAACCTCCATATCATTGACACTTACGAGCCTCTTGGAGGATTCTTGGGGGTTCCTGGGAGCTTCTTGGAGCGGAGGGCTCGAATTGTCGTGTCGGGTCCCCCCCCTTGGCCCCATCTTGAGGGAGTCTTGGGGCCCTCCTGGGCCGTTTCGGGGGCCTCTTGGGCTGTCTTGGGGCCTTCTTGAGCCCTCTTGAGGCTGTATTGGGAGCCTCTTGGGCCGTCTTGGGGCGCTCTTGGACGCTACTTGGGCGGTCTTGGAGCGATCTGGGGAGTCTCCTGGGCCGTCTCGGAGCGTTGGGAGCCCGAAAAGGCGAGCATGCAATAATCTCGCAAATACCTAATGGACATCGTTAATTTCGGCTTCTTGGGCCCCTCTCGGGGGTGCTCTTGGAGCGCTCTTGGGGCGTCTTGGGGCCCTGTTGAGCCGTCTTGGACCCATCGGTGGGCGCCTTGGAGCACTCGTGGGCCGTCTTGGAGGCCTCTTCGACTTTCTTGGGTCCCCCGCTCGAGCGGTCTAGAAACAATATATAAAAGTAAGCAGCAAGCAGGACTCTAACATTGGAGACTTGGAAGCGGAACTGAAGCAGGGAGCAGCAAGCCGAACCCCCACAGCCTGATTGCCCCACAAGGGGGCTGGCAGATATGCAGATGGATATATATATATATATATATATATATATATATATA